>JANZLD010000004.1:18223191-18238285 GCA_026413575.1 Erythroxylum carthagenense | reverse complement strand
TTAGTAAAAAAAGTTAACAAATAATAATAATAATAATAATAATAATAACAATAACAATAAGAAAGTAATTTCGTATAATAATAATAATAATAATAATAATAATAATAATAATAGAAGAAGAAGAAGAAGAATAAGAGGAAGAAAATTAATAATAATAACGAATTTAATGATCATAATAATAATAAGAAAATTAATTATGTATAATAATGATAATAAAAATAATAATAAGAAAAATAATTTTGTATAACAACAACAACAACAACAACAATAATAACAACAACAACAACAACAATAACAACAACAACAACAACAACAACAATAATAAGTACAAAATTTATAATTATTATTAATAATAATAATAGCAATAATTAATAATAATAATAATAATAATAATAATAATAATAATGATGATGATGATGATGATGATGATGATGATGATGATAATAATAAGATCATTAATTTCGTATAATAAAATAAATAAAAATATTAATATTAATAATAATACGAATAATAATAAGTAAAAAATTTATAACAATAATTAATAATAATAAGTACAAAATTTATAATAATAATTAATAAAAAAAATAATAATAATAATAATGATGATGATGATGATGATAATAATAAGTACAAAATTTATAATAATAATAAATAATAATAACAATAATTATTAATAATAATAATAATTTATAACACTTGGGGAGGGGTATTTTTGGAAGTTGCTTATATGTTTTGTTTCGGAGACAGGGACAAGAAATTTTGTCCTTCAATTTTGAAAGGAACAAAAAATTTATGTTTTTCTCATCCGGAGACAAAACAAAAATAAGTTAGATCAGCAACCAAATACTGCGAGGCATAGGATTTTTGTTTTTTATTATTTGTCTCCACCAACGGAGACAATAACCATACACTACGTAATGACACTAAGATCATTCAATTTGGTTCAATATACTGAAAGTTATACTTTAAATATGTCAGTCTATTCTTAAGCTGTAATAAAATTCATAACTCAACTTCAGAATAGATTTTTTAATTCTTAAAACTAGAATTACAATTTGACTTCTTCAGGAAAATTATAGCTTTATGTCTTTAGTTTCATTTGAATTAATAATCAACTCATTTTGAACTCTACAGTTAAAGATATAATCAAACTACCAAAGTATGTTCAGTAAAATATTCTAGTTCATACTATTCTAATAGATTCCCTCACTTTCATGCAATAAATCTTTTTCAAATCAATTTAGACGGCTACTAATTTTTTTGAAGAGGTAGAAAAATGTATTATGAGTCTATTGGTTTAAGTCTCATTTCCTTTGGACATTGGGAGCAAAAGTTCTAATAAAAAGAGCAAAGGAAGTTCAGAATTATCTTTCCTTGGAAAGCATGGAAGTTGCGATCGTGCACCTATACGATCACGACATTCCAAGTGCTTCAGCGATGTCATGATCATGCTGAAGCACAATTGTGCCTTCGCTACTTCCTCAAAGAAGTTGTGATCGTGCAGAAGCACGATTGTGACTTTCTTCTTCTTCATTTCTCCATAAATATGAAACCTAATTTTCATATCTTCTTCCATTTTTTTTTCCAAATTTTCCATTTCTTATACTTTCCAACTAATACACCTATGCATGAATCATCTGTTCTATGTCTAGTAAAAACTCAAAACAAGTCATATGCAAGCTAACCTAAACCTCACACAAGCTTTCTCTCACTATTGTGTTCAGCCTTTCTTTTACTACTGTATTTTCATTCTTTCAGCAATTAACAACTTCACAACAGCCAGTAAACTCAGATTTAATTTCAAAAGCAATTACTACTCATTCTTTAACAAATTCAGTTCCTCAACTAAGTCTTTCAGTGTATTTATTCACCGAAACTATCTTGCTTAAGCTTCTCACGCATATATATATATATATGAATATCGTAAAACATCATCAGAGTTACTTGCATGATTCAGTTATATTACCAACAGAGAGAATGAATCCCTCACACAAAAATAGTGACTTGATACTCGGTGTTTAGTAAAACAAAAGACAATTTGATAACAACACTACTTTTGGTGAAGACAACCAGAGAGAGAGCTGCAAGAACAATTTGTCATCTATAACACTTAAATATGTGTTCTCTCGCATGTAACACATTTTTCACTGAATCCTTAGTCCACGTGTCACCATGCATGCAAGTCATTTGTCGTCAATTTAGCCAGTCCACGTATCACACTATAATTGGTCCATATTTCAATATTTTCCTTATCTAAAAATATTCCAAATTTTAGAAATTTTTGAAATTCACCAAAAATTATGAAATAGTACTAACAGTCTCCAAATAAATTTTTACCACCAATAAATCACAATTCACATTTAAATCACATTATTCAATCAATTATACCCCAAAAATGTCAATAAATTTATGAACAATTATTTTAAAAGCCAACAATAAATATTTACATGTATGTGAATATACAATGATGCATGAGCATGTAGTGCACTTCTAAGTTCTCATAGTATGCTCAGTTCACAATTCTGGGGTCTAGTCCTGAGTATAGGATGTTACAATTCTTCCCTGCTTAAGAAATTTCATTCTTGAAATTCTTACCTGATTGATGATACAGGTTGGGATGTTGCTTTTTCATATGCTCTTTAGTTTCTCACGTTACTTTATCACTCGAACAATTTCTTCCACTTAACTATAGTCAATGGAATCATTCGATTTTTTCGTAGTTTATTCAGATATCAATCTTAACTATTTCCTCAATGAGGTCATACTATCTTATTCTAATTTCAGTTTCTTCTTTCCTCGAATGATTTTCTCAAGTCATTCAATTTTCACTGTTTTCATACTGGCTTATTCTAATATATGTTCGTTCATATTAGTTTCTCCACATATTTCAATTTATTTCCAACATTGACTTTATGAATTGATAACATATTCACCAAGTGAAATGTATATGTCCTGAACATATTTACATAGAATATAGTGTGAACTTAAATTCTCCTTACAGTGGCAATGGTGTTACCTGAAATTCCAGAATCCAATTACCTAGTTGGATACCTTACATCAACAAGCTACATGTACTCTCTGTAGCATATTCAACCTATTATACTTGAGTCTCCATTAGAAATGGGACTCTAATATTCGCTCTTAATTCATTCCTTATTCATTTCTGTTTCTTTTCTTCATTAATCAATCTTAAAGTAAATCATTTGGTCTACGTAACTAAATTCAGTGAAATTCTTCTTTAAAAGAAGATTTCTTGCTACCACATCTATACTATTCATGTATTCTTTATCAGTCAATTGTTTTCATCCTTATTTATCAATCATTCTTAATATCTCAAAAAGCTCAATTTCTGTACCATCAAGATCATTTCATCTTATTTGAAGATGTAGTTATGACAATTCTCCAATTTCTAACATTCGTTAATGATACCTGGATTCCAATTAATGCTAAACAACATTTCCATTTTTATGCCTGCCACAATCGAGGTGAAAAGGTTCATGATCGTGATTCATTTTACTCGAATTTATCATCCATAGTAACATTAATAATGATCTCAATCTATCCCCGATTGATCACTGAAAGCACTTTCATGTATTATTCTACTTCATCTTTATTTTAAACTGTGGGAATTATAACTAACAATTATTTAATAAGTTATAGATTGCTTCTTACATCATTTACACACATATAGTAAATATGTACTCATCATTCCCACTTATCCTAGTAATTCTATTATCAGATATGTACTCATAATACCAAATCAACTTAACGTTAATAGCTGTTATGTATGTCATTATGATTATCTCACCTTCCAATTACCATCATATCATCATACATATGTATGTTCGCAATCAATTCAAAATTTCAAATGGATAATGCTCTTGAAATTTCGATCTCAATTTCACAGAGCACATTTACCAACAATCATTTCAAGTCCAAGTTTAACCTCTTAAAGTCATGGAAAATTTTATTTTCTTTGGACTTGACTTGTACACTTTAAATCTCATCACTCATATCTATATCACTACTTCCCTTAATCAATCCCTGACAATACATTCATATCTATTTCACATTCGGGGATACATCACCATAGTATAATATTGATGTCGTATACCATAACACATCCACCAACACAAATGCGTTGAATCTTTGTCTATCATATCTAACCATATACTATTTCTCATTTCTGATCACATTCTGATAGATCATCATTCTTCTCATTATTTCTATCAACTCAAACTTTTAATAAATACTTATACGTCTGATTCATATAAATGCGAGTCAGACTAGGGATCAGTTGCTACTGCCTGTTATGACATGTCTAAAATGTATGTAACCTAACACAATTTTCGATAAACAACAATGTAAGATACTAAACCTAACTCTGATACAAAAATGTAGCACCCCACTCTCTCATGACATGTACCTGACATCCTGAGTGATATCCGAGTATGAATCCCACAAGAGTGGCATGCTAAAACTGTCGGTAATTCAAAATCATTACTTTCAGTTTAAAACAACCCGTAAAATGTATAAAACAATAATCAGTTTCGGCCCATTTATTTATAAACAATTTTAGTCATAAAAATTATAATCATTATTGAACTCCTCAGAGTTTCAGTAATTACTTGGGCCCATTATAGAAAAAAAAATACTTGTAGTCATAATATCATTACATTTCAAAAACCATTTTCATATACATTGTACAACACTTAAGACTACACCTTTTAATACAACATAAAGAAATACATATGCAGGAGCAAACTGATCTCGACCTAGAACTCTTACTCGAAGCCTTTCTGAACACCTTTACTAAACCCTGAAAGTCACGTTGCAATTTTGATGAGTTTTGTAAACTTAATTGAGTAACTATCCTCAATGATTCACTCATGTAACAAATACAATAATCATAAAATCACACTGTTCATACAGTTAATCATTTTATTATAGCTTTGCAAATCATTCAATGAATTACGATTATATATGAATGTTATATGTATGAGACCCATATTTGTTTTTACAGTATTGTGACTGAATGCCTTTTAGATGCAGATACAAATACTAGCCTATAAGGCTCAGTCAGAAACAATAATCACGGAGCATAGCTTTACGTGCAAAAATAGTAATCACGGAGCATAGCTTTACATGCAGAATTTTAAGCTTAAAGTTCTTTCAGTCTGCCTACTTTGATCACAACGCTATTATCTAATTATGCATTTTATGAAATGCATCAAATACAGAATATGCCATGTATAGCAGTCAATTTTGATTTACAGTTAGAATCTCATATTGATTGGACCTCAGTCCAACATTCAAGTTTTCAGTTGAGAATCAAAAAATCAATTAGGTAGACTTATTCACATACAAGTAGCACTTCTAATATTGTTTGCATGCATCAATCACCTCGGACATATATTATTCAGAATTCAGTACACATCAATGTAGTTCAGTAACTTATCAATACCATTCAGTAATAAATAGGACAAATAAAGTGAGACCATCTTAGGTTACTTACAGTTTCTCCCTTAAGCCTATTGCCTTGACGTTTCGGCAATATCTAGAAGCAGTTGCTCTAGTCGCTCGTCTATATGCAATAAAAATAATTTCATATTACTAGAGCATTTATGTAATAGAATAAAAAAATTATCAATGTTTCATATCTCATGCATGTTCAATGACAAATTCTCAGGTATATTTCTATATTACAATGATGTACATATCAATTGTACTCCAATTGTATCGAAATTCAATCACAAATTCTTCATTTCAACTGTTTCTAAAAACATTCCATTCTGGTCAACTGTGTATGATCAATAAGATCCAGAAAATGAAGGATTTAAGTAACACTTCCTTCTAAATAATTGTTCCTCTATGTCTTAGTTCTCTAATGACACTAAGATCATTCAATTTAGTTCAATGTACTGAAAGTTATACTTTAAATATGTCAGTCTATTCTTAAGCTATACTATAACTCATAACTCAACTTCAAAATAGATTTTGGAACTTTTGAAACCAGAATTACAATTTGACTTTTGTAGAAAATCGTAGCTTTATGTCTCTAGTTTCATTTGTATCAAGATTCAACTCATTTTGAACTCTACAGGTCAAGATACAATCAAACTACTGAAGTATGTTTAGTACAATATTCCAGTTCATACTATTCCAACAGATTTCCTAACTTTCATTCAATCAATACTTTTCAAATCAATTCATAAGGCTACCAATTTTTATGAAGAGGTAGAACAATGTGTTATGAGTCTATTGGTTTAAGTATCATGTCATTTGAATATCGGGAGCAAAAGTTATAACAAAAAGAGAAAAGGAAGTTCAGAATTATCTTTCTTCAAAAAGCATGGAAGTCGCGATCGTGTACCTACACGATTGCGACATTCCAAGTGCTTCAGCGATGTCACAATTGTGCTTCATCAGAGAAGTTGCGATCGTTTAGAAGCACGTTCGTTACTTTCTCTCTTCTTCATTTCTCTAGAAATATGAAACCCAATTTTCATATCTTCTTCCATTTTTTTTCCAAATTTTCCACTTCTTATACTTTGCAACTAATATACCTATGCATGAATCATCTTTTCTATATCTAGTACAAACTCAAAACAAGTCATATGCAAGCTAATCGATACCTCACACAAGCTTTCTCTCACTATTGTGTTCATCCTTTCTCTTACTACTGTGTTTTCATTCTTTCAACAGTTCACAACTTCACAACATTCAGTAAACTCAGATTTAATTACCGATACAATTATTGCTATTTCCTTAACAAATTCAATTCTTCTCTAAGTCTTTCAGTATATTTATTCACCGAAACTATACTGCTTAAGCTTCTCACGCATATATATATATGAGCACCTTAAAACATCATCAAGTTACTTATGTGGTTTAGTTATATT
Source organism: Erythroxylum carthagenense (assembly GCA_026413575.1). Classification (NCBI taxonomy): domain Eukaryota; kingdom Viridiplantae; phylum Streptophyta; class Magnoliopsida; order Malpighiales; family Erythroxylaceae; genus Erythroxylum; species Erythroxylum carthagenense. Next base: position 18,231,383 of record JANZLD010000004.1, on the reverse strand, counting down.
GCCAACAGAGAGAGTGAATCACTCACGCAAGAATAATAACTTCACACTCAGTGTTTGGTAAAACCAAAAGACAATTTGATAACGACACTACCCTCGGTGAAGACAACCAGAGAGAGAGCTGCACAATCTGTCATTTATAACACTTAACTTCGTGTTCTCTCGTATGTAACACGTTTTTCACTAAATCATTAGTCCACGTGTCACCATGCATGCAAGTCATTTGTCATCAATTTAGTTAGTCCACGTATCACACTCTAATTGGTCCATATTTCAATATTTTCCTTGTCCAAAAATATTCCAAATTTCAGACATTCCTGAAATTCACCAAAATTTTCAAAATAGTACTAACAGTCTCCAAATAAATTTTTACCACCAATAAATCACAATTCACATTTTAAATCACATTATTCAATCAATTATACCCAAAAAATGTCAATGAATTCATGAACAGTTATTTTTAAAATCAACAATAAATATTCACATATGTGTAAATATACAATGACGCATAAGCAGGTAGTGCACTTCTCAGTTCTTATAATACACTTAGTTCACAATTTTGGGGTCTAGCCCTGAATATGGGATGTTACTAAGTGATTCTAACAATATAATATAAAAAGGAAATAATGTTAAACTTTTAGGCAAAAAAATGCACCTTCAATCATAATATTTTTATCAAAATACAAGTTAAACTTTATCAAAATATTAAGAATGATTTATATTTTAGTGACACCGGTAGTTTTAAAAATACACCTTTTATCATATTTTCTTAAATTTAAAAAATCAAAACTTTTAAAAAGGTCCGAGTCTAACTCCTAGGTCAATCTAAGGCTTAAAATTTTCAAAAAAATAGAGCCCTAGATTCAATCAAATCGAGCCTGACTCGTTGACTTTAGGCCGACCAGGTTCGGATTCTTTTGTCATTTCTAACAAATAGTAACAACTTTGGGGGTGATAGCTTATTACCGTAGTAAATAGCAACAACTTTAAAGGTGATTGCAAAGTTTTGAATTAATGTTTAACATGTCAGAGAATGATCAACGATCCACCTCGAATAAGAAAGAGCTAACTGAGAGTTGTCACGTGAAAGGAAAACAAAGACAACAAATTATCTTAATAAGAAAACAAAAATCCTCCACCATTAATAATGTTTTTATAATATTTTTTAATTAAAAACCTCCTACCTTTAAACATCAAATGTGGACTAATCAAATATTATTTATATAATAATTCAACCTAATTCTTAAATTTGAACTAATTTAATTTAATTTGAACCAAATTATTAATTTAATTCGAACTAATTTAAAAAGAGCTTAAAAATTGAGTTTAGTTACTATATTTATATTTATAATATTTGATTATTCTGTCTAATGCTTTATATCGTATGTGTTTTATTAATTTTTAACTAAAAACTAAGAAATGATTTTTATAGAAAACTAAAAATTATAAATATGTTTTTCAAAAATTTACAGAATTGAGATTTTGTAAATATTTCCTAATTTTATCCTTAAATTTGTATGCATTCAACGTCAAATAACTTTGAGGCGAGCAAAAGACAAAGAAGTGTCTTAAAATACATTGTTTTAAACTTCACTAATCATAATAAATAACAAATGAATTAATATGATATAAGTAAATTATTATGAGTCAAAAGAAAATTTTAGGCTTTAAACTTAAAAAATATCCAATTATAATTGCAATTATTTTGCAATATATCACGTACAGAAAATGGATTAATTTATTTTAGATAAGTTATTGTGAGTCATATTAAAAATATAAATTATCACAAAAATAAAATATTTATTTTTAAAAAATTCAATGTGAAAAGATTTATGAGACAAATTAAGAATACTTGCGACAATATTAGTGTCATAATAGGATTGAGAGTGAAGAAGAAAAGAAATATTTATAGGGATGTCATTTGTAATTTTTTTTGCGAGATCGCTATTATATTCTTAAAAGCTGGGGTGAGACCCTAGTCATATCCTCGAGGAGAATAGAACTACAACCCGAAGGTGGAGACGAAAGGTAGGATATTCCGATATTTAAGGATCTGGCCTCATGGGCTAACCAGTCGACACACCTGTTCCTTTCCCAAAAAATGTGACGAAGTTTAACGTCCCACAGGCTTGTCAAGAGTTCCCGAATGGCTATTCCCAAGCAGCCATCGCCTAAGTACATGTTACCGGACACAGATAAAATATTGATGACTTCCACCGCGTCCACTTCTAGCTCTATGCATCTGCATCCCATGTCCTAAGCAATTGTGAAACCTGTGTGTACTCTCCAAAGTTCAACATTTAACGGCATGCAAGAATCTATGTTGTGCATAAAATCGCCTAGCCATTGTCCAGAGTTATCACGCAGTATTCCTCTAGCCGTGGCACCCAAGTGGCTGGAGTAACTACCCCATCGGTGTTAAGTTTCACCCATCTTACTTACGACTTAGTCCAAACCCCTTGACGTCTATTTGCACCGATGTACAAGAGTGGCTCTAGCTAGCGTGTGTTCAGCCTGTATTTACCCTAGCCACATATTCTAGTATAACACAGGATCCCATAACCGAACTAGGCCACTAAAATGGATGTCATTTGTAATTCTTGAGGTTAGTAGGCCATGTTTGGATTGACTAAGTCTTGAGCCCATTTTTTAAATAATTAGACCTCAAATTACGAGGCCCAAATCTATGTCAAGACAATTATAAAAAATGACTTTACTTTGAAAAACATGGCGTTGTTTTTTATTTTTAATTTAAAAATTAAAAATAGGTCCAGTCAAAATTTAGTAGGGCAGGACCTAGTCAGACTTGAATCTGATCAAACCTAATCAGGGCTCAAGCTGGACCTGGGCAGAGCTGTGTTGTCGGATCGAGAAAAAAGAGAAGATGCTTGCATTTATAGGACAGGATTAAGCCATGGAGTGTCGTTTTGACTTTTGAGCCCTTGAATCGTGACTCTCTTGTAGTTCTCAAGAACTAAAGAAGACTAAGTTAGAAAACAATCTAAGTTGAATAGTGTACCTGAGATGTGCGGTCCTTGAACGTCCAGACAACACCCACACGTACTCTGTCTCGTAGCTTCCATTCCCACTGCTCTTCTACCTCTACTACCTCATTCTCTCTCTAATAATGTACTAGTCATTTCATGTAAGTTCTTGTTCCTCTCCATTTTCTGTTCTTTTTGTATAATTGGCATCTGCTATTCATCTTCATTTGCAGCTTTCATATTTGTTTATTTCCATTTCTTTTTGCTATGGGTTGGGCATTGTTAGAGGTTTGGTTCAAGCAAGTTTCTTGCTTTTAGTAGAGGGTCGTGAGGAAAGATGCTTTGATAGTATAGAGAAGTTCTATGATGATCGTGTTATACAGTTATAGGCTGTGATCGTGGCGGTGTTGAGGAACATATTTGCCTTTTTCCCTCTTTATTTTAATTTTTTCTATGTGACAGGTGTACCTTGGTTGTTCTTTCCCTTGACGATGCCACTGCTGAAGTAAATGACCCTTTGGAGACTAGTAGATTATTCCTAGTGAGTTTGAGCCTACATTTGTCTACGATTTTCAGTAGATGAATTAGTTGGATTTGTTTTCTTTGCGTTTGGGGATTGAATTTGACGGCTACTCGAAATGCCAAGAAAAATATATCATCTTTCTTTGGTGATCTATATTGGTGAAGTAACTGTTGTTTCCCAACAAGTGTTGAGTCAATAGTAGAACTCTTCTCTTTTGTTCCCTTTTTGGACTTGGATTACCCGCCTTTACTAACTGAGATGGCAACTCCTCCTTCTTTACTTGCAATAAGGCCATGTTCCTATAATTGCATCGCTATGGATTCTTCTAAATTAACGCTAGCCAGACATTATGTTTTCGGGAGCCGAGTGATAATAGATCTTGGGAGCAATGATTTACAAAAGAAACTGTTACTGAGAGATGTACGGAATGCAACAAAAAATCGACACCAGTGTCTTAATTCAAGAATATCTGCCACATCTCGAATATCTGTGCATCAAACTGAACAGGTAACTAGTACTATTAGTGAAGTTGGAAAACAAAAAAAAGTGTCAGCTTTTCTATTTAGAACGGAAAAGGGTGATCCTGTTAAAGTTTCTGTTAGAAAGAAAAATATGAAATATGCGGTGTATGTTGAGGTTTCATCCGTAGAGCTTGATGCAAGTGACAGTAGTCTTATACTGACTTGGGGCATATACCGTTCTGATTCATCATGTTTCATGCCTCTGGATTCCAAGCAATCAGTCTCAGAAGTTAGGAGCATGGATACCCCACTCATACGGCACTCATCCAGCAAATTTGTAGTTGAATTGGAGTTTGAGGCAAAACAAACTCCCTTTTACTTATCATTTATACTTAAATCTATGTTAAATACTGAATTGATTGGCTCAGAAATCAGGAGTCATCGAAGGGAAAACTTTTGTGTGCCTGTTGGTTTTGATCGTGGTAATCCAATTCCTCTGGGTCTTTCCTTTTCCGAGGATGGTTCAATGAATTTTGCATTTTTTTCAAGACATGCCGAAAGGGTTGTTCTATGCTTGTACGGTGACTCAATGACTGATGCTTCTGCATTAGAGCTCGATCTAGATCCATATGTCAATCGCACTGGTGATTTATGGCATGCCTCATTGGAAGGTGCATGGAATTTTGTGAACTATGGCTATCGATTGAAGGAGTCTACACTACAGGGAAACACTGAAAATACAGATGCAGAGCCTGTTGTTTTGGATCCTTATGCTAAAGTTATCCTAAATGTCTCAGCAGATCACAGGTCCGGTGTGTCACCTAAGTACCTTGGAAGATTATGCAAGGAACCTACTTTTGACTGGAGTGGTGATGTTCGACCCAACTTGGCCATGGAGAAACTTATTGTTTATCGGCTGAATGTTATGCGTTTCACTAAACACAAGTCCAGTCAGTTATACAGTGATATTGCTGGGACCTTTGCTGGTTTGAGTGAGAAGTTGAGCCATTTTAAAAGTCTTGGTGTAAATGCAGTTCTCTTAGAGCCAGTATTTCCATTTGATGAAAAACAAGGTCCATATTTTCCCTGTCATTTTTTCTCACCAGCAAATCTATATGGGCCTTCTGGTGGTTCAATATCTGCAATTAGCTCAATGAAGGAAATGGTGAAGAAGCTGCATGCCAATGGAATAGAGGTTTTACTAGAAGTTGTTTTCACTCACACTGCTGAAAGTGGGGCATTGCAAGGAATTGATGACTTATCCTATTATTTTTCCAGTAGAGTTGACAAAATAGAATCAAGAAATGATTTGAATTGCAATTATCCTGTTGTCCAGAGTCTGATTTTGGATAGTCTTCGATACTGGGTAACAGAGTTTCGCATTGATGGTTTCTGCTTTATTAATGCTTCATCTCTACTGACTGGCTGTGGAGGTGAATTCTTATCTCGCCCTCCCTTGATTGAAGCAATATCCTTTGATCCGCTGCTCTCAAAAACCAAGATCATTGCAGATTGTTGGGATCCACGGGACAGGCTGCCAAAGGAAACCTGCTTTCCCCATTGGAAAAGATGGTCGGAGATAAATACAAAATTTTGTCATGATGTAAGAAAATTTCTGAGAGGTGAGGGTCTTCTTAGTGACCTTGCTACACGGCTTTGTGGAAGTGGGGATATCTTTTCAAGTGGACGTGGCCCAGGTTTCTCGTTCAATTTTATAGCAAGGAACTTTGGACTTCCTCTTGTGGATTTGGTCAGCTTTAGTGACGGTGAACTGGCTTCAGAATTAAGTTGGAATTGTGGGGAAGAAGGTCCTACAAAAGAAACTTTTGTCCTTGAAAGGCGACTTAAACAGATTCGTAACTATCTCTTTGTTCTGTATGTGTCTCTGGGTGTTCCTGTTCTTAACATGGGAGATGAGTGTGGCCAATCTTCTGGTGGTTCCACCTCATATACGAGCAGAAAATCATTTGATTGGAGTGCACTGTCAACAAGTTTTTGCATTCAAACCACAGAGTACATTTCCTTTTTAAGTTCCTTGAGAGTAAGGAGAAGTGACCTCCTTCAGAAGAGGGACTTCCTAAAAGAAGAAAAAATCAACTGGAGTGGAAGTGATCAGTCTCCACCAAAATGGGAAGACCCTTCATGCAAATTCCTGGCCTTGACGTTGAAGGCTGATGAAGCAGAGGAGCAGCCATCAAGTTCTGAATCTTTCCGTCCAAAGGGCGATCTATTCATTGCCATCAATGCCTCAGGTCGTTCAGAGATTGTCGTTCTACCACCATGTCCTGAAGCAATGGAATGGCGCCGTTTGGTTGACACAGCTCTCCCATACCCAGGATTCTTTACAGATGGCGGTGTGCCTGTAGTTGAGCAGATGACAGGCTTGTATACTTACGAAATGAAATCTTACAGCTGCACTCTGTTCGAAGCCAGCAGTTCTGATCATTGAAAACCTTTCCGTTACGTCATTTTGTTATTACAAGGACTGTGTAGTTGGTAATCGGAACCCTTCTTTGTCAAATAATTCTAGTACGAGATATGAACACTGATAAGGATGTAAATCTATCACCATATTCACCATAGTTTTGGCTGCTACTTCGCTTCAATAAAGTGATTGATTAGTTGATTACTCATATTTCTTGCGTTTGATTTCCAAGTCAATTGTTTTAGCTACCTAATCTCTTGATGTGAATTAGAAAAAAAGCTTTAAAACTTCCAAGAACTGAAAACAGAAAACCTTGAATTTGGTTGAACTTCAACAGTTCCTGAAGTTCGAATGTATTTATTGTGATATTAACATCATTTTGATGAGAACAAGAAGCCACAAGCATTGCAACTCATATGTCGTAATGATACGAGTTGCTCAATGCAATTTTCCTTTTTCCATGTATTGTGTCCGCTTCAATTGTGGAGAATACTGCATCCCACTCACAGCGTCCGCCTGCCAGTATGCTGTCAAATGGCACTGAATGCACAGGGACTGAAGTGGTTGCAGCCGAAGCCGGAAAAGGCAAATTCAAGTACAAAGTGCCCCATATTTTCTCCTTTAATCTTCAAAACTACGCAACTTACGGAAAACTGAAACAAGTCAGCCCCAAGTGATACATTAAAGATAAAACATGAATTCACAGAAAAGAAGGCCACTAAACAATTATACTTGCATACTAAGTACCCGTACATAAAGCACTTCTGAAACTGTATATTTTCTAATATAAAACAACCCTCCCAACACAAAAGCCATGTTGTAAGCGCGGGCGATAATACACAAGTCTTCTGTAGCTAGTTCTTGGATCTTTGGTCCTCTCAGAAAAAAAAAAAAACCAGTAACACATAATCCAAATGCTCAACTGCCGTGAGGTATCTTTCAACATGAAAAGCAACCAGATATCTGGTTACCATTTCAAATTGATGGCTAAATCTAGTAGAGCTTCTACTTGACGTATTGTTCGTTGCTTCTCTTGATGTTTGAGCTTGCTTGCAACGGATTCAGCATCTAGCCCTTCTTCATACTGTACTTCAGTTTCTTCCTCTCGAACTTCTTGGAGCAAAGAATCTACTTCTCTAACAAAATCTACCCTCAGAAAAGTATCATCAGCATCTAGTGATGGTCGCAGTGGCCCTTGGTGCTGATTAAAAGAGAATTTGTCAATGGAACTGATTTAATGGCCCGATAATTGTTTGTAGTACAACTTGTTTGTGAGCAATATGCACTCAAGAGGTAAAATTTGGTCCAATAAAAACTGCATGGAATGAACTGTACCTTATCAATGTCAAAACCCTGTGGAACAAGAATACTAAATGGATCCTCTCGTGGAAAGGTATCGATCATACGCTTTTTGCATTCTTTCAACCATCCTTCATCATCAAACCCCTTGTGCAAATTCAGAAGTTCATTGAGTAGTCTCATGGCAGGACTTGCCTCCCGTTTCAGAATTTCTGTCTGGAATGTAAGTGAAACATATCATGTAATTCCTCGCAAATTTGGATGGCAATCAAGAAAAGAAGAAATTGAAAGAAGCCAAAAGAATATAAATACCACAAGTGGTGTTAACATATATTAGTAACATTCAGGCAAAACTAATCACTTTTATTATGTGGAGAAATTTTGTGATCAGCTGGGTCTACATGCTTTGAGTGATGCATTGAACTTTGATAACGAGCACTATGGAGGGAATAAACCCTTACTGGTTTATTCTAGAAGGAGGAAAGAGAATTAGTGGACGGAAA
>JANZLD010000004.1:18189969-18206453 GCA_026413575.1 Erythroxylum carthagenense | reverse complement strand
ATATTATAATCCCAAAATAAATATTCAAGCTGAATAAATAGTTAAATACATAATAAACTATGCATTTTATCGTAATATAAGAAGATTTGCAATATGTTCCCTTGCATCATTCATCTCGCTATTTTGTAACTCGTCTAAATGATTTCTTTCAACGTCTTCATTTTCATTGATTTCTTCATTTGTAGGAGGTAATTCATCATCTTCATCATAAGAAGAAAACTCTTCATCCTTTTGAACATTTAACTTTATAAATTTATGAATGGCCAAAAAAAAGAACAAAAACTTAAAGTTTCATTCTCCTAACTACTGCCCTCTAAGCACTATCATCCACATCAAATAATACATATAGTTCATAAACTTGAGGCCAGTAAAATATTCTCACTATCATAAGTCACAAGTATAAACTGAATGGGAACCTTTCTATGGCACAATAGCTTGATAATTGAAGCTAGTTTCACTCAACCAGGAATGTGTTAATATCATCCATTTGACCATAAGGAAATTAAAAACATGATAAAACTCAAACTGACATCAAAACTGAAGAAAAAACAAGTGTCAAATAGAAACCTGATCAAGCACAGCCTCGGTGATCAAATCCCCAACAATCTCCTTAGATTCGGAAACAACACTCAATTCATCAACAACTCATTTCCTTCCACCAACTGGTTGCCCACAAAACCAGCAAACCTCTACAAATCCCTGACCTCCTTGTGCATAACTTTAGCAATCTTCTTCTTGGCCAAAGCAAACACCACATGATCCATCGAGTCCTCATTCATATACATAGTGACGGAGCCAAGAATTTAAAATAAGAGGGTCCAAATATGTAATTTTTTTAAATTTTAAGGGGCCCAGTGCATCATGAAACTCCAAATATATATATATATATAAAAGATTTTGGGGAGCCCTGTGGTGTGGCTCCGTCTCTGCATATACACCTCAAAACTAATTTCATCTCTACATGAGACAATCTTATTATAGATCCTTGAAATCATATCGTGCCTGCTTTTCAACTCCATTGTCGCTAACAACCCCTGACAATATCTACGCCCACTCGCGTAGAATGTGAACACATTTTGTCCTTCCTTAAAGAGCAACGGCGAGTCGTCTCCTTCTCCAATGCCTAAGAGACTAAAATTCTTCTCAAAGATCGAATTGGTCGCAAACATCTCCGTTAAACGCAGACGTTTCTGCGTTAACAATGCAGACCTTCACAACGTCTGCGCCGTGAAATTCCAGAAAAAGTATACTAGAAAAAATAAAACAGGCATCGAACAGAATAGTCCGAAGAAACAGAAGAGTCATTTTCGATATATGCATAAGTGACGCAAATTGGTCTACTCGAAAAGGCTAAAATTTGGGGTTTTTATGAAAAGCTCTAAATTTTAACTTTTGAAAAAGCTGTATTTTAGCTTTTAAAAAAGCTATTTCTACTTCAAAAATACTTTTGAAATTTACAATCAAACACTAATTTTTTTCCTTAAAATAGCTTTTGCGATGGAAAAAAGTACTTTTAGAGCCTCCAAAAGCTGAACCAAACAAGTGTTTAGGGTTGTTTGTATTTATTTATATTTTTAAATTAAGAAAAACAATATGTTTATTTGAATTTATAATTTTTTGTTTTTATTTCTTAGTTTGTAGAAATTTTTGCTTTTAAATTAAAAAATATGTTTATTTAAGTTTATAATTTTTTAGTTTTAGTTTCTTCTAATTTTAACAAATCCCTTCAACAAACCTAGATAATCCTCGTACCACTAGCCAAGATAAACCTCCAACCTACAAGACATGGACACAATTAGTTGGTGACACGAAACTTGAGCTGAAACTAACATATTATCTACATAGTGAATCACTGGAATAGAGAATAATTGCTCCTCTGTTGGATATCTTGAGGGTAGGTGTGGACAGATGGAGAACTACACTACTCGGTTTCTGTATAGATAATAGAATTGCATTTTCGGTAATGAAGTATTGGACATTCAATGCATGGAAGCAATACTGTTTATCGAAGTTCCTAGTGAATAATGACGATATGTTCCTATTCAAATTTTCTAGCTTGGAGGAAGCTAAACTAGTTCTGTAATCTGGACTTTGGCATGTGCAAAACAAGCCCTTACTGCTACAAGTGTGGAGACCCAGCCTTAAATTAGAAAATTTGAAAATGGACAACATAACGTTGTGGTTATGCTTATATGATGTTCCGCTTGAATATTAGATGACGGGTGAGTTAAGCCACCTTGCAAGTTTTATTGGCAAACTTATAACTCATGATCAAGCAACGACTGAAACAAAACGCGTCAATTATGCTCACGTATATGTCCTTGTGACTTCTTTAACTGATCTACCTAATATTATTTCATTCATTAGGTTGAACAATGAAGGCCTATAACCCACTGAGGACCAATTGCTGAGTAACATATGCATGGCGACCACAACTTGGTAAAGAACGAAAAATTACTACTCGTTGATGGTGAGAAGTATGTTGCCAATGAAATTGTCGGAACTAGAGTAGCAGAAGCAAGCACAGTGACAACTCATAATACACATATGTTGGATAAAACTAATGGAGATTTTATATCCCCACATACTCATCAAGGTCTAGCCAATCGCGTTATTGAATTAGGAGTTCTAAACACAAGTATAGCAACTGCTCATCATAGACATATGGGGGAGAAAATTAATGCAAAGATTGCATTTATTCATACACCTTGTACCAGCTAATATCCATGTAATGGAAGAAATGGTGCAAGTCATTAAGCAGCATGTGAACAGTGCTAAAACTGATGAAGAATCATAAACAGTGGCTTAGAAGATGGTGCTTAATGCAAGCTATATAGACGAGCATAATGCTAGAAATTTCGAGAACAAAATCAATGAATCTAATGGGAATAAATAGCAGGTACTTTAGACAGATATAGCACCATAAGTTGAAACAGTCATGAGGCAAAGATTAAACAGGAAGAAAAAACTCTCACGAAGGGAGACATCAGCATGAATTTTCTTACTTGGAATGTAAGAGGGCCAATACCCTTAATACACAACTGATGATCAGAGACATCATTTTGTTAAATAAAGTTATCTTGGTTCATATTTTGGAAACAAGAATAAAAAGACAAAGCAACAATAAACTAAACTATTTCTAGCAAAGTGGAGAAGCATATCCAACATCTCCTATCAACTGAATGGTGGGATTTTTGTCTTGTACAACTCTAACGCTCTATCTATTAGCTCATCTAGCATAACCAATCAAATGATTCGCTTAGAGGTTACTATTGGACATCTCAATCTAAAATTATATATCTCCTTCATATATGCACATGATAGTGCATACCAGAGAAATTTCTTATAGAATCACATTAAACAAATTGCCACTTCCAATACAAACCCCTGGATGCTATCAGGTGATTTCAATTCCATTTTTAGAGTGGAGGAGGTTGAAGGACTAAGGTCAGGTTGTATTCCTTGCATCAATAGGAGGACATTTCTATATATGGACAAATAAATAAGCGGGTCCTAACTTGATAAAGAAGAAATTGGATAGAAACGTGGAATATCTTAGATGGATGAATCTAGTTCCTAGTTGCTTCTCGAAGATTGCTAGTAACCATTTGTCAAATCATACCCCCATTCTCACTTTTCTAAATGTAGAGATAATTATCCACCTATTCAGATTCAATGAATTTATAATGCAACTAGATGGATTTGAGGAAGACTTATGGACTATATTGAGGTTTGACATCCATGGAACTAAGCAATTTATTTATTCGAAGGAGATGTAATTTGTTGGGACCCGATCTCGAAATCAGACCTCAATCGAAAAAGCGGAAACGAAAAGACCAAAGAGTTTGCAGAAGCGGAAGAATCGAAGGCAAAACGAATTCAAAAGCCAATCGAAGGGCTCGACAAACGGAAACAAAAGCGAAAGTGCTAGCTCGGATCAAAATAAAAGCGAAAAGACAAAAATGTAAAATACGAAACGATGAACGGAAGCGAATCGAATTCAGAAACAAATGAAAACGAATTCAAACCGATATAAATTTTTGACAAATCAATGCGGATCCGACATCCGAAGCGTGAGAGGCGTGTTCTTAGAAACAACAAAATCTTGAGGGGTCGCGAGTTCGATTCCCAAAGAGGACAATACTGATTAAGGTTGGATGTCGCGGTATAACCCGTAAACACCTACGGGTGGGGTGTGGGGTCCAACATAATTAATCAAGCAAGAAATGAAGACTCTTTACAGCACTAATATTGGCAACACACACCATCTTGTAAACATTGTAAGAGGAGAGTTAGAATCTATTCAACAGCTGCAGTACACTAATCTTGGGAATTAGAGGCTTGAAACAATGGAAAGGGAATCACTGCAAAATTACTCTTAAGCATTGTTATTCGATTATTCCTTATCCAAACAAAGAGCAATAGTGCGTAGAATGGATAAAACATGGTGATAAAAACACCTCTGTATTTCACAAGGTCATTGTTTCAAGAAAGGATAGAAACATGATTATCTTACTCCCTCACAACAATATTGTTCTTGATTTTCAAATACAACTTATACAAGGAACTTATAAACACTTTAGTAAGCTTATGTGTAAACCTCCAGATGCATACTTCCACACAATTTCTCAAACATATTATAAATGACTCTATTTCTTCAGAAGATGCAATCCAATTAGACATATTTGTATCAATATAGGAAATCAATGATGCAATTACCTCTCTTCACCCTCACAAATCCCCTGGACCAAATGGTTTCAATGTCAAAATTTTCAAGGAAACTTCTCTCACTGGTAACATGGTTTCAAAAGTTGTGATGGAATTCTTTAGTAAAGTTCTTAAAGAGATCAATAAGACTTTCATCACTCTTGTACCAACGAACGGAGAATTGAATAGTTTCGCTGACTTTAGATCAATTGCTTGTTCCAACTCCCTATATAAAATAATTATCAAGCTTATAGCATAAAGACTCAAGAATTCTTTATAAGCACATTAGTCACACTCGAGGTGCTTATATACCTGGAAAACTAATTAGTGTTAACATCTTGCTACTTCAAGAGCTCATTACCAATTATTCCAAGAAGAAAAGCAAACCCAATTGTTGTATCAAACTTGATTTTGAGAAGGCCTATGATAATGATGATTGTAGCTTTATCACAATTATGTTGTACTACGGAATTTTCAGGAATATTCATAAGGTGGATTGAACAATACTTGACAACTTCTTTTCATAGCATCTTGATGAATGGATAACCTACCATTTTTTTTCAAAGTAGTAAAGGGATCAGGCAAAAAGTTCCCTTGTCTCGATACATCTTCGCCTTGGTGTTGCAAACTCTCCATAAAATCATTGAGCATGTTGTGGCATAGACAAAGGATTTCATATACCACTCTAAGTACTTTAAGTGTGGTAAATTTAGACTAACCAACCTTTGTTTTACAAATGATGTGATCCTGCTTTCAAAAGCTAGTGCCACTTCTATCTCTACCTTGATTAAAGCTCTGAAGATTTTTCACAGTGCTTCAAAACTACAAGTATATTGTTCCAAAAGCAACATATTTTTATCTAAGAGTGCCTCGAATCTGCAAAAACTAATCACTACTTTATGGATTTCAGTCACGAGAGTTCTTAATGAAATATTTAGGCATCCCAATCTCTCCACATAGATGAAAACCAAGGGATTATACTGATTAACTTGATAGAATACAAGCCAAAATCTCATCTTTGAGCTCTAAACATATTTTGCGTGCAAGGAGGGTCTAACTTATTAACTTGTTCCTCAATTCTATCAACACCTGTTGGGTTTCCCACTTGTATTTTTCAAGGTCAATTTTGAAAGTTATAGCTAGTTTATTCAACAACTTCTAATGAACATGTAGCAAGGATAAAAATCACAAAATTATGGTGAAATGGAAAGAAATTTGCACTCTTAGAAATCAAGGTGATTTGGAAATTTATTCCATCAAAACTATAAACTCAACTATACTCACAAAAAGGCTTTGGAGATTAATAGAGGAAAAAAATCTCTATAATGCAGATGGATACATAACTACTTCATCAAGAATAGGAGCATATGGTCAATAGATTGTCCACACATTCCCTCTACCACTTTTAAATCCATTTTAAAGATTAGGAACCAGTATAAAACAGACTTCATTGCGCTTATAGGTAATGGGAAGTCCATTAACTTTTGGCATGATAATTGGCATTCTGTGGACCTTTGATTGAATGTGGCTGATTCCCTAAAGAGTTCAATCCCTTTAGAACTGTCAGTTGTTATAGCATTACAAAGCAAAGATAAAGTTCAGAGCTCTACAATCCTCACCTCCCTAACTGATGAGATCTATGGCACTTATTGCAACACTGAACAGATAAATACAATTAGAGACATAAGCTTGATGGCAGATATTCGAACTCCTCTTTTAAGGAGTTATTTTTCAACCAACTTCCCAAGCTGGCATGGATTAAAGATACACGGTCTAGTCATCTTATACCTCATGCAGCATTCACTTTGTGGATTGCAATGAAAGGCAGATTTAAAAAAATGGATAAAATAGCCAAATATGCATAGCTCACCAATTGGTGTTTTTTTATATAAAGAAGCAGAAGAAACTAGTGATCATTTTCTTCAAATGTGGCTAAATTAGGAACATATAGAGGGAGCTTCAGAATAAATACACGTTAAATGTTGCAATCAACAACCTAGATGACATCCAAACCTAACGGGTGAACTATAAAAACAACACCGCTTGTAAATGTTTTTGGATAGCCTTATCCTCAATTATCACAGCTACATGGGACAAGAAAAATTTTAGAACATTTCAAGACAAAAGCACTACTCAAGAGCAGTTTTATAACTAATTGATACAACATATCCGGCTCTAAATCATCTTACAATGATAAAAGCTCCAACATGGACAATACCTATTCATATATTGGAGTGTGTGAAATGTTTAGAACTATGGTGAATTAGTTTAATGTTAAATTCAAGACAGAATGTGTCTGTTAATGAAGGGTTCCATAGAAGCATTTTTTGACGCACCATAGGTAGCTACAGATTATTTGATGAAATAATAATCATCCCAATTACGTTTTATATTGTTGACATACAAGTTGAGTTTCTAACAATGTACGTGGTGGGACGCATAAGCCATGGCAAGTGCGACACGGTGAGCTGGGTTTTAAAGTTATTGTTAGCTGTTGGAATTTGAATCACACGAGATTTTTCTGTTAGTAGTTCAAATTAAATGATTTTCACTATTTTGAGAAGTTAAGTTTGTTTGTAAGTTGTGACATTTTGCCTTTAAGACTTAATGCTTTCAAATTTTTTAAAAAAATTCTAGGATTGGATATATATTATTGATTAATATCACGATGTTAACTTATTTTCATAGGGTAAAGAACTTTTATTTATAGAGAAAAGTTAATTTTTTATTTTTCTTTATTTAAACTTAATGTTATTATATTTTGATACTTTTTTAATTTAAACTGAGGCTTTATATAGTTTAATTCAAGATTATAGTTGCACTTTATTAGTTGAAACATAAATTAGTGATCACATAACAATGATAACCTATTTATAAATGTATATTATAACTATCATCTCTCTTTACATAAGATAGATTTAGTTAATTGGAATTCTACATTTTCTATACTTATCCAATAACTTTTGCGACTAGTATACAATGAGAATTCTTGGTTATATATCTATTAGAAATATATGACATCGTGATTAATAAATCGATCATCGAGTAGATTTTAGGATGCTACCTTAGGTTATATTTTGCATTTTGATATCCTTTGATCTTATTAACTCTATCGTGTTACAAATGTATTCAATTATCTTACTAAGAGTTAGTGGCCACCTTTAAAAGCATTTTTTTTATATGGTTACCAATCAAAATGACCTTACTTTATTTTATATTCTCTTGAATTGAAATTTATTTGATTTCCTAGAGTTGTTTCATAAAATTGTATCATATATGATCTTTGGTATCATTCTAAAGTAACCAATCTTAAATTTAATTATTAAGAATTATATAAGAGTCATAATGGTATACTATGAGGCTCATTTAGCCTTCAGGGTCTCACTCATTATAAGTTAAGATCTTATAACTTATATCAATCCTTTTTCACGATCATTTTTATACACATGATAAAAGTCATGTCCTATAGTATCGACTTCTTTTTATTTGGAGCATACATCTTTTATGAATGCAATATCATACAGATGTTGGTTACATATTTAATGTTTAACTTGAGTTCACAAGTTTACTCATCTATCAACCCAAAACAAATATTGTGACCATATGATGACTTTAAACCAATTTCCTTTTGACTTATTATCTAGGTCAACATTTGTGGTTTAAGTTTCTTGCTCTCATTTCCTATTATCATCTCGATAATAAGCTTAAACCTACCTCTTCTTTAGTCCTCACAAATATTAGAGGTGATTGCCTAAGTGACAGGGTCAATCTTTTCTTTGTCTGATATACTTTTTGATTCATACGTAAAATAAGTCTTAAAAAGTAAACATATTATAGAATCAAGTACTATGCAATGCTTATTCCTTAATAAACAATTTTTAATAAACAATGCCTAACTCATATTTGCATTTAGAAATGACAATACATTGAATGGACATATATCAAGAAATGTTAATCAATAACATTTTAGTATTTTAGTGACTTCATATACTCAATGTATGTATCTTAGAAAATTAGTTTTGTGATTAAGTCTATCGTTTTATTTTGTGTAGATATATACTTCATACTCACTTCTTCCTGTGCAACAATATCTTTGACATAGTTGTACTTGGTATTTATATTTAGTTTTATAATCAAATTTGGGGTCTTTAAAATAAGTGATTGATACTTGACTATCACAATTGATTATTATTCAATCAATCTTATTGTTAAAGAATCTCAAGTTAATCAAGAATTATCTAAGCCACATAACTTCTTATACTACTACTAAAAATGCTATAAATTTACCTTCCATTGTGGATAGGACAACACATAATTGTTTATTACCTTTATATGATTTAACACTATTATTAAGTAAAAAATATATACAGAGGTAGATTTTCTCTCATTTAAATCTTTTTTAAATCTATACATGTATACCCTTATACACATAGGTTGTTTCCTTAATAACATAATGTACAATCAATAGTAACTTTTAGATACCTCAATATTCTCTTTACTACTTAATGTGCTTATCTTGAATTTAACTAATGTTTTATTTTCATTCCAACAATGTCAAGAATTTATGGCCTTATATACATCATAAATATATAAGACTTCCAATAGCATTGGAATATAGAACTTTCTTCATTTTTCCTTTCTTATGGTGTTAATAAGGAAAACATTTTGTTGAGACATCTGCTTTTAATAATAAGATTATCAATTAGTTTGCAATCTTACATGTAAAATTGTTCTAGAATATTTTGAATACATGTTACTTTAGAAACTGATAGTAATATTTTTGAATCATCTCTTAAAATCTTAATTCTAATAGTATATGCAACTTCACCTATTTCTTTCATTTCAAATATAGATAGCAAATATTCTTTGATTTGCTTAACAAACTCATAGTCATTATAAGCAATCAAAATATCATCCGAATTGAAAATTTATCTTTTGATCTCTTACTATATACATAATGTTCTACATCAAGCATATGAAAATCATATAAAATAATTATGTTATGAAAATGAATGCACCACTGCCTTAAGGACTGCTTTATACCATAAATCAATTTTAATAACCAACACACCTTATTTTCTTAGTCTGCATCAATGGAACCTACATATTGTTCTATTTAAATTTCTTCTTTTAATTCTCCATTTAGAAAAGTAGTTTTTGTATCCAAATAATGTAATTCAAGATCCAAACTAGTTACCATATCCAAGACTAGATGAATTGAAGTAAACTTCACAATAGGTGAAAATGTTTCATCATAATTGATTGTCTCTCATTATGTGTATCATTTTACCACTAAGTGTAACTTCTATCTTTCCTTACTACCATCAACTTTTCATTTTATTTTAAGAATCCATTTGTTCCTAATAGCTTTACACCTATTAAGGAGATCAACTAAGTCCCATACTTGATTTAAGCTTAAAGAAGTCATTTCTTCTTTAACTGCTTTCATCCATTCTTTTTTGGCAAAACCAGTAAAAGCTTCATATACATTCCTTTGTTTATCTTCTTCTTATGGGATAACAATATCGATTTCCCCTTTTATTTCAAAATGACATCAAGGAATTATTCCATGATTACTTTGATGTAAAAAGGATTTGTAAGAACTAGACTTATAAGCATCCTAGTTACTTCCACTCAGATAAGATACAATAGGTAAACATTCAATAGTTGTAATCTTAATTGACCTTGAGTTAACCGTTCAAATTCTAGACTACTTTCACTTAAGGGGTGCTTGGTTAAGGAGTATAAGAATAAATCAATGGGGAAGGAATGAATGGTAATTGTTGGTTATTTGTTATGGTTGATTGAATAGATTTTTCATACCTCAGTTTTAGATAATAGTCCATACCCCCCATGTGTGGGAGGAATGGTTTTGATTCCCACAAACACTGATATTTTTTAATAATTAAAACATAAAATATAATTGATTAAAATATAATTAATTGATTAAAATATAATTAATTAGTTAATTACAATGTAATTAATTAATATAGAATTTATTAATTAATTAAAATATAACAATTTTTTATTTATCAATATTTTTAACAAACCAACTACTATCAATGGTAACGTTAATCATTCCTTTCTCTTATCCAACTATCATAATTATAATGATTATATCTATTCTCATTTTTTACTATATTCATTCTCATTCCTATTAACATTCCCCTATGTGAACTAACCGTCTCCTTAGATAAAGTCTCTCTTCATGATTCCCCATAATATAATCATTTTGATCAAGATTTTTATATTAAAAAAAGGTCTTTTCCTACTTCATCCTATTCTGGAAATTCATTTTCTAAAAATATGAGATCTCATTATTCATATTCAATTACTCCTTTATTACTTAGTTTACCTATGAACATATAACCTTTTGTTTTTGTAGAGTATCTACTAAAGATATTTTTCTTCCCTCTTGGGCTTAGTTTCGTAAATTTGTGAGAGGTCATGAATATAGGTAGCATACCCTCTTGGTCTTGGACTTTTCATATCATGTTTTTTTTTACCTATTAATAACTTATACAGATTGTTCATAATTGATATTATGGCACTCAATTACTATATAAGTGGTTATAAGTAATTTTTCATCCCAATACATGATTAGTAAGTTTGCGTGTGCCATTATGAACCTAACCATTTTTAGTAACGTACTATTACATCTTTCCATAATGCCATTTTATTGTGAGATTTAATAAATAGTCAACTACCTTCCTACCAGTTTTTTATCACATAGCATCTTGAACTTATCTGACAAGTATTCTTGCCTTTAATCAGTTCTTAATGCTTTTATTTTCTTGTCTATTTGATTCTCAATCAAATTCAAATACAATATGAAATCATTTTATGTTTGATTTATAGGAAATTAAATAGAAGTAACTATATCGAGTATATTCATCTGTAAAAGTCATGAAATATATAACCCTATGTTGTGCTCTTACATATATTAGATTACAAAGATTAAAATGAGTCAACTGCAATGGACAAGAAGTTCATGTTCCTTTTCCAAATGACTTTCTTGTCATTTTAGCAGCTAGAAAATGTTCACAAATAGGTTAATTTACTTGATGTAAATCACTTAAGAAGCCTTCTTTAGCTAATCGACTTATTCGATTGAGACCAATGTGACATAATCTAGCATGCCAAAAAAGTATCATCATTAGAATTACTAGATGATGTAAAGAAGGAAAACAAATGTTATTATTTGCATTAATAACATTTAGAATAATAAAATCATCTACCATAAATCCATAACCATAATAAATGGTTATAAGATATAAATCCATGCCATCGCAATGAAAATTTACATCAAAACCTTTACTAGTTAATACTAACTAAAAAATGAGATTCCACTGAATCTTTCTAGCAAACAATACTTCATATAGGATTAGGGATTAACCACCACATATGTCTAATTTACATATTTCAATACCTTGTACAATAACTCTTATGTTGTCTCCCACATAAATCCATTGTGATCCGTATGGGATATTCTGGAATTCTGTGAAGGCATCTTTATCCTTCATTATATAGTTAGCTGTTTATGAGTCTACAATCTGTAAAGGATATGATTTAGTTAAAAAATAGAACAAAAATATTTATAGAAAAATGTCTATATAATAAGATTATACTTTTTGGGCCCATTATAACCGTGAGTGAAGTGAACCTTAATGCCACAATTAAAGCACTTAACTTTTTTATGTTTTGGTTTTTAAAAGGATGTATCCCTTTTTTTTTTACATTCTTTGAGTACTCAATATAATATGTATTTTTCTTACCTTTTTTTTAATTAGGTCCAGTATAAGGCTTACGTTTCATGTTCATAATAGTATATATGATATAACCAACTGCATATACCTTAGAGGATATCTTAAAGATGTTTTTCTTCTAATATAAGATATCGTGTAGCATTTTCCATTATCTTGATGCTCTTATTGTGAGTTGAATGCATCTTATGCTCCTAATTATAGGGTAAAAATCAAATCACAACTTGCACTTATTCCTCATATGATAATTTATGACCAACAATGTATGTGCCTTAAATGCTTTTGCATTGTTTCATCTATTTGCTTATTATATGTGTCAAACTTGATAATAAGTGACCTTACTTTGGTCATTAAGAATCCTTTAGAACTTGTAACTAAAGTATATCACATGTCCTTAGTAAGGTTATATTTCTATGATTCACGCATTATATCATTATCTATATTGTTTAACAATATAATATGAGTGCATGAGTTCTTATTACATATTTTATAAACATCACAATCCCTTTTATGCTTGGCTATATTGCCTTATTCAAGTGTTCATGCTCTATTCTAGATTTCATAATTGTCATCATTTAATTTCTCACTCTGTCTAAGTTCGGTAACAATATTATTTGATATAGTAGTCATAAAACACAAAATTTCTATAGGAAAAAATAAATATTCTGCATGCATGTCAATGTCTTGTTTATATAAACTGAATTAATAATCAAAATTTTAATTTCTTACAAAATTAAAATATTATGTATATTCTCAATCATCATTTGTATAGCAATTGAAAATTAGTAATAATACTTGGGTAGAATTATTAAGTAAAAATGATATATTGATAAATTTAACAATATCAAGCTTAGTATACATAAATGAACACAATTAATATAGTTCAGTATAACTTAGTTCAACATAAAATAATTACATAACATAAACATCGCCTAAATGTTACTTACCATACATAGAATAGAGTTAACTAATTCACGTGATAATGTCCTTGAAATTTAATATGCAATAAGTTCCAATTATTTCAATTTCGAAATCGATAAGATATAAAGTCTTAATTAATTCACTCTTTCTAATTTCTCTTATAAATATTATATCCAACATGTATTATATCTTCTCCAAGGAAGTATCAAATCTTGAATAACTATACTAATATGATGATAACACATGTAGAAATTTGGGTGTCTTTATCAAAATGAACATTTTTCTTGTAAACAAAATTACAAGAAATAGATTCCACTCACAAAACTTAAAAGTTACAAATAAATGATTTGATTAATAGAATAATTAACTCATGGTCATAATAAAATTATAAATATTATAATTTACTTAAAATAACATTTTCAATTTTTATTGAACTAATTAGATTAAATTATAGTTAATTCATTTTAAGTGGAAACTCATTTTTAATTATTATGGAACTAACTAAATTAAATTATGAATTTGATTCAACTAGATTATTAAACTAATAACAGTAGTAATTCCAATTGAATTAAAAGCTTGTTTCCAATTTTTATCAAACTTATAAACTTAATAATTTAAATTCAATTAGACACTTATTTTAATTATGATTGAAGTAATTAATCTCAACAATTATAATTTATAATACGTTTTAAATTTTATTTTTAAATGCCAATAAATTCATTCAAATTCATAATGCATGTAAATGAGAAACTTGTTTCCAAGTAAATTATATTGTTTAACTAATCATATTAACCAATGCATAATGTATATATAACTTATATTATTTAACTAATCATATTAAGTTATTAACTAATGTATAATGTATATATGAATAACTTCTCTATAAGCCTATATTTGTTTTCACAACCTAAATCCAAAAATCAATTGGCACATTTAATCTTTATTGCTTATATCCATGAGTTCATCACCCAAAGTCTCTCCATAGGATCATCGTTTGATGCTTATCCTATACTCAATAAGATCGCCCATCTATTCTTAGCCTATAGTTGTGCTGGAACCTAAAACTTTCATGCGGCGAAAAAATGGCAGAGAGGAAGCAGCCACCAAGCCACTTGCTACCATTTATCGATGTCTTGCCATCTTCTGACGATTTCTCGATGTTGCTCAACATTAGTCATTGTTTCATAATGTTTTATTGTGTTGATAGTATTTGATTGATATTTTTATGTTATATCAATAATAAAATTAATTGTAAATGCAAGACGTAGTTGTAGTTAATATATGCAAGTACAAGTTGATCCCAATAAGATAGTAAGTATTGTATATTTGGTTTTTGATTAAAAAAAATAAAACTTAAGAAAATAAACCAAAATTGGAAACAATAATGAATGCAGAAAACCAAGGAAATTACTTAGAAAAATCAATATCAAATATTGTTGTTTAGGTGATGAATCCCCTTAAAAATCATTAAATAATTAAATATTTATCATACAATTATTTCATTGAATATTAGAGTATGAAAATTCCTATCTTATGTTAGTAACTCTCTCGAGACTACTAACAACTAATTCATTGGTTGATTAATATAAAACTTTCTAATTAAAATACCTAGGATTGTATTATTGATTTATGAATTCCACTATTAAGTTTGACCATAATCTAGAGGATTTTTGTTGACCTATCTCTAGGCTTACATTCAACTCCTTTCAATTATAGTAGATCTATTCAAATAAAGGATTTTTCAATTTCAATTATATAAAATCACATCATGCACTAATATTCTAGATATATTAAAACAAGCATAAAACACATAATTGAATCACAATAGATCAATCAAAATAATTGCATTGAATAAAAGATTAGGACATATTGTATCAAAACTAGGGTTCATCACACCTAGACACTAAAAAATGTCTAATTATACATAATAGAAAATGAAATCAATCATAAACATGTAGAAAAACTAATAGAAAACAAAGAGTTTATAATTCTAAATCTCCCTTTCTATTCTATTGGATCTTCTTGCAAGTTTGGATTAGATGTAGCCTTCTATCAGATCTCATTTGTGATAAAGCAAACAAACACAAAACGGGGGTGAATTGTGTGTATAAAATTTTTTCGCAAGTTGTTTCAGTTCAAAAAGAAATGTCAGGAGCCTGTCTATAATTAATACATGTTGGAACTCCACCCCGGTGAGTCACGTGTTCGACGTCCTACGTGATATCTGGACGCATATCCCACTAAGGAGGAATTCCCCACCAGGTCAAACCTCAAAAATGAACTCATTTCACTTACTTCCGAACAAATCTTGAAAATTTCACCCTAATCTCCCTCAATAAAATTGAAATTCTTAGGGCTCAAATTGAAATTCGATTCCTAAGCTAAAATGAAATTTCATGTCTCTAGATTATTCAGAACCAAAAATCACCTCATTCGGGTCTCTATAAATCAAGAAATCACCAAAGTACGGAAGCATGTTCAATATTTCCATCCAAATGTCTCATTCGATTTAATCCATAAATTTTAATTTAACCCCAAAAGTTCTAGATTTTTTTATGGAAAGATAGAAAATTTTCTTAGAAAACCAATACTTCAAAAATCGAGTAAATCGGAGATCAAACGAAAAAGTTACAAGCAAAAGAGTGAAAGGAGGTTAGATTTGGAAAAGGGGAAAATCAGAAATAAAATTTTAAAAAAATAATTTTGCCTGCGACTGCCTCGCGGCTGTGAGGTGCACGTTAGGGGCGCTCTCGCGGCCGCAAGCGCCTTGCGGTACAAGGCAAGCGTTAGAAGTGCTCGCTCGCGACCCTCGCGATCGCGACACACGGGTTGGAAGTGCGCACTCGCGACCGCGAGCATGCTCACACTCGCGAGGCCCGCCCTGGGTCACTCCAACGTATATCTGAATTTCAAAAATTTATAACTTTTCACAAAAAATTCCAAAATTTGAATATTTGGTATCAATAAAAAGCTAAAAGGAAACTCTACAACTTTTAAGAAGGATTGAAAAACCACCAAAACACTAACCTAGGCGCTCGCGACTGGGAAGGGGAAAGCTTATCTGTGCCTTCAACCTTGCTGTAGCACAACACC
>JANZLD010000004.1:18160383-18173486 GCA_026413575.1 Erythroxylum carthagenense | reverse complement strand
ACGTAGACTTCTATCTCTGCATGGAAGGTTTTCCCATGCTGACGGGCCGCAGAGAATGTGGATCGGGCTTGGGCCTGACGTGGCAAGTAAGAATGGATCGATCGGCCCATAGGTGGTCTCGATTGAGTCCAGGCCCTGCATGGTCGACCCGACCAAAAAGTAACATTAATAATTACTTTAAAAAAGTATACTGGAAACTAAAGGACAATTTAAAAATCCTCTAAAGACTGAAAATGTAAGTTTATAAAATATTTGACCGCTAAATAACTTAAATTAAATATAACAATGATTATATAAATAGTTTATTTTATTAGAGATATGACCTCAATTAGTTTCATTTTAAACCTTAATTTACATTTTATTAAGGTCTTCTAATCTTAGTAAGACCAGGTTGTTTTATTTTTACAAATTTAAATTATTAGGAAAAAATTCAATTATTTAATTATTGTATTCATTTATGTTAAATTTATATTAAATAATTAACAAAATAATATTTTTTAATCTCGATACTTTCAAACTTATTTAGTGGTTATAAGTATTATCGAAAACAACAAATCAAAAACCTACTCCAAAGTCAAGCCATGAGTGCGCATGGCTGGTGGGCCTCCACCGACCCTTTTATCTAGTGCATCTTCATCTCTGCCATCTACACTTGACTTCATCTCTCCATCAAGTGGCCCCCCAAATTTCATATGTCAGGACCATCAACGGTTCATACAAATCAAACGCAAACAAGAAACCGAGTGCATAAACAGAAAACTGAATCTCGACGCGCAGGAACAAAAAAATCTCGAACTCCGGATTAACAAAATGCCAAGAACAGCGGCCTTTTTTGTCCGCTACCATCGATGAAGTGTTCTCAGCCACAAGTGGGCACATAAGGTGTACCCCAGAAGAAGATTCTCGATCATCAAATTGGGTCGCAACAATCCGACCTTGTTTTCCCAATCTTCTTTTCCTGTGGTCACTGCCACTCATAATATGGTGGACTCAAAATCGTGGATCTTGAGTCATTTACGTAGACAAGTTCATGTGGTTTAATGACACATAGGAAGGCATAGGAAGAATAGAGATTTGGGTGGTGATTTGATTTCGAAACTGGGTTCTTTCTCCCACCCTGGGGTGATGCTTAAGTTTTGTTTGATGGCTTCTCATGCCTGCCCACCTGGTCCTGGGCTCATGTTTCTCCGAGACCAGAACAGGGTTGTCAAGGTATCTATGTAACGATCATATATAGATTGATGAGGGATAATGATTTGTCGTTGTATGTGTTTGTTGAGAATTTGGTTTTCTTTGTTTGGTTATCTGGGTATTGGAGGAAAGTCTATTTAAATTTAATAATTGTCCGCAGTCTACCAAACTACATATCTTGCTTGGTTGTTCTAGTGTTTGAATTATGTCCTACCTCATTAACTTACCGGTTATTTGTTGTGTTGTTCATGTGGATGGTCTGTCTTAGATCACTTGGCAAAATTTTGTTTATAAAAAAAGTCGACCAATATGCCGTTACTTCTGAAAGGGCTCTGCCGAGTGCAGTGGACTGATCTTGGGCCGATAACCAAGTTATTGCTGGTTCAAGACCTAAGAGAAGCCACTTGATATGAAATTGATGTAAGACTTTCTTTGAATCTTCGTCATCAAGAGTGTTTAAGCAACGCCCGTGTTGGTTATCATTAATTTTTTTAATTAAACGATTCATATCTTTGTGCTTTCTAGTATGGATTAAGTTATTGATTCGGTAGTTTTTTGTGCACTTATCGGGCATGCTATTCATTAAATTGTATTCGTTAGTTGAAAATTCTAATTCATTTCTCCTCACCAGTTAACCATGTCCATGCTAAAATTGTTCTCCATGTCATCCTATTTTCGTTTTTATTGAATCTCATTTTTACTTATCATAGTTTAATGATGGATAATCTACCATGTCAATGCTAAAATTGTTCTCCATGTCATCCTATTTTGGTTTTAATTGAATCCCATTTTTACTTATCATAGTTTAATGATGGATAATCTCATGGTTGATGCAGGATTGTCAATGCTATCCATCAACTCAGGATGTGAACCAGAATATTTCACAATTGAACTCTGCTATGTCGAGATTGCATCCACAGGCGGAACCAAGGATTCAAGAGCATAGATTCCGTGATGTCAACCAGCTTCCCAAGATTGACTTAGCTATTAGAAGGCCTGTTCTCCTTGATCTCCAAGGTTTACAGCTCACTGGATGCTTGTAGGATAACCTAGTCTCAATATCATTTTAGAATATACTATCTACCACCCCATGGTGCATAATTGCAGAATGGATTATAATTATGCTTTATGAAAAGCTTAAGAAATATTCATATCTAACAGGTTTAGGGGCATAGCCCCTTTCAGACAAAAACTTGTTATCAGAGACCATCAGTACATTGTTATAATAGGCACATGGTGGGATCACTTTAGTACGAGTTTTTGTGGTGATGTCTGATGGGATGATGTGGCATAATGATTTGAGTCATCTACTTCTTCTTTGTGAATTAATGAAGCATAACTCATAGCAATTGTGATAGTATCTTTACTAATTTCCTTTTCCCTGTAGCAGAGAGTTTCTGTGGCTCGGTACAATTGAGCCCTGGAATGACTGATTGGTGCAGGAGACATGAGAAAATCGTTCAATATCTTCTGTCCAGATCAAGTGACTTACAAAGACGCAGACATGATCTATCTTTACTCTCAGACTTGGCAGGAAGTCAAGAACTAAATTATGCGATGGATTTGCAGTATTATGTTCCTGTTGTTTATCCAAGTGGTAGATTTGATGTCCCAAAGTCAGTAATTGACTTTGTAGGAGATGCTGTCTCTTGTTCCAAGATAAAAAATTACCTACATTCTCCAGTTTTACTCACTGGAAGTGCCACACCAGCTGGAAACATTGACCCTATTCTTGCTCAGTATTACTTGTCAAACAACTTAACCACAACAAAGTGGCACAAGCAACCAATGCTTGTTCCCCAATTTAGCAGGTATGGATTTTAAGACATAATGGACTTTAATCAGAATACTTGCAGCTTGTAAGTATTATAATATTCTGGAGTCAAAATTTTTGAAGATTAAACTTGACTAACTTTTTCTGTGTCCTTTTCATGTCCTTATTTATTGGAAGGAAGGTTTTGCTCTGTTCAATACCCCAAATTTTGATTCCAGAAGGCTATGTCTTGGACATCCTTGCATCCCATGTCATTCTTTTTTCTTTTATAAGTTCCAAACGACAAGTAGAATTTACACTTTCCAGCATCATTCAAAACTAAGATTTTTGGAGATTTCAAGGGTGACTAAAATGAACGACCTTACTTAACGGTATTGATTACCAAAGTGAGAATTACAACATTACCAGAGTGAGAATTACAACATTGTAAATTATGCCTCTATGTTAGTTAATTTATCTTGGAGGTCACTGACTTCTAGAAAAAGTTATGTTTCTCGAGGAATCCTTTCTTTTCCTTGGCTCATATCCTAGTTCGTGTTTTTGTATGGTTCTCCAGTTTCCAATTCTGGCTAAGTTGGGTCTAGACCCTTTACCTTATCTGATTATAAAACGTTGACATTTCAATGTTGTTTAATTTTCTTGTTGTGTATAAAGTGTTGTATAGTGCCATAACCAATGAAGTTTATCATAATTGTGAGATGAACTTGTTTTTACCTTTTGTTTTATTGTTCAGATATCGTTGTTCATCTTCTCTATGTAACATTAACATTTAAATTCTACTCTGAAATTGAAATTGTCAAGCTGCTAGTGAAGATAGAGCTTCTTTCTAAAGCATTGCTGTTTTACGTTGACTAACTTTGATTAATTCTTTCTTTGGCCCATTTTAATTGATTTGTCATGATTTTCATGCTGTTATCCTCTTATTGAGCAGACTTGATACCAGTGAAGAACAAGCTGATAATTTTGGGGATTCTTTAAAGGCCAAATGTGTGGCATCTGCAACTTTGAAGAGGTATGCGGCTTATCTGGTGCTGGAGCACTTCATTTAGTTTAATGAGAGTACACGAGGGTTGGTACATCTTTGCTATCAGTAGGTTAA
Source organism: Erythroxylum carthagenense (assembly GCA_026413575.1). Taxonomy (NCBI): domain Eukaryota; kingdom Viridiplantae; phylum Streptophyta; class Magnoliopsida; order Malpighiales; family Erythroxylaceae; genus Erythroxylum; species Erythroxylum carthagenense. The sequence continues at coordinate 18,169,422 of JANZLD010000004.1, read as the reverse complement.
CTTCAGGGTTATGTAACAGTGCAAGTTCAAGATCGCAAACAATAAGTTACATCGGCTGATAAGTGTTGCTCACAAAGTTTATGTTTGTTACTGAACTTATCTATCATCTCAACCAGCATGCTTACAAAGCTGTGTGCATCCATACCCCTTGCATATGCCTTATATATTTATTTCGTTATTTATTTATTACCATCCTCATTTTCATTTTTCTTTTTACCGATGCATTTTCTTCTAAGCAGAAATGAGAAAACTAAGCTGAAGTCATCTCCAAAGAAGAAGAACAATAGGAGGGAAGTTAGAGAGAGGGATCTCAACAGGAGGAGCTACTTATATGCATGCGAGTGTCTCCTGTCTTTCATTGTGGACAAGCCATCTGGGAAAGCAGCAGTCCTTTCAATAAAGAATTCTGGCCCTGAGCTTCCTGACTTTCTTACCAAGATTTCTGTTGGCATTGCTGGGACTGGCCTCGCTGTTCTTCTCTCGGTTCTCTGCAAAGTTTCTTCTGGAAGCATGAAGCCATTTTCTGCATCTAAATTCCTGAGCACTGGATTCGGGTTTGGTCTGGTCTGGCTCTCATTGGCCGTGAACAGATTAACGAACATAATTGTTAGCATCAACAGGAATGCAACCAAATCGCATTTGAAAGATGGGGAAATTATGAGAAATGTGGAAATCATTCTGAAAGTTATATACGTCAGAGGCTTGACAACAATTACAGTGGCACTCTTGGCAGCTTGCATTTAAGTGAGAATGCTTATATATCATGTGATGCTACTGGTTAGGAAAGGAGAACAGACAGGTGGCTATAGATGTATATGCTTTCACCATAGCTAATGATTGATGATGGATGAAGAGGTCTGAGATGACAAGATTGAAGCCCTAATTGTAATTGATCTGTGTCTCCGGTTGGAGTTTCAAAAGTCATGTAAGGATTCGGTCATCATCATTCAACTTCCTCGGAGCAACACGGTGAGTTGGTATGTAGATATCATAATTTGATTAGGAAAATAGTGTCTAGAAATAACAGCAATTTTGTGTCCTGAAACGAAGCTACTAGTCAGTATATTTATAGCAATTTTGATTATTAGATGCCTTGCTTGAATTAGTACCGCGTTTGAGATCAATTTTTGCAACTTTTATCATAATATGAACTGCAACAAATGATGAGTGTTTTTTATGTTTTGCTTAGTGCAATCATCACATATCGTTGAGAAATTGTTAATGTTGCATGCCCGCAAGTTATCAGATGATGGTTCTTGCGTGGTCGACGTGCGCAATCTGTAACTGCAATCTTATTCCATCGTTTGAATTAAGTGTACAAAATGAAAGAATTGAATGTTAAGGTACTTGTCCAATATAAGGAATATCTAACAGTGAATTATTCCACTGAAATAATAGGGAACGAAAGAGAAACGATCACGCCAGAAAGGAACCTATAATCCTATCAAATTAACTAAATTCGAGAACTTGGCATAGAGCAGGTGTGAACTGATCACATCGCATTCCTATCTATAATTCATCTACAAAAGGCTTCAGCTAATTGCTTTAGAAACTACACCTGCTCCAACCGTTCTCCCTCCCTCCCTCAGAGCAAATCTTTGTCCTGTATTCCAAGTACAAAACGTACATAAGTCCGGACTGAAACTGAGTCAGATTGATATAACCATTCCACCATGATAGAATCAGTTGTTAGAATATAGGACAAAGAGTAAAACAAAACTTAAAAAGCTTGCAAGTAACCATTCCACCATGATAGAATCAGTTGTTAGAATATAGGACAAGGAGTAAAACAAAACTTAAAAAGCTTACAAGATGGTAAAATAGTATTCATGAATCTTTGTGCAGTAGAATGAATTAGCCTAAACTCGAGTAAGATGACATCAAAACTGCATCATCCTGCTCATAACAAGAGCAAGAACTATATTATTACACCTTTAAAACAAACAAGAATCAATTTCAAAAGTAATCGAACACTTAAAATCTCCCAAAAGATATTTTAAAATCTCCCAAAAGATACCTAGTTAGAAAATATGAAATGGGTATTTGGTATTATTTCCAAAATCAATTTCAAAAGTAATCAAACACTGAAAATCTCTCAAAAGGTTTCTAGTTAGAAAATATGAGATGGGTATTTGGTATTATTTCCAACTAATCAAGTATTTCCCAATTCACCGGATCCCTTAGAATAGTATGTTAAGACTTCTATGTTAAGTTTTAATATGTGATATCAAAATCCCATGCAAAGGTAATTGACAAAAACACTTTAGGCTACAAGACAATGGTCAATATGAAAAACAGGCATTACCTGCTTCAAGGGGAACTGGATAGATGAGTTCGAAAGTTGCAGTGACATTGTCACCTGGCATAACCATCTTGACATTTTCTGGTAACTCCACTTTTCCAGTGATATCTGCAGTCCTCATGTAAAACTGGGGTCTGTAATTTGAGAAAAAGGCAGTATGACGGCCACCCTCATCCTTTGTGAGAACATAAATCTCTGCCTCGAATTTCTTGTAGGTTTTCAAAGATCCAGGTTTTGCAATGACCTACAATATGAAGAAAACAACGAAGGAATACTTACAAGACTACCTATTTCAATCATGCAGTTCCATCTAATTCAATTTACACTGCATGCATTTGTCAAAAAGATCAAAATGTAGAAAATGCAGTGACCACCTCTCAACATCTGAGTTCAAGTAGAGGCCAAATAAGCAAGCTAACCATTCTATCTTACTTGTCATCACTTACCATTCCTCGTTCGATATCCTCCCTTTTCAGACCACGTAGGAGTAGACCAACATTGTCACCAGCCTAATGAAATGTGTGCAGACCGATTAATACTTCAATATCTCCAGGAAGCAACCTTAATAACCAAAACGAGATTACACTGCTAACTTACTTGTCCTTGATCCAATATTTTCTTGAACATCTCAACCCCAGTTACTGTAGTTTTCAAAGGAGCACCCTGCATGAAAAGGCAAATTACTAACAGAATTACCCAGTCAACTATCAGCAATGATATCATTGAAATGGCTTACAAAGTGAATAATAAGCTCAAGGAACCTCATATATAAGTGAGCAATATCATAGCATTTCCAATGTAATAAAATCTACGAAAATTAGAAAAGGGACTCAGTTTCATGACCTTACCGACATTAACCCCAAAATTTCAACTTCTTCACCAACTTTTATAGTTCCTTGTTCAACACGACCAGTTGCAACTGTTCCACGCCCCTTCAACAAACAGAAGCATAAACAGACCGAAGGTCAATTAACTCTAGTATAAAACCCACCTTCTTCAATCATATTAGCCAAAGAATTTATGCAGATACAAAGATATGTGCAAAAGAGACTAGCTATAATGAACAGAAAATTCCCATCTTACAATAGAATATCCCTACTTCTTCTGCTGTGACAAGAACATAACAGCCAAATAAGGAATTAGCCATATCCATGTGGCAGAACCAAAGTTATTTCTTTCCTAGCACAGAATAAGGGATGGGTTTCCGTTAAAAATAAAAAAGTAACACTACCTCAAAACAATGCAGAAAACTGAAGTGAGATGAAAGAAAGAGAAAAATGAAGAAACTTCTTTGTTAAGTGAAGTTTGCTGCTAAAGAATGGCTATATCAGCAACATGTGTCTTCTTTACCTGAATTGAGAAGACATCTTCTATAGGCAGGAGAAAAGGCTTGTCAAGTTGGCGCACTGGGTCAGGAATGTACTCATCCACAGCATTCATCAACTTTAGAATAGCCTTCCTGCCAGTTTCATCATTTGTTCCCTGTAAGGCAGACAACGCTGATCCACGGACAATAGGAATTTCATCCCCAGGAAATTGGTAGAAGCTAAGTAGTTCTGCCATAAATATTTGAGTGAAGAACTTGTATTGAACAAATGAAATAAAAAACAAGAACCAGTTCCTGTTAATAGAGTAACCTTAAAAGACTGCCTACCACGAAGCTCCATTTCCACAAGCTCTAATAACTCTGGATCATCAACTGCGTCAACTTTATTCAGGAAACACACAAGTGATGGCACGCCTACCTGTTAATCGCATTTAGAAAAGTAATTTTAACAACAGGCCCAAAAGCAAAGGAAATAAGATACTGATAAAGTTACAAACTTTATGGGAGAGATATCTACCTGACGAGCAAGTAAAATATGTTCCTTGGTCTGTGGCATAGGACCATCAGGAGCTGATACAACTAGAATACCACCGTCCATCTGGGCTGCTCCAGTAATCATATTCTGGGTATAGAGTAAACTTTTTAGAAACATTAGCGCATAATACATTTAGAAGATAACTAATCAAATGGTTTTCAAGTTGAGATGTCGATATGGCTTGAAGCTAGGTCAACCAGAACATACCTTTTAATTTACTTAGTTACTTGCTGCATCAAGTTTTAAATATGCCTCTATGTGCATCTATATGCAGTTATGCAAGTAGATTATAATAAATTACATCATTAATTAAAAAGGCATGAGATAATACTATACTCATAGCAGTGTTATTACCGCAACATATTTCTGGAGCATAGTTTACTTCTTTCTGTATTTTAAATTATTATTCAAATTAGAAAAGGAACAGTATGCTGCCAAAGAATCCAGAGGTTAATCCCTTTTAAAGCAATAATGGAAAAGCTTACTTTCACGTAATCTGCATGTCCAGGGCAATCAACATGAGCATAGTGACGTTTACCAGTTTCGTACTCCACATGGGCCTACATGTTTGAACCAGCAATTTGTTCATAAAAATGGACAAGATGGATGGGAACTATCAGGCACATATATATATAAAACAGAACAAATATGAGGAGCAAGATCACAACCGTTGCAATTGTTATTCCCCTCTTCTTCTCTTCAGGTGCCTTATCGATCTCATCAAAGGCAACAGCCTTGGCTTTACCTTCATCTGCTAGGACCTACAAACCACCATTCAACGGCTCAAACAATTAAACGAATACAGTAATACATGATTGGAGTATACCAAGTACAAATAAATGCCAACGAACCAAGTCAAACCTTTGTTATTGCAGCAGTAAGTGTAGTCTTTCCATGATCCACATGCCCAATTGTACCCACATTTACATGAGGTTTACTGGCATTAGAAAAAACATATAATTAGATAAGATCGTTTTTCTATCACTCTTAGGGGTAACGGAACGTAAGATGCTTGGAAAGTTCCAACTTTTATAACTCAATTACTCACTTATTTTAACACATTCCTCCAAAATGGAAGTTACTAAAATGATTCCTACTTTAATCTTGTAAAGAATGCGTATGACTTTAACTATCACCTAAACCTAAAAGCAATCTTTCAAAACACGAGACATTAAAAAGGCAAAAGAACAAAACCCTCATCATATAAGAGAAGATGGACCTACGTTCGAGTGAAGGTGGCCATAAATCTCCACCAAGGTCCAACGGAAACAGAAGTTGTGACATTTTCAGAGACACAATCTGATATTGACAGAGGACTAGCGGACGATCCCCGACAGCAACAGGCTATCCGGGAGGATAATTGATTAAGTCGTCTTAAATTAGGGTTTCTTAGTGCCACCGAAGCCATTGAAGATTTGAAGTTGATGAAGCGAGAAGCGTAGCTGAATCGGAGACAGGGGAGAGGTGGGGGGTTTAAGAGTTCTATGCTTCTAAAAGGGTTGGGTTTAGTGAGGGTGTTTTTGGTCCAGCTGAAAAAATTGATTCCGGGTTCAGCATCTGGGATGGACGTAAATGGCAAAAACATGGCTTTGGGCTTTGATTTTGTTCTAATGTCACCAGTTCTCACAAAACTAAATTCAATTTTAAAAATATATATCAGATTACCGTTAGCTTTAATATAATAATTATTAAATTTATAAATATTAAAAGTAGTTTATCTTTTTTTGGTAAATAATATTAAAAGTAGTTTATCATCAACAAACTTTAATGATTTTGAAATTTGTGCACATTAAATATGATTATACAACACTATTTTATATATTTAATAATTCTAAATATATAAATAAATAGTTTTGTAAAATTAATACATATATACATGTAATTCAATCATTTTGAAATTTTGTGTTCTTTTATTTTTAAATTTATGCAATTTATACAAGACTTAACACATATATCTATTCAAAATAATGTTTTTAAAACATAACATAAGTTTGACGGTATATTTTAAAACTCCAAGTTAATATATTTTATAAAATTTAAGGTAAAATTTTCATAAATAATTACATTTATAAATCTAAACATAATTTTCAGAATGAAAGGCACATAATTTATATATAGTTTTAAAATTTTTTATTAATCTTCAAACTCGTGAAAAAACATTTGGATGTCGTTTTAGAATAATAAATTTTATTATTATTATTATTGGCATGTATAAATCTAAGGATTACAATGTCAAATTAATCGAATGCTGTTATTAAAATTTTCTTTATACTAATCTTGCAAAGTAATTAAATTATTATTTTATGTGGTCCTATTAATCTTCCTTATGGTCCATTTCACTATTTTATAATTTTAGTAGATGCTTCAACATGTAATATTGCTTTTTTTCTCAAATAATTAAATTTCATCCATAATTTTTTTGCTATTCCATTAAACTATATTAGATTTGGCAATTCTATTGAATTTACTCTTAAACTATATGATGACTATTGTATGTCTGGGGGATATATGTTGAACATCATATAGCTCATGTTCATACTCAAATAGTCTAGTAGCTAGGCCATCATTTATGACAATGTAGTTATCTGTCACAATTTGGGATCATGCTATTCTAAATACTACAATTTTAACACAGCTAGATACCATTAATATTTATGTTCCCATGGAGATTAAAGACAGATCCCCAACGAAGAATTAAGATTTATATTGGATCAACATGCATGCATCATGCTTAAAATCGAGGAAGATCTTTAGGAGTAAGGAACAACCTTTTGAGAAAAATAAAAAAATGCATTATGAAATTAACGCTCCAGAAGAAGCAACCTAAGTAAAGCAATCATTTTCAAGAGAGGGTGTGTGACGAGCCTTGATCCACCAACAAAGCCCAAGGGAATTGATTCAACAGAGCAACCGTTATTCCTTTGAAGGTCACAGCGAACGAAAAGGGGAGCAGTTGTCTTAGGTGACTACGTGTTAAGCTAATATGAATTCTGTTAGGAGAATTAGTTACTGAGGAAATATAAATATCCTTGAGGTGGGAAAGTGAGGGCAGGTTGTTTTTGGCTTGTCTTAATTTGATCTTCTTTTCTCTTGACTGAGCACTATTCTATGATTAGCCTATCTTCTCTTCTCAACCCCTTTGTATTTTTGCTACAATTTCTAAGTTCGCCCAGAATTTGTCATCTATTTTCCAGTAATATCAATATCCCTTTTAGCTACTGTTATTGCCCACATTTTATCCGAATTCATCACATATTTGGTGCTTTCATTGCCGATCCTCTCCTCCATGGCCGATAACACACGCCTCGCTAAGCTTGATTCTTCCGTTTCCAAACTTCAACTTGATTTTGCCTCCTAATCGTCCACCTTGAACTCCCTTCAATCCACTATGCTCGATCTGAAAACTCAAATGGGGGACATCAGTCGTCATCTTGTTCAACTTGGCCAATTATTCAAAGGCAAAAACCCAGCTTCTGAACCCACACTTGACACTCCCCCGTTTAGCTGTTCCAAATCCGGCAACCACCGTAACTACTCTCCCGATCCTGAAACCAACCTTGATTTTCCCTTTAAACCCAAAGCCGCTCAAGTTGAGTTGCTTAAATTCGACGGGTCCGACCCTGAATCTTGGATCTTTAACGCCGATGAATTCTTTGATTTTATGAAACTGAGGACACCATCCGCATCACCATGGCGGCGTTTCACTTTGAGGGCAAGGCCCAACGCTGGTATCGTTAGATGAAAACCAACAAACAACTCTCTGGTTGGGAACAGATTAAGAAATCATTGATCGAGTGTTTCCACTTTATCACTCTTGAAGAACCTCAGGGAATTTTGGCTAAACTCACCCAAACTTCCATTGTCGAGGATTACCAAACCCGATTCGAAACTTTATCTAACCAGACCGTTGGCTTGCCTACCACTTTCTTCATCGATTGCTTCATCTCGGGCTTCGATCGGATATAAAAAATGAAGTTCTTTCCTTCCATCCCACTTCCCTCAATCATACCATTAGTATTGCCCGCCTCCAAGAAGCCAAATTGGCGGAGACCCGTTGAATGTTGCTCAAATCAATGCCTGGACATTACTTAGACCGGAAACCCATTAGCCCAGGCTTGCTTCCTACGTCACCCCACAATCCTCCAAGCTCACTCAAATTTACCCCTGATTCGACCTAACCACACCCCAAACCAGTGCCGACTTGCCGATTGACCCAAGCTGAAGCCTAACGTCGACGGGACCAAGGATTATGTTTTTATTGCGATGAAAATTTTACCAGGGGAATAAGTGCCATAAACCACAATTTTTCCTCTTAGATGATGAATTCCTTGATGAACCAGATTCACCACCGTTATATTCCTCACCAGATTCACCACCCACCACTCCACCTGCGACCTATGACTCACCTCCTCCTATGGTGGCCACCGCCGCCGTTGGACCCCAAATTTTTTTTTATGATGCCATTAGGTATGAATTGTGTTAATTTTGTGTTTAAGGTTTAGTGTGTATTAAATTGGGTATAGTAATGGATAATTGAGATTAAATATGGTTTGACTAGGAATTAAGGACTTAAAATATTTGGGGGTATTTTGGGAAGTTTACTTAAGTTAGTTAGGTAAAGGCTTAGCTAGGAGGGGTAAGTTGGTATCTCCTTTAGAATTGAGAAGAGTTAGAAAGAATTAGAATAGAAAGAAAGGAAAAGAGAAGAGAAGGAGAAGAAGTTGCCGTAGGGAGAAGAGGAAGAAGAGTTTGGGGACTTCGATTTCTAAGGCTTTCTGACAGTTTGGGGCATTACCCTGTAAGTTTAGCTTCTTTCTATCTTGTTTTCGGTTGGATTAAACCTTAAGATAGCTTGGAATGTGTAGAATCGATGGT
>JANZLD010000004.1:18141883-18160283 GCA_026413575.1 Erythroxylum carthagenense | reverse complement strand
AAACATAATCTCACCGCAAGAGACTAATTTAAGCACAAAATCACGAATTAAGAGTCAAAAAGTACATTAAAAACTATAAAAATGTAGCCAATTTATATGATAAACTTGGGTTCAATCAGCAACATTGCGGGAGCACGGTCTGGTAGCCAAAGAAAGTAAGTGCATATTTGGCCAATCAAAAATTGAATACTTGGGGCACATAGTCATTGAGAATGGTTTAGAGGTCGACCTGAGCAAGATTGCCGCCATTCAAGAATGGCCTGTTCCAACCAATGTCAAAGGGGTTCGCGGCTTCCTCGATTTAGCAGGTTATTACTGTCGGTTTATTCGAGAGTTTGCTCGGATTGCTTCTCCACTATCGGACCTGTTAAAAAAGGAAGGTTTCCATTGGACTGACGCAACATAGTCGGCTTTTCAACAACTCAAGGAATCCCTGAGCCATGCCCATTTGCTAGCACTCCCTGACTTCTCTTCATCCTTCACCATTGAAACAAATGCTTCGAGTACGAGTATCGGGGCTATCCTAGTGCAGCATGGGTGACCAGTGGCCTTTTACAGCCAAAAGTTATCACCGAGGATGCAAGGCTCGCCAGCGTACCATCGAGAGATGTATGCAATAACTCAGGCTGTTGGCAAATGGCGACAATACCTTTTAGGACATCGGTTCTCGATTGTCACAGATCAAAATGCACTTAAGAACCTCACGGTGCAAACTATACAAACGCCCGAACAATAACATTGGTTATACAAACTCGTGGGGTATGATTTCGAGATACTTTATCGGCCGAACAAAATGAATACGGTTGCGGATGCACTGTCAAGGGCTCCAACGAGCTGTTTCATGGCTATATCGGTTCAAACTTATGACAGAATTGAGGAATTTCGAGCTCTGAATGCCACCAATTCTGAATTACTTCAACTCCGACAAAAGGTCGAAGCCGGTGACCCTCGTTATCGACAGTATATGATCCAGGATAGGTTACTTTTCTTTCGCAAACGATTGGTGGTGCTTAATGATCCTCAATTACAAACAACAATACTTGAGGACTTCCATTGTTCGATAATTAGGGGACATGCTGGGGTCAATCGCACCTTTCACCGAGTGGTGGCAAATTTTTTTTGGTCCTCCTTATGGCGAGATGTGCAACTGTTTGTGAAGGAGTGTTTGATATGCCAAACCATGAAATCTTCCCAATTATCTCCGGTCGGATTGCTCCACCCTTTGCCACTTCCGGATCAAGTCTTTGAGGAAGTAAGTATGGACTTTATTACCGAACTTCCCCCCTCATTTAGAAAAACAGTCATTTTTGTTGTCGTTGATCGTTTAACGAAATTTGCTCATTTCTTTGCCTTACCAAGCAACTTTGATAGTCACAAGTTTGCTTCAGTATTCTTGAATGGAGTTGTTAAATTGCATGGTATCCTAACGAAAATTGTAAGTGACAGAGATCCGTTGTTCTTGAGCAAATTTTGGGAGGAACTGACCAAGCTCTAAGGAACAACGAGAGCTTTACGTTCGACTTATCATCCCAAGATTGATGGTCAAATCGAAGCGGCGAACAAGGTATTAGAAATGTACTTGCTTTGTTTCATTGTTGACACTTCGAACACTTGGATAACATTGCTTTCTTGGGCTGAGTATTGGTACAATACTTCCCACCACGGCTCGGCAGGGATGACTCCATTTTGTGCTCTTTATGGCCGCGACCCACTACGTTGATACGGTATATTACTGACACTGCCAAGCTCACTGCTTTGAATCAAGAACTATCTAAACAAGACCAAATCTTGGCGCAACTTAAGGTGAATTTGCTCAAAGCTCAAAACCGAATGAAAAACGAAGCCGACAAGCATCGAAAGGATGTCTCATATGAAGTTGGCGACTGGCTTTTTGTCAAGCTACAACCCTATCGACAGTTATCATTGAAATTACATTGCAATCAAAAACTGGGGCAGCGATATTTTGATGCATTCAAAGTCCTCAGAAAATTGGAACAGTGGCCTACAAATTGAAATTGCCTCCATCATCACGCATCCATCCTGTTTTCCATGTTTCGGTCCTAAAGAAATGTGTCAGCAATCCACAAACTCAAATTATTCCCCTACCTCTTATTGAATTCGACCTCGAGCCATAGCACATCCCATCCCGCATTTTGGTTACTAGAGAGTTGGAGATTGAAGGAAAGACATTGCCTCAAGTGTTAGTGCAATGGGAAGGCATGAGGACTGAGGAAGCAACGTGGATGCCGATTGACAAGTTTCGAAGTAAATACTCTGACTGGAACGACAAGGTTATTTTAGCAGGAGGGAGCAATGTGACGAGCCTTGATCCACCAACAAAGCCTAAGGGAATTGATTCAACAGAGAAACTGTTATTCCTTCGAAGGTCACAACGAGTGAAAAGGGGAGCAGTTGTCCTAGGCGACTACGTGTTAAGCTAATATGAATTATGCTAGGAGAATTAGTTACTGAGAAAATATAAATATCCTTGAGGTGGGAAAGTGAGGGTAGGTTGTTTTTGGCTTGTCTTAATTTGGTCTTATTTTCTCTTGGCTGAGCACTATTATGTGATTAGCCTATCTTCTCTTCTCAACCCCTCTGTATTTCTGCTATAATTTCTATGTTCGGCCAGAATTTGTCATATATTTTTTAGTAATATCAATCTCCCTTTTAGCTACTGTTATTGCCCACATTTTATCTGAATTCATCATAGGGTGTACCACGAATGAATGAGAATACTTCATTTAAGATCCATATATAGGTTAAGATCCTTAAGAACATGAACAATTCTATTCTTTATACTTCTAAGAGAAAATTAAGATTAAGAAAAAGTTATCTTTAAAGTTGTATTTGCATTTATAATGAATATTTCATCTAAATATTGCACAAGAGGAATTTGGACCAAATGAGGTTAATGAGGCGAATACATCTTTAAATGCTCAATATATATATGAATCTTGTGGATTACCTTCAATCAAAGGTTCGCCCGTAGTGATCTATGAAGACAATGTAAAATGCATTGCTCAAATTAAAGTAGCATTTATTAAGGATGATATAACTAGACATATATTATTAAAGTTCTTTTAAATGTAATAATCTTAGCACAATGGCGAAATTAGAGTACAAAAAATGCGCTCAATTAAGATTATAGCTGACTTATTTACAAAAGCTTTTCCAACATCGACATTTAAGAAGTTGGTATGCAAAATTAGGATGCAATGATGCAAATATTTATGCTAAAAGGGGATTTCTTCATGAGGGGGAATACTATCTTCTTACTATGATTTTTGTTCAATTTGAATTTTATGTAATAATGTTAACAAGAAAATATATAATTACACAAAAATAAATACACTCTTCTTCTAACTAAGTTTTTGTCACACTAGATTTTATTAGTTAACTTTTTAATGAGACATATTTTATGTATATGATATTCAAGGGAAGGGTTATAAAATAAATGTTATAATTAAGTTAATTACATAGTTTGCAAAATTATTATATAAAATAAATGTCTTAATCATTAAAGCAGTGTCGGCCTGAGGGTCTACTCATTACTTACCCAAGGCTTAGATTTATAATAGACCCATTCATTAAAAAAGTTAATAAGGCCCTGTTTGGCAATCAGCTTATTGCATTAGCTGTTAGCTGGTAGCTGAGTTTGTTAGCTGAATTGACCAGCGGATTGTATTAGCTGTTTGTTAGAAATGTTTGGTAAAATTAGCTGTTTAGTATTAGCTATTTATGTGTAAAATGACTTATGAGCACATAACTTTAAAAAAATTATAAGGATATGCATATTATATATCTTAGTATTTTGTTGAATATTCTTATAGAAATTTAGATTTTAGATATTTAATTTTACAAAAATTAAGTTTATAACTTTAATAAAAAAACATAGAACATATAATAATAATAATAATAATAATAATAATAATAATAATAATCATAATGATGATGATGATGATGATGATGATGATGATGATGAAAAAGTTCGTTTTGAGTTAAACTACGGAAGGAAGTCTAAAGAAAAAATATCTATGACATCCTGATTACAAGTTAAAGGTATGAATACTATTATAATAGACTATAAGGCTATACAATTTTATATGTATAAATATTCACACACTCTTGGATTTATTTGTCCTTGCTCAAGAACCTGGTTAATTATTTGGTTTCAGAATTTTTGAACTGATCATTACTTCTCAACCCCCACTGATTTTACCTCTTCCCCAAAGATGTTTCAAACATATTTGTTGTGTTGGTTTCTGAAGCTATTGGTAATTGCATGGCTTGTGAGAATGTAAGTTTCAGGTGTTGGACTGATGAGCATAAGCCACGTGGAAGGAAACTGTAGGAAGGACTGTTTATTTGTGTACTCATGTTAATGGAATTTGTATACTTGCCATCAGCTATCAATTTATTCACCTCTTGGATAACCAAGAAAAATCAGCTTTAAATCTCTTATGCAATTATACTTTCCATCTTAACTTTTCTTTTTGCCACTTACAATGTCATTTCTAAATAGCAGAAGAGTTTTAACAACACCATTAACCAACTTTGGAACACGTAAAAGAAAATCCTAAAACAAAATTTATCAACAACAGTATTACCTCCATAGATTCTAGGAAGTGTTACATGATTGGACTAGTAATAAATATTAAACACTTGAATGGCCTGTATCTCCTAAATCATGATCCGCAAGAAATTTCGCTATTTTTTTACACAAATGCTAAAAGATCATAATTTTCATATACAATCTACTCTGCAATTGTTGGCCCCTGAATTTTTTTCATAATAAATAAGCAAGATTAGATTATTTTGGGGTATTGCTAGATTCATTTATGTTGAAATTAATTAGCATGCTAATGTGAGTAGATTGTATGACATAGGTTAAGGGAATTAAAGCGTTAAGGTGGTAAGTTACATGAGGGGTAGTTTAGGAAGATCACTTAAGTGGAAAAGTTTTAAGGCATTGAAGGAGGGGCAAAATGGGAAGAGGAAATTGTTGGCTTGCATTTTAGGAGCCAAAAATGTTAGTGAGGAATGAAAGGAGAGTGAAAGCACAAAAAAATAAGAAATAAGGGAGAGAAGTGTCGTGGGTTGAGAGGAAAAAGGGAGTTGACCTAGGTTTCAACTTTTCTTAACCTTCAAGAGGGATTTTGAGAGTGATCAAGAAGGGAAAAAGGAAGAGGAACGTTAAAGCTTCTATTAGAGCCAAGAAAATTATTGTTTGGTGAAGATTCAAGGTAAGTTGAAGTTTAATCTTTTGGATTTTTGGAAGAGTTTTGGTTCGAAGAGCTTAGGAAATGCATGGGTTTAAGTAGTCTAGGGTCAATTTTATGAATATGTTTCTTTGGGTTGCCCAATTTGAATTCCTTTTGATTTGAGATTTTTATCAATGTTGAAGAAAATCAAGAGAGACAAGAGGAGCAAGAGTAGAGGCTTTTTGAGTAAGGTTTTCAAGCAACGAAATTAAGGTAGGTGGCATTTTTATAGTTGAGTAAATAAGCTATTAAAGTTTCTTTCAAATAAATGGAATTAAATGATTTCCAACTACCTTGAAAATGTGCATTTATTGTTCTTTAAAATGGGTTGAGAATGTGCCATATGTTTTTTTTGTATATGAATTTTATGAATGAATTTTAAGTGATATGAGAATGATTTCAAATTGCTCCATAATTGTTGTATTTGTGGCTTTTGAATGATTTGAGAAATGGTTATATGATTGATATGAGATTTTGGTTGATGAAGTGTGAAATGATGATAGAATTGCATATGAATAGTTCATGCTTATGAAAGACAAGTTCAAAATGTGTCATTTGGGCAATTGGTTTTCAGTTCATGAATTACATGTTATGTGAGTTTGGTATAGTCCACTTAAGAATGTCAAGTGTACGTTGACCAAGTTAAGGCTTCTCCTGCCTGCCCGTTAGTGGCACGGAGCTCCTTTATAGACTCCCTCAAGTTTATGCCTACGCAAAACCACTATGTGAGATTGCGATAGTGCCTCAAGTTTACGACTACACAGGACCATTATGTGGAATTGTGTAGTTCGTCATGTTTAAGGATCTACCTAAACCATTTCTGATGTGTCTATGTGTTCATGATTTGTGACAAGTTTGATGAATTCATGATTTATGATATTTATGAATTGCTTGATAAGTTGTGAATTTGGGAAATATGTGTTACACGGGTTTTCAATGTGAATTTTACAATCGAAATAAATATTTCAATAGTTTTTGCTTGTTTTTTTCTTATAAGCATGTTACCCATGAACTTTAAGCTCACCTTCTCCCATTCCGTCCCATCTTTAGGTGAGGAGCATGAGATCGAGTGATTGAGCATAAAGGCATTACTCTGGAATTGGCTTATTTTGTATTTTTAAGTTAGTTTTTGTAAAACAATATTTTAATCGCATTTTAAGCAATTCTAGTTTTTGTAAAGTTTGTATGTTTGGATTATGATATAAGTGACTTGAAATGCCCACTAAAGCGTTGTAGAACTCTTGTCTTTTGATGTTAATGAAATACATATGCATTATGTTTTGCTCATGATTCTCCAAGTCTTTATATTGTATTTTAAAGCTTTTCATAGGGGTAAGAATTGTGTTTTGAAATCAAGAGAAAATCTGGAATAATCTAGATAGAACTGGTAAAAATTGTCTTCTAGAAAGTTGTAGATGATCTTTCTAGTTTTCCAACGATATAAAGTTTGTAATTTTTGGATATCGGAGTGGTAAGTTATGATCATTACAAGAGGTGATGCTACATAGGATGTGCGTATAGGACAGCTGTGGAAAATTATGTGAAATTGTGGTTTTGATGAATCAAATGGGTTGAGAATTGAGAGTTTAATGAGATAAATTTGGTGTGTGAGATGATATAAAGTGAGTTTGCACTAGAAGAGTTGGATTTAGGAAGTTTATGAGTGAATATGAGGTTATATTGGATGTAGGAAGCATTGGAGGGCTTTGGAGGGGTTTAGGGAACCCCTATGTCCGTTAGATGGACTTTAAATATGTTAAACGGACCTTCTCTGGTGAAAAAAGACCCCCAACCTTGCTAATGTCTGCTTAATGAGGAATTTGACTTTAGGTCCATTAAACGGACCTTCTTGGGTGAAAAAGGGCACCCAAGCCCGTCTATGTCCGTTAGGCGGACATGTATGTCTGTTAAACGAACATTCACAGTATAGCTATAGTAAATTGCAATTTTGACTATTTTAGAGATAGAATCTCACTTTACGTTCTCATGAAAGTTGTAGATCTTGAAGTCCTCTTTCAAACAGTCTAAAAACGACATCAATCTGACATCTTTAGCAAAAGTTATGGTAATTGCACTAAGACAGGTACAAAATGATTAAGGACATAATCATGTTGGATTCTTTTGGCCATAACTTTCTCATCTGACCTCCAAATGAAGTGATTCTTGAACCAATAGATTCCTAACACATGTTTCTAGTGCAACACAAAAATTGAAATCTTTTGGAGTTGATTTGAGAAAGTTTGATGGAGAGAAAGTGAGGGGTCAGTTGGGAGAGCATGATTGGGGTATGGACACATTTTGGCTTTTTAAGCATAGCTTGATCTTTAGAGCTCCAATTAAGATGGTTTATGCTTCAAAGCAAACTAGAGACTTAAAGCTACAATTATTTTGAAGAAGTCAAATTGTAATTTTGGAGATTGACTGGTGTGGGCACGCCACTCTTGTGATGATGATTTAATAAGGGTTCTTTGAATTTAACCCTACAAGGTAATATGTGAGCTCAAGGTTTAGGACTCCGGATTGTTGGGCTCCGAAAACGGGTTCCAATAGCAATATTCCCTGAAGTATGGTTCCTTAGTATATGGGTAGTCCATCTGAAAAATGAAAGTAGCAATATTAAAACTATAGCCACATTCAGCCTCCGAATCAATAAAATTAGCATGAGCCGTGAAAAAACAATTAAAAGAACAAACTTAATTGGTAGACAATAAAAATCAGTTCTCTCTTTTGTGATTCCACAACAAACCATACTCTCAAGGGGCAATATGCAACAGGATTGTTTGATCACAAAGTGTGCAATTGTAGTGTGGTTACAAAATCAGACATATCCAATCACCATTTAGTTAGCAAGGGCTAGAGGAACTAGCACACATAAGTGTAATTAATGGCTAGCAGACATCCAAGTCCACTAAACTCTCACACTAGTTATTAAGTCATAAACACTTGAGATGGCAATATTCTTTTAGGCAGTTATATTGGTCAAGCAATTCTAGCTCACTTAATTAGTTTATTAAACCATAGCTACCAGCTATATTACCAAAACTTTCCGCTACCGTCAGTATGAATTGCAAGGTTCAAGAAGTTGGTAAACTTGAATCTCTTCTTTTCATATTCAGTCTTGTTATGCTTCTTTTTCTGGTTTAAAGTACAAAGACATTGCAAGTTTCAAAGATGGCATAAAATAAAAACAACTATTTTAAGCAGAGCTGCAGCAGAGATTGCCTCTTCCTTTCCTAACCAACATGACAATTAAACCAGTTACATCCTTCCTATCAAAACAGCCCCTAGCAATGAAGATAGTCCATCAAAGGCAAAGACATATATGAATCCAAAACTCTCAAGTGTTGATATATAGATACTATCTACCAGAAGTCAACCGTATTCACATGGCAATAAAGAGTCTTTTATTACCATTTGGGAAAAGCATATTGGAAGTGACACATCTAACTTGTTTGGTTAACAAAACCATTTATATACCTTAATTTTATGCTAAGGGCAAAAATATTAATATAAAGTGCAGTAGCTTTGTCCCGACAAAGCATTGCTATGTTTCTACCACAACGAAAAAGAAAACAATTTAATGTTTAAACCATGCTTTATAAACTTAACTCCAAGGTTAACCAGTATGCAGCACAAGGTTTTGAAGTATCGAGAAACATTCATGCATGAGGATAATGAAGCCAACGATAGAACAAGCTCCAAATTAATAATTCATAATGGTATAGTGATTTAAAAGGCTCCCCTAAATTATCTAGTAGGTTTAAGAAACGACTGATTATAATTCTTTAACCCTATGATTCAACTTTATCTCTTTTATCTATACTTTAGAAAACCATGTACTGCACAATTTAGAATAAGCCTTGGTCTCAAAAGTAGTTCATAATATACAACAAGACTTTAATCCAAAATAAGAACATAAACAAAATTGACAGCCATCAACATGCTATTCCACGACTTCATGCCCACCTTTGATTCAAAGGGGCAAGAAATGTCGTGCAACTTCAAAGAAGATAGCCCATTTGGTGTTCATTACAGAGCCAACTTTCCACCATAAAGGCAATAGAAAGTAAAAGCTCAGAATAATCATCACCAGTAAGGAAGTGCATTACAATGTATGAAACAAGAATGGTCAAAGATCATACATACCATACTTAAGTCGTGGCAAGCAATATTGAGCAAGTAGAAACTCTGATTTAGTGAATCTCAAAACCTACAATAGCACAGAACAAAGAATTAGAACAGGTCTCCACATATAAAGAAGATGGAGATATATGAAATGACAAACTTATAACATCAAAAGCAAAATCTACACATAAGGAGATTTTTAGGGTTTTTTCTTTTTTTGTTGTGCAGGAGAAACTAAAAGATTAATTAGGGTTTTTACTGTGTGACACAAATTGCTAACCGAGAATTAACTTTGAATTCAACAAACAACCCAAATGAAACCTATAAGGTCGATATAATGAAATATCACATGTACAAACAACTTAAATATGAGAGATTTTGAAAATTAGTGTAAACATACCCTTTAATTATGGTGTGAGGGACGGTGGTCAGAGAAGTAAATCCGATCAATTATAGCTCCAAGATGCGGTAGAGATGGAAAGTAACTCCAATCAGTTATAGCTCCAAGGCACGATAGAGATGAAAAAACACAGTCGAGACAAACAGATGTGTGAGGGTGAGATGGTGAGAGAAAATGAGAGGAAGGAAAGAAGACTAGAGAAAGAGGAATGAGGCGGTGAGCATGAGAGACTAAAATTAACGAGGGCAAAATGGACATAAAGAAAAATATATCAGCTTATCCAAGCAAAACGTTCCTCTGGAGGAGCTTGTTTAAAAATAGCTGGTTGGGTTGAATCAGCCAATCCAACCAGCTAATAGCCAAACAACTTCCTTAGCGTTTTTATTTGGTCAACCAACTGATTTGAGTCAATTAGTTAATTTTTGATTGATCAGCCAACAACCAAACAAGGCCTAAGTCTATTTATTAAAAGAGTTAAAAATTTAAAAGCTAAAAAATATTCATTAAAAGGGGTAGAAATTGAAAGTCAATAATTTACTTCAAGATGTTTATATATATCAAAAAGTCTCTTGACACTTTACCTTGTAGAAACTATACCTTGTAGAAACTAAAAAGAAAAAGATTGTGGTTGAGTTTCTTATTTTAAATTTCAAATTTTATTGAATAGAGCTAAAGAGGAGTTTGATCCCATCTATCAATTGGGATGTCTAATGATGATGTTTCAATCTTGTTAAGGAAAAGAAAAGAATAATTTTTTATATTCCTCTTTTATCTTTTTTATTTGCATTTGTTTCGGATGTTCACATTTATGCAAGTTAAAGGATGATAAATATACACACATATACATTAGTCCTAAAAAAAAGAAATTTTGAGATCCCTTTGTTAGAGATATGCTAATTTTTATTTTATAATGATTAATATAATGTTTTATTAATATCAACGACATATTTTATTAATATTAATAACGATATATTGATCTTGATACTTTTGTTAATGATTTGATATCTAAAAATGTATGAAGAAATTGTTTTTCATGATCACCTGTCTGCTTGTTAGTGCAATTCTCTTGATGTTTTGTGTTTAGTTTTGACTACTACTGTTTTGTTATTATTGCTATTATTTTTAGTAATTTTAATGATGCTCACATTTGCAAGATATCTCTAATTGTTGTTATGATCATTTTGTATTTTGTTGAGTATGTGAGTTTATGACTTGAGTCACTTATGTATTAATATTAAATTTTAATAATAAAATGTACTTTTAAAGTTTGCATATTTGTATATCATCGATCTATTAGGGCCCTTCTTTTTGCTTTGTCCCGAACCTATAAAACATTATGAATTGCCCAACATTAAAGTTACATAGTATGCAAGATAATTATACAGAATGAATGTCCTAATTGATAAAATTACCTAACGTGTAAAACAAAAGAATTATTTAATTATAACTACCGCCTTCTCATGGAACATTAGATGGTTTATTTTGATATACATTATAAGAGAAATAAATTATTTTTTTTATTTTTCTCTATTTCATTGGTCTTATTCTCTATTTAGTTTCTGAGTTCTTATTTTCATCAAATTTTATAATAATAATACTTGTTTATTTAGTTATTCAAGTATTTATCATTATCAATAATTACCTATGATAAATTAGAGATAAAGTGATTTACGCTTTAATTTTTTACAAATTGATCTAAATTTCTATCCTTATTTTTATAGTATTTTACACTTTGATGTTAGTAAAAACATACTTATTACCCTCTAAATAGTATTGTTTTTATAAAATTTAAAGTGACACCTTTAAAAAAAAATCTTAAAATATAGTTTCTGAAGCTTGTTAGCAAATGATGAGTTTTAACATTTAGTTTTGAGATATCCTACTAAAATAATACGACCTATGTCTTTTCTTTTTGGTTATAGAGGAAATAAAACATAACAACCACACTAAAAAAACTCGAGGACTGCGAGACAACGAGTCATGAAATTCCTGTTGCATGTGGGCTCAGACTAAAGTCGGAGGTTCCGGAAGGATATGGAAGCCTGAAGTACAAGGCCATTCCTATCATTTTATAGGCCCGGGGTGAAATAAAAAAATGACCCTAATAAATTGAACAAAATAAAAAAATCCTAATAAATCGGCAGTAAACTTAAGTTTACATATTTGTATGAAACGTAAATGACTCAATTTATAAGTGTACATATTGAACCAAATATTAAATGATCATAACATTTAATTTTCTTCTAGGAACGTGGCATCTTTATAAAATCTATTCAGTTGATAGGAAATGGGCTAACATATATATGTTATTGAATGAGTCTCTCACTATGAGAAAGGATGAGAATGGGGCCCCTTTTCAGTATTGAATGGGTTAATAGCTCCGAAATGAAGGATATGATAAATGTATCATTAATGGGCCTGCATGCTACTTAATTATAGGGTTTGTGCTGTTGTCTTGTGGGCAATTTTTTTGGAGTTTAATTTTATGACTGATTAATATTCTTTTATTTATATCTCTAAAAAAAAGTTTTTACCATAAGATTAGGGGTTCTTCCTTGTCATGGGCTCTGGGCAGGTGCCCTGCTAGTCCTTGCCCAGGGCCGGCAAATGCTGCCAGGGAAGCCAAGCAATCGACATTCTGATTCCTTTCGCGGTAAATATGCTGGAATTGAATCTCCCAGGGGTGGCGGAGGAGTTGATCACCTCGAAGAAATCGACTTTGAGGACGAGACGTCGGTATCCGCGGTCCCATGCCAAATGTAGACTTGTGTCTTTTGAAAAGACGCTGAAACTTAAAGCTAGTGATTCAGGCCTCTCATCTCAAAGAAAGAAGGTCGCGGATATCTTGATTTTAACTGCTCCTACGTAGCATATGGCTATGAGTACCTACATGATTCAAGTGTTCATCATATTGTGCTCCTTGACAATGATTTTTAACGTGAATTCCAATGAACGTTTTGCTTGATGTAGGACACGGTAACTGGATTAGACAAACTATACCATGTAGAAAAGCAACGTATGGCATCTACTATTTCTTTACTCCGAATCTGCAAGTGTCGCAAGGAACCCACATTTTACGACAAAAGTTTCTGTCTTCTGCTTTCCTGCCAATTCGGCGACGTTGTTTATACCCGTCTGATCCTTTTTCTTGGCCCTTCCTAAGCTTCTTCGTTAATTGTTCATGGCTCTTAAACCTGTCACTCTTCAAAAGCTGTTTGCTATTCTCTCACTTTCTGTAATCTTCACGTTTGTGCCTTCTATCAGCTCGTTGGACTTCAACTATCCTGCGGTTTTTAACTTCGGTGACTCAAACTCTGACACCGGTGGCGTGGTTGCTGGTGTTGCTTTTCCTCTAGGACCTCCAAATGGGGAAACATATTTTCTGAAGCCGTCCGGTCGGTTCTGCAATGGCCGTTTGATCATTGATTTTCTGAGTTAGGTGTTTTATCTGCCAGTAAGAAAGCTAATCACAGTATTCCGTGAAAAACTTGTTTCAGCACTAAACTGCTTCTCAAGTACAGCACACTCGGTTGCTTGTTGCATGACGTTTTCGATCATCTAATTCTAACCATATTGGTCTTATAGTGAATGCATTGGACCTACCATTCTTGAATCCGTATTTGGATTCTGTTGGTGCCCCAAGTTTTCAGAAAGGTTGTAACTTTGCAACTGGAGGATCTACGATACTTCCAGCAAGTGCAGCTGCAGTAAGTCCTTTTTCGTTTGGGATACAAGTGGCTCAGTTCGCCAGGTTCAAGGCTCGAGTTCTTGAACTAATCACAAAAGGTAACAATACTACGTGTTTTCATGGACTAAGATGTCGCCTAGATATCGAAATGATATTTGTAGAAGAAGCAACTGATACCTTGAGATTGGTTTCAGATAGAAAACATGAGAAGTACCTTCCCTTAGAAGCCTATTTCGAGCAAGGTCTTTACGTGTTCGACATTGGTCAGAATGATGTCGATGGTGCATTTTATTCAAAATCGGAAGACCAAGTGCTGGCTTTTCTTCCAACAATTTTGTCAGAGTTTGAGACTGGAATTAAGGTGTTTATCTCCTTGTTCATTGTTATTATTATTATTATATTTTCTTATAAACACGAAGGGCTCTGTCCTCTGTGAAAATTCTGCAGAGATTATACAGTGAAGGAGCCAGGAATTTTTGGATTCATAATACAGGACCACTTGGTTGCTTGCCTAGGATCATTGCAACTTTTGGGAAAAATGAATCAAAGCTGGACCAGCTTGGTTGTGTTGATTCACACAACCGTGCTGCTAGGCTTTTCAACACACAACTACATGATCTTTGCAGCAAATTCCTGGACCATTGTCCGGATGCTAATGTAACTTATGTCGACATTTTTTCAATAAAGTGGAATCTCATCTCAAACTTTTCAACATATGGTATTTATCCCTCAAAAGTTTCTTTGTTTCCCCTGTAATTGGCGAGTTCTAATTTACAATCATTCAGGTTTCAAAAAACCATTGGCTTCTTGCTGTGGATATGGTGGACCGCCATTGAATTTCGATAATCGGATTGCTTGTGGGGTAACCAAGGTACTGAATGGCACCACGGTGACAGCAGATCCTTGTAACAATACTGCTGAATACATTAATTGGGATGGCAATCATTACACAGAAGCGGCAAATCAGTTTGTTACAAAGCAAATACTAACAGGAAACTACTCTGATACATTCCTTGCCATAAAGAAGTCATTATTTACCATGTTCAAATCCCTTTCTATTTACCCCCAAACGTAATACGGTAGTTCTGGCTTCATGGACTTGTTATCATCATTGCTAAATGTATAGCGTTTTAATAAGCTGAACAGTTCAGGTTTGACTGGAAATTCTGGGAATGAAATGAAAAGGACAAGAATGAAGTTTACGGTTAATGCTGTATTAACATGTTTACAGAAGTTGCTCTCCAAGGCTCTGAAAACGCAACTCGTGTCTCTTGAGGCTCAGAGGGGTACGAAATAGTAACAAGGAGACCATGTTTTAAGTTAATTGTAATTCGAGAAAATTGTTGCTTGCCCTTTTGTTCCACAAAAACAAAGTTGCTTTTCAGCATCTGTGATTAATTTTCTGCTATCAACTTGAACTTGTATTAGTTAATTGAACTTCAGCACAGAACAGTTATGATAAGTACAAAGAGTCCCAGCTTGGTTTGGTACTGGAATTAGCTTAGGTTCTAATCTGTCAGAGGACAACGAAAAGGCTTCAGTTTGTTGATAACTACAACTGCAAAAACAATTGTTCACAATCATACTAGTGCTACAAATTCCTTAGAAACAAGTTCAAGTCCAAAGATATGGTCGTTTATGTGACCGCTGCTGATGTTCAGGTCAAGCAAGAACATCTCTTGTGACAGAGATCCGAATCTGCGGTTCCTTGGCCCTTGTACAATGATATTTAATGTCAATTTCGGTGAACTTTCTGCACGTACTTGCAGGATTTGAAGCCTTTACTTTTTAATATCTTTCCTTCTCAAATTGTGCCATGTTCCGAGTTCCATTCCATTTTTACCGGTTATATTATTCATTATTTACTCACTCGAGATTCGATTCCAGAAACTCAATCTTCTAGACTTTGGTGACATGAACCGTTGACCCTGTTCACTACCATTCCCTTTTCCTTTTTCATTGCAAACTGTTTAGCAATAAAAGCCACCGGAAAAAAAAAAAAACATAGACCGACCATGACATCTGTTCTTTCGTTGCCTTATTCCAAGTAAAGCGCTCTCATTTCACTGAAAAGCTCCCTTCTTTGTTTTCCAGGCACCTGTGCTACTTTGTTCAAGGACCATATACTTTCCCTTAGCCCTCATGAATTTCTTTGTTCGCTGTTCATTGCTCTTAAAAGTATCTATTGGAAAAATGTTCATGATCTTCGTAGTTGCAGCGATTTCCACGTCTCTGCCTTCTTGTAGCGCCTTCAACCTCACCTACCCTGCGGTGTTCAACTTCGGTGACTCGAATTCCGACACTGGTGGTCTAGTTGCTGGTGTTGCTTTTCCTGTAGGACCTCCTAATGGGCAAAACTACTTCCAAAAACCATCTGGACGGTTTTGCAACGGCCGTTTGCTCATTGATTTTCTGAGTTACTCATCGAATCATCTTACATTTATATCAGCCTTAAAGAGAGTTCATCTTTCCTTCTTCTGTACCTTTTTTATTTCAAAACTCATAAAGTGAAGTACACTAGTTTGTCTATGAAATAGTAAACTTAATTGCTGATAGTCCTGGCCAGTCATCTGACGATATGGATGTTGCAGTGAATGCAATGGACCTACCATTCCTGAACCCCTATCTAGATTCTGTTGGTGCACCTAGCTTCCGAAGAGGTTGTAATTTTGCTGCTGGAGGATCTACCATACTGCCTAGTACAGCTCCAAGAACTCCATGTTCGATTGGAATTCAGGTGGCTCAGTTCATCAGGTTTAAGGCCCGGGTTCTTGAATTACTAACAAATGGTAATGATCAGATATCCCTTCATGAGTTAAGATGATTATTACCTAAAGATGATCATGATATGTTTAACCGAAGTAACTGACTTGGGATTGATTCTAGGGACAAAACTTCAGAAGTATCTCCCTTTAGAAAACTATTTCAAGCAGGGCCTTTACGTGGTCAACATGGGTCAGAATGACCTTGATGGTGCATTCTACTTTAAATCAGAGGACCAAGTACTGGACTCTATCCCAAAAATTTTGTCAGAATTTGAGATTGGAATTAAGGTTGTTATTTATTTGTTTTTGAAGATGATGATTGTAACAATATCTTAGATTATAAACCCTAATTGCTCTTTCCTGTTTCAAATTTCGGCAGAGACTATACGGTGAAGGTGCCAGGAATTTCTGGATTCACAATACAGGACCATTTGGCTGCTTGCCTAGGATCATTGCAACTTTTGGAAAAAATGAATCAAAGCTGGACCAGCTTGGTTGTGTTGATTCACACAACCGCGCTGCAGGGCTTTTCAATACACAATTACATGATCTTTGCGCCAGCTTCCGGGATCAATTTGCTGATGCTAACGTTACTTACGTCGACATATTTTCAGTGAAGTGGGATCTAATCTCAAATTTCGCTACATAAGGTAATTATCCCTGATCTAAAGTTCCTGTTGTCTTCTTTAATTTTTCTGATTGACAATGATTTTCAGATTTCAAACAGCCATTGGCAGCTTGCTGTGGTCACGGAGGACCGCCATTGAATTTCGACAGTCGGATTGCTTGTGGAGAAACCAAGATACTGAATGGGAGCAAAGTTACGGGAAGTCCTTGCAACAATACAGCTGAGTACATAAATTGGGATGGGAACCATTATACAGAAGCAGCTAACAAAGTCGTTTCAGAACAAGTACTAGCAGAAATTACAATGACATAATCCTCCCACTAAGAAAAATAAACGAGCATTCATTGGCAAGTCAAATCCAAGTTGTAGAGTTTCATGGTGAATTAACAAGTTGAAATATTCAGGCTTTTGTAAGAAGTTGGAACTCAGTAAAATGCCGCTACCACTCTTCTTCAAGCCTTTTTCTGCTGTGTGCAAATCCAGATTATAAGCATGAAAATGCCACCAATTAGGCATTTTGTTTTTCATTTAACCTCAAACTCAAACACAGCCGACTTTATCCACGTAAAGAAGATAAGTTCCTAATATTTTTTAATTAAAATTAATGATTTTTCAGGGGTAACAAATATATAAAGGAAAATGAAATATGTTCTTTTGTGATAATAAGCAATTTAAATTTAGAATATAAAAATTAATTGGCTTTGGATCTTTCTCTGTCCAAAACATTCCTTTTCTCTTCTACTCTCTCGAAGTTAGCCTTTGTGTCCCTCCGTTTCACTCCTCGCACCAGATTCTCTCTTTCTCTCTAATCTATCTTCGATCAGAGAATTTTTACTCTCCCTCCTCAAGTCAATTTCTTTGTCGTAGATCCTAACTGTACCCTTTTCTATCATTAGTTTCGTTAAAGCTCCTGTCTTTAATCTCGGTTTCACTTAGTCCTGCATTGGGTTTAAAATGTTTCAGATTTGCATGTGTTCCCTTGTTGTTTTGGTTATGGACGAGTAACACAAGTTATGGCAGTAAAGTGAGAATTCCTGATTAGGGTTTGTCCTATTTAACTGAACGTTACCGGAGATGATTCCCTGGGGTGGACTTAGTTGCTGCCTCAGTGCAGCTGCTCTGTATTTGCTCGGAAGGAGTAGTGGCAGGTCTTTTCATTTTTACTCTTTGGATAAATTTATTAAAAATGTGTTAAATTTGATAAAATTGAAGAGTTTAATGGATGCGTGTGTGCTGATGTGCGTTTCTTGGTGTTGCAGGGATGCAGAGGTTCTTAAATCGGTGTCCAGAGTTAGTCAGTTGAAAGATTTGGGTATGTGGAGGTTCTTAATGTTTATTTTTTTTCCCTTGTGGCTTGGGGATCTTGAACGACTTCACTTCAGTATTTCCTTCTGTGCGTTGGTGGATAGAATGAGCTTACTTTGTCTTAGGCTTTCTTTTTTGGTTCTCTAGAATGGTTACATATAATTTAGGCTTTATCTGCGGAAATTCTGTGGCAGATGCCGGTCTATAGATCTGTAACATTATCTT
>JANZLD010000004.1:18100085-18114121 GCA_026413575.1 Erythroxylum carthagenense | reverse complement strand
ATAATTAAAATATAATAAAGATATATAAAAAATAAAATGAATAATTGTCATTATTATTTATTATTATGATTTTTAAAAACATGGTTGATGTAAACAGTAAACTAGTAAAGTATACAGTACAACTATATAATATACCAATATGGACTATTTTACAATTTTTAAAAATTTCAGGGACTATTTTATAATTTTAAAAAATTTTCCGAAACAGTACCCGGTACTGACCGATACCGGTACAGTTCCGTTCCAGCGTCCAATCCGGTACCGAATCCGGTACGGTATTCATAACATTGGTAAAATTAGTACAACATTCTCTTAATTCGTTATTATCTAATGACCTTAACTTCTTTGAATCAAATAAAAATTCAAAAATATTATCAAATGTCGTTAATTGTTCAAATCTATTCTTTAATGAAGTAATTGTCATATCTACAATAACTAGAAAGTAATTAACCCTGAAAGAATCCTCAGCTAATTGTATTTCTTCATTATGGTTAATTTCATCAAATTATCGTTTCCTAATAACACAACGTCTAGTTGGAAATGTAGGCTCTATATTCATCTCAAGCGCAAGACTTTTGACAATATTCATACTAGAGCTAAACCCTTCATTTCTATATTTTTCAAAAAAATATCATCACACCTTCTAATTGCTTTATGGTAGCATTAATGTACATAGATTTAGATTGCAACTTTTTACTCACCATGTTAATAGCGAATAAAATATCATACCAAATAACTATACCAAGTAAAAACTCAAAACTCTCAAGCATACTAACCAAGCTTTCTGCTTCACTCTTTGACTTGGTATCATCATAAGATCTAGATAATTCCATCAAAGCCAATCTTATTTGAGGAGTTTGAAATCTAATAGCTTTAACACTTTTTATTCGACTCTCCCAACGAGTGTTAGACAATGATTTTATAGTTAAGCCTAAAACATTATCAAGCAAAACTTTTCACCTTTTAGGAGAACTTGAAAATAATGCATATATACGTTGTACGGCTCCAAAAAATGAAACAACTTTAACGCAAGAATATGCCATATCACTAAGTGTAAGATTAAGATTATGACAAGCATATGACATATATAATGCTCTTGGATTTATTTCTAGTAATCGCTTTTGAATCCTTTGGTGTTTTCCCTTCATATTAGAACCATTGTCATAACCTTGACCCCTTACATTATAAACATTAAGATTAAGAGAATTAAATGCATTCAATAATTCATTGAAAAGTCATAATCCAGATGTGTCATCTACCTTTAAGAACTCTAAAAAGTTCTCATCTATTTTTTTATTTGACATATTCACACATCGTACTAACAAACTCATTTGTTCTTGATGACTCAAATCTAGGGTACAATCAAGAATAATAGAAAAGTATTTCGCCTCTTTAATGATCCCTTATGATAGAACTTCTAACACTATGAGCCAACATAGAAATCAACTCATTTTGAATTTTGTGACCAAGATAATGATGATAAATTTTATGATTTTGAATACGTTTAACATGATCTTACATTATCACATCAAATCCAGCAATCATCTCAATCAATCCTAAAAAATCACCATTACTATCTTGGTAAAGTTTCTCATTGGATCCTCGAAAAGCTAAATTATATTTAGAGAGATATTTTACAATAGAAACTATTCTTATTCAAACTTGTCTCCAACGTTCTTTCTCCTTTGCAATTTCTTATTGCAAATCTTTATCAACTATTTGATTTTTGTTCGATCTTCCTCTTAATTCATTCTAAGTTCTTATATTAGTCATATTCTCAATGCAATTCTCATGTTCTTTGAGTCTCTCACTAAGATGCTTCTAATCTCTAAATCCGTTATTTGCTAATCCACTTTGTTTGTTAGTAGATTTGAACAATTTACAACAAAAACAATATACCTTATCTACATGTTTAGAATAAACCAACCATTTTCTATCGCTAATCTCTCCATAACTCAAATTTCTATAATAATAAGAATATAAAAAATGACGAGAGGTATTGTCCAAAGGAAACATAATATTCAACTCTCTTACAAGCCCTTTTTCAACTAAAATATCCCTTGCTTTATTATCAAGATTATCCCAATTCCTAGGATCATAAATATCCAATATAGGGCTTACTTGCTCAATATACTTTAAATTTTTTGAAGTGGATGCATTTGGTACATGATCATCTTCACTTAGATTTCTAATATCCTCGTGAATATGAATATCATCATTTAAGATTTTTTTATGTTGTTCAAAACTACTTTCACCTAATTCCTCAGGACTCTCACTAGAGGAGCCTACTCTTTTAATAAATTTATTTATTGCTTCTTTTTTAGATTCTATCAACCGTGCTACTTGTTTTCTTTTTTTTTCTTTTTTCACTTCCAAACAAATGCTTTTTAGGCAACATAATATAAACTAATTATAACACAGTTAGACTAGAAAAAGAACAAAAACTCCTATATGAAACTGGAAGAAGTATGCAGGCACAACCAAACTCCAACAGCTTCACAATATATCACAAAGATATATAAATGGTATTATATCTGTGATATAGGGAAAAATAAATAGCAAAATTTAATATATAATATTAAAAATAAAAAAACAAAGAGTAAAAATATATTAAAAATTAGAAACTTTCCCTTTAAATTATACTCAGAACTCAGAAGACAGAATTGTAAAATTTTTTGCTGCTAATTTTTGAGTTGGAGTACTTTAAATACATATATTGATGAAAATAAAGAAATTAGAAAGTAAGAGTACGCTTAAATATTTCAAGACTATTTATAAGCATGAGATCACAAAGTTACCTTTACATCAAAAAAAAATGTTACAATGTTAACTTATAACGTTAAGGTCATTTAAAGCACTTTAACGTTATAAGCATAGTAACGTTATATGAGAGGGAGCCCCACTTTAATAATTCTAAACAAATCGTAGACCATTATCTTACAGTTCCCATAATTCTACACAAATCGTAGACCATTAACGTGAACATCCCATCCAATTGACTTGCAACAGAGTCAACCAAAGGCAATTTTTCTTTGTTTATTAGTAGAGGGGGTTGTTGAAGTGGGGCCTCCTCTCATAGTGGGCCCTGGACAGGTGCCCTGCTGGCCCCTGCTCAGGGCCGGCACTGATGAGACGGATAGGGGTTACATCTAATATGAATTTTCATGCTTAAGAAATATTTATGAAAGTAGTAGGTAAGTATCTTTACATTCTATAAGTAGTACATATTGATTTATTGACATTATATTATATATCATAATTTATATTAAAATATCATAAATAATGATTTTTAATAATATATTTATTAATTTAATATAGTGATAAATTAAGTTTTCATTTAATTTTTAATTTGTATTATAATACTACTAAATAAGATGATAAACTTTTCATTTTATTTATATTATTCGATGCATATCATTAGTATAGTTTAGTAATTTTAACTATTTCCGTATATAGATCTTTAACAAGAAACTCAAAATACCAAAAATATTAATAAAATTGATAGAAAAGAATAAGAAGTTGATTTCTTTTACCTATTTATATAACAAATTTGTGTAAGTTGGGAATAGAAGAATGAAATTTCAGAATTTACTCTTATTTTTTCTTTTTTTACATGCCTTAAGTTGTGTGAATTCATTTATTTCCCAATAAAATGTGATAGCAATTAGTATAGTTTAGTCAAGGAAGCTACGAGGTTGAAAACAGAGCTAAGATGAAGGCATTGGTAATAGTTTAACGTTCTCCATTTGCTCCTTAAGACTTCTTGGATTGTAGATTTAAATGTTTCCTAGAAAGGTAAGATTTTTATAATTGAAGTTCTTCAGCTGAATGACTGTTAGGAACAATAAGAATCGCATATGGTCTCTTTGTCCTCAACATTCTTTCATTGTGATAAAAATTTGGTAGAATGAGTATTCCAAGCCAAGGTGTATATTCTGCTTTGTCTAGAATAACAATGACATGAAGGTGTTTTTACATCAGAATGCAACAGTGTCATGATTTGCTACATCAATTGCCATGGGATCTGCTTGCCAGGAATTAGACTTTTGAGAGCCTTGAAGG
Source organism: Erythroxylum carthagenense (assembly GCA_026413575.1). Classification (NCBI taxonomy): domain Eukaryota; kingdom Viridiplantae; phylum Streptophyta; class Magnoliopsida; order Malpighiales; family Erythroxylaceae; genus Erythroxylum; species Erythroxylum carthagenense. The sequence goes on along the minus strand of JANZLD010000004.1, from coordinate 18,110,059 downwards.
TATCAGATTCAGCTTGTAGATAGTAACCTTGAGACACGTTCCATTAGATAACCTACCTCCTTTAAGGACCGAAAAGAACAACCAACAGCCATCATTTTCAGATTTATTCAGTAAGCCGAGCTCTAGTTCTGACAACCACTTTGCTCCTCGTTAGTTTTTGTTCAGGCATAAGTCACAAGAACGCTCATTATTTTGCGCATGCCCTTTGCAACTAAAATCTATGCTTAGGCAGAATAAGATAGCTGATCAAACCATCGGCAGATCCCCGTGGGGAAAATCCTCCTAAGCCCCTAGTCACATCCTATGCTGACAGGCGTTTATTTTCTGCAGGACAAGTCAAAAAAGCATACTAGAAGCTACGCAGTTAAACAACAAAACATATAAATTCAAAGTTTTTTGATACATAATGAACAGAAAGCATGTTATTACAGCATTAAGCAAGTAACAGAGAAATAATATTTGCACTTCAAGAGGTAGGTATGTAAAACGAAAAAAAAATGAAAATCCCTGCTACCCAATATCTGTAGCGCTAAGTCAATAACGCGGACACCTATCACGGAGAAAGTGACAATCCAATACACTGATCAAGTGAGTCGAGCAATAAACATAACACTAGAGGGCAAGCCCAGCTTTAAGCTTTAGCTGGCTCATCATCGTCTTCAATATCCCAACTCAAATCCTCATCTTCTTCTGCCACACTTAGCCGCTTTTGCGAATCAATCTTGCTTGGACTCCCACTTTGACCCGTTGTTCTCTTCTCGTCCAAACTGCTAAGGTCCTCAATCTCATCCCATCCAAGATCTTCCTCCTCTGCCATTGATTGATGGCTTGACACCACAGAAAATTCACTATCCTTACAAGACTCTCCATTATCACCTTTCACCTCCAAACCAGCTTTCTCATCAGCTTTCAACGCGCTCTCTTCCTTACTCTTCTCCAACTCCACCTGCTCACTAACTACATTGTCACCACCACTGGTCTCAGACTCTCCACTAACCATTTCAGAACTCTTCACACTTGGCTCGGATTCCCGATCATTCATTGCCTTGGTTTGGTTTGTTTCCTCAAATTTTGAATCTTTCGAAGCATTCTCGCGACTTGAACCCTCAATTTCCACCAAAGATTTCTCATCTTTTATATCCTCTTTCTCCTCCTCCTCCTCATCATCAACATCCCAACTCAAGTCCTCCTCTTCCTCCGAAATTGCTCGTTTCACCAGATTAGCTCTCAAGTCCTCAGCTTGCTTGAGCTTATAAACCCTATAATAATACCTACACCAAAATGTCTCCTCATCAACGCTGTTAGGCACAACCCTTTTGTAGACACTCTCCATAGCACCATTCTCTTCAGTCAAGCTCTTACTCTCTTCCCTCTTCTTCTCCAACACAAACCCTAATTTCCACTTCTTATACTCCTCCAAATCCTCCGGCTCCTCACAGTACGTGCTCACATCCCCCTGAATCGCATGCAACTGAGCATCGAAACGACTGTAACGTTTTGAATGCAATTGACCAATACTTCTATCGGCATTGTTGTTATCAGAAGAATCCGATTCCTGATCTAGGCTTAGAATTGCTTCCTTGCCATGAGATATGATCTGGGCTGTTCCTTTCAACACAGATGTTCCAAGCTCGTCGATTGCGTGTCCTACGTTTTCCAGCGATCCGTGGGCTACCTCGATCTCCTTCCTTAGACCCGACCCGAATTCCTTGAGATCGCGTCGGTACGTATCGATGACGGATTCGGATTTGGTTGTTAGAGTTCTGATGAGACCTCCAAAACTCCACCCACCGTCGTCACCATCGTCTGTTGTTTTAGGGTTCGGATCTCTGGGGGGAGAATCAGGGTCATCGGTAGAAGTTGGATCAGGTCCGGATGTTGGTGATTCGGGTTCGTCGGAGAAGACAGACTTGAAGAAATCCATTGGCGAGAAGATGTTGATTAAGGGTTGGGTCTTTGTGAGAATTGAGGAGAATGTTGCTACTACAATGCGCAGGGTGTGAAGTGCGCACGAAGAAAGTGGTAAGAAGCCCACAGGAAGCCCAAATTGATGCAAAGGATCCAAAGCAAACCGTTACGAGCCCATTGATGTTGGTCACCAACTTCTTTATTTTTTTTTTACAAAGGATAAAAGACAAAATAAAGAACACTCCACTTTATCCAGCACACCCCCACTAACGTAGGATTTTATGGTAGAGTGCTCCTTTCATATTTTGGTGTATGTAATTCATAATGATTATCGGGGGCTCTTGGAGAAGATGCAGTCCTGAATTAGCTAAAAAGGCTTGAATAGTCAATCTATTGACACATTGGTTCCCTTCCCGATAGATATACTAAATTTGCACCTCCCATGCTCAACGAATTAACCCTTAAATATCTGTCACCAAATGATTATTGTTAGCCATAATTATATTTGAAGAAGAAAGAATGTTGATAACCTCCAGAAAATCCACTTTGATGACCACATGTCGGTAGCCAAGTGCCCATGTTAGCGTTATACTCGAGTGAACTCCCCATAATTCTGCAACCAAAAGCGAGTTTGCTCTAATATTCTAAAGGAATCCACCACACCTTCGACTTTAGTAGTCCCGAATCAAGCCTCCAACTATAGCAAGGCTAGACCCATGTTTTATCACTCCATCAGTATTTAGTTTGACCCAACTATCCATTGCTTTGGTCCAGCCCACTAAATTACCCAACTACAGACCATATGTTTGAAACATACGACTTTCCACCGCTCTGGCCTGTTTGACCCAATCAATGTAATTCATCACTTTTTTATTGCCTTCTGCCGGCTACACAAAGTCGAACTAAAAAATGCTTCTATTTCGCCATTGCCATAAAAACCAGCATGTGATTCCAAAAATTGTAGCCCATACTGCCTGCTGCCACTGAGATTGATGCCTAAGGTTGTAAAAAACCCATGTCCCCTCGTCTTGTTGAAAAAAACCCATATCCATTATTTCAAGAGGAAATTTGCACCAGAAGGATTTCACCCTAGGACAATCTCCTATTGCATGTAGGGTTGACTCTGCCTATCCACAGTATTGACAACTTCTATCCGTTGTTATATATCGCGCCATTCACTATTGATTAGTCAGTAATTTCCTCTTAGCCAGAAGCCAAAGGAAAGACCTGATTCGTTATGGTCCTGCCCATTTTTAGATTAACCCCCATAGCTTGCTCGAATTGTCCGTGGTGTTATTCTCAATTAAATCATAAGTTTGACGCTACTATGAACCCCCTATGATTTGCTTGTCCTCACACCAACATATCTTCCTCCCTTATATTTAGGTGAGGACGGATTGACGCAATAATCATACAAACTGTGAAATGGAGATACTATTGGAATAAATTCCAATACCAGTGACCAAACTCATTTGTAAAATCAGATATTGTAGCGTTGAGAACACTGTCAAGAATGTGTGTGGTCGCCACTAAAAATAAAGGATCCCAACCATCTACCCAATTATCCAGCCAGAAGCGAATGCGTCTTTCATTTCCCAAAGTCCATTTAACTCCTTGACACACAAACTGTCATGTTGCAGATACCCTCCTTCAAATCACCGATCATTCCTATCAAGCGTCTGGGGGAGATGATATGCATCGAAATGATATTTTTCCCTCAGGGTTTGGACCCATAAGGCCGTAGGTTTTGTAATTAACTCCCATCCCAGCTTTGTAAGTAACGCATCATTGAAAGAATGAATGCTTTTAATGCCTAGGCTCCTAGCTTTTTTTGGTTTCGCACTACTGCCCAATTAACTAGATGCATTTTTTGTTGCCCGAACTTTGAACCCCATATAAAATCCCTCATAATTTTTTTTCCAAATCATCACATAATTGCCGCGAGAGTCGTACCTTTTGCATCGTGAAAATTGGAAGTGACGAAATCACTGATTGGGTTAAAAGTAACTTGCCCTGCTAGTGATAACATCCTAGTACACCATCCTGCTAGCTTCTTTTGTGCTCTATCGAGAATGTATTGATAAGTATTTCTCGTTGTACGCTCATGAATCAACGAAAAGCCTAAATATTTTCCAAGGAAGTTCGTACTAATAACTTGAAGGGCTTGACTTATGAGACACGCTTTATCTCGAGAAATGTTCTTAGAATTTTTTTTTGAGTTTTAGCAGAACTAACTCGCTGGCCTGATGCTTTACAAAAAGTTTCCAAGGTCCATGCTATCACTTGCATTTGTGACTCTGTAGCTTCTGCAAATAGCACAAGGTCATTTGCAAAGAATAGATGAGATAAGGGAGGCCCTATGGAACTCAGCTTTATCGGTTTCCAACATCCCTAACCCACCTCTTGCGAAATAAGGCGACTTAGTCTTTCCATGCATAACACAAAAAGATAAGATGAGAGCGAATCACTTTGCCTAAGAATTCTTAAGGGTGTAAAAGGGTCAGAACAGGTACCTTGTCAGGCAATTTGCATCGATACCGTCGTTACGCACTACATAATTACTCGGACTAGATTATTCGGGATCCCAATATCTGTTAATGTGTTTTGGATAAAATCCCAACGAAGCCAATCGTACTTTTTCCAAATCTACCTTGATAGCAACATACCCTGTCTTTCCTTGCTTCTTATGCATCGAGTCTATGACCTCCTGAGCAATGATAATATTATTAGTTATGTGTTGTCTAGGGATAAAACTACATTGGTTCTCTTCCATGAGGTAATCAAGGTGAGCTTTCAAACGATTCACAAAAACTTTAGCAATAACCTTATACAGCACCATACATAGGCTAATGGATATAAACTGAGAAAGGTTGTTTAGAGAAGGGACTTTAGGGATCAATACAATAATAGTTTGATTCAAATCCGGGTCCCAGCATTCCAGACGGAACACTGCCTGAATAAAATCCACTACTTTGTGTCCTACCTTACCCCATTGATTTTGAAAAAATAACACATTGAACCTATCTATCCTAGTGGCTTTGTTAGGATTTATGGTAAAAATCGCACTCTTAACTTCAATTTCATGGACTAGAAGTGTTAGCTCAAGAACCATTTCCGCGAAGAGCGGAGGAAACGCACCTGAAATTGGGAACTGTTAGCAATTCTCATTGTCATTTTTATACAATTGGATAAAAAAAGGTCCTTGCTAAGAGTCTCAGTTGTTCTGGGTTAGATATCGCAGACCTAGTGCCATCAATTAGTCAATCGATTTTCATTTTCTTCCTTTTAGATAGAGTGATAGTATGATAATATTTGGTATTTCGATCACTCTTTGATAACCATTCACATTTGGCACGCTGGTGTCAGAAAAGTTCCTCCTTACACAACACCCATAACAGTCCTTCGCTCAACTTCTCCTCCAACTCTAATAGCAAATCCAAATTGTCGTCCTTCAGTGCCCTTTGTACACCCTCAAACCGAGAGAGGAGTCTTTTTCTTCTGATGGAAGATATTACCAAAGCGGATTTATTCCATCGCATTAGGTTATTAGAGAACTTAGCTAATGATTTACTTAGCGTCTCCTCCGTTGGTAACTAATGCTTAGTTACCACTTCGCCAAAACCCGCATGTGTTAGCCAAGCATTTTGAAAACGAAACGCTGGAGCTCTTGTGACCCTTAGGTAGGGGTTTGTTATTTGGATTAACATAGGTCGGTGGTCTGAACAAAGAAATGGTAAGCGGTGATTTACTGAATGTGGAAATTCCTCGAGTCAAGATGACGAACCAAACACTCTGTCCAATCGAGCTTGTACCATTCCTCTTCGCTAAGTGAACTTCGATCCCAGAAAACCCAAATCATGAAGACTACACCTATGCATCCATTCCTTAAACAATTTATTCATTATCCTTACGGTCGTTGCTCCACCCCTTTTGTTTGAAGTCTCCAGTTTAGTATTAAAATCTCCACCAATAAGCCAGGGTCTAGAAATAAATTGCCCTATCTAGTTTAAAATAGACCAGAGTACTTTTTGAGTAGAAAATTATGGACTAGCATAAATTGGAGTAAAATCGAAAATGCAACTACCATATTTCACGGTGGCATGAATAAATTGACGATGGGCTATAATTACTGATATATCAAAGTCGTTTGTCCATAGCAATCATATTCTTTCAGAAAAACCTTCGGTTTCGATTCTAACCGAGTATTTAAATCCCAATTTGTGGACTATTTCGTTAGCCCTAGTTCCACTAATATGGGGTTCCAATAAAACTAGTATGTGAGGATTATAATTTTTGATATAATTACAGAGGATTGTTTGTACACAACTCCCCTCTACATTTGACAATTCCAAATTAAAATCAACATTAGGATCTAAAGACGTGGTCGTGTTTACTTACCTCGTTGGGTATGGTAAAACTTCCTGTAGCTATTGCTGTGTTTTTCCTACTTTGGATTTCCATCCCCTGCTCCACGTCGGTGTCGGGTATCAATCTGTCAACTTGTACGTTTGGAGGGTCAGTAGGAGGGAGGGTGTTTACATCCGATCGTCCCCGACAGTCCACCTGTGTTTGTTCTATGCCTTCCTTCAGAAGGCGACTCTTTGCTATACCTCGAGGATATTTTTCACAACCGCTTGGCTGCCGCAGATCATTTCGAGTTCTTGGACCAACGAAATACCTGTAGCTTATGCTGCAAACCATGTAGCAGTTCTAGTCTTAACTGTGAAGAAAAGACATTCCATGAAACTCAGAGAAGGGCAGGAGATGATTCAGGCCTGCATGGAATCCAGTTTCATTGGACGAAGGAAAGGCTGTGAAGAAAAGGAGCAGAGTCATGCAAGTGAGGCGACGTAACAAGCTAAAGCAAAGGGTTCGTAGGAGTCAGCAGATCGTCGAACTTAACTTCAAAAGTGGCAATTGAAATCATTATACATTAGAAGTAATAAGATCATACTGGATGGAATGGAACACATTCTTTTTTGTTTTTGAATAAGAAATCAGCTTTTGGTTGTTAGCAGCTTAAACTGATAAATACAAGAGAAATATGCAAATTCTTAACATTCCATATCAAAACTGGAAACTATAAAAGGCTAAAAGAACACATATCAAAACTAGAGCTCAGAAATATATAGTATTTATATACATTCAGTACATCGAAAAATCAGCTGAACATTGTAGACGAAGGAAAGGATCCCATCTTCTTCGTTGTCATCATTGTCAATAACAATGATTTCCAACAGATTTCTGAATCTTCCCCCATGCTCTATGCAATAACGATAATGTAGGGGCATCAGATGCAGAGACCTTCAAGTTCATTAAGCCCCCAAACACAAAAGCAACCCCACGTCCTTTTCCGTCCTTAGAAATCATAATCGGTAAGGAAACTCTCTCGTGTATGATAGTTGAACCAGTAAGAAGCACATATTCCTTGCTTTTCCTTCAACCCTACCAGCGAAGGAAAGACAATGTCAATCAAAAAACTCGTCTCTTCTTCCCCTTTCTTTTTCTTTTGTTATTTTTCTCTCTAATCAAACGATGATCACGTTCTATCTTCCCGTGTCTAATTTTATCATTATCTCTCATTCTTCCAAAAAATGTACTGAAGAGCGATAGAGATCATAAGGAGCCCATAGATGATCCACCGCGCAAGGCCTTCTGGAATCAAGCCTTAACCATGGCTTCCCTTTTCCACTCCAATGAAGCAAGCTAATAGGCCCAGGATGCAAATTCCTACACTTCCCCTCAATGTTATCACCCCCTAAGCCATGTTGGTTCCATCTATGATCCACAGCTTTTATGTTCCCAGCTAAAACCAACAAAAATGGTGGTAATGACCCCAAATGGTATATCCTCTTCTGCTTTTGCACTCCCATCCACTCCTCAACTTTCAAGGAATATTCTCCTTCCCTCCATTTCTCAACATCCACGACCATAACCCCGGTGTTAAAATAACAAGGTGTCCGTCCGTCAAAAGTCTTGGACAAAACAGGATCAGACCAGAACAGCTCCGTGAAGTAATTGGTGAAGTTCGCATGGCAATATTCTGGTGCAGCCAAGACTTTGTCCTCTAAATCAACCTCCCATAATTTTGTAATATCATCAACAACAACAAGATCAGAGTCCAAATATATAACACGTTTCACGTGAGCGGGGATAATGTCTGCAAGGTAAATCCTTGCATAGTTTAGAGGTTGGTCCAGCGCCTGACGGATGGATTTAGATATCTTGCCACGAACACGGTTGGAGTCAAACCTGTAGATATTGAAGTTCAGGTAAGGGAATGTTGATTTAATGCTGGAGAGCACCTCAGGCTCGTAACGTGCCCATAGGAAATGGAACTCAACGCTTTCCGGACATGTTGAGTGCTGAAGAATAGACAAAACTGCAGCCATTGTGCCTCTAAGGTAATTGGCGTCAAGGGTCATCGCGATATGTATTCTATGAGGCCCGCAGGAGTCTCCGTTACGAAAAGCAGGAGCTTCCCGGAAAGGTTTCCGGACAACACCGACGTGGATTCCACCAGAGGAGGAAGCAGGTGGGAGCAAGATGAGAAGGATAAGAGACAGGAGGCCATGGAAGAGAGGCAGAAGGTTCCAAGAGGCCATCCTGTCCTAATAATAAAGGGAAGGTGGCAATGGAAAGTTGAGGGTAGATGGTGATTAGCTAGAGAAGAGGAGTATTGGCCATTATTAGGCCGGTTAAGGGAAGGCTACCGATTGGTTATAACATACAATAGAACAATAAGGGAAGCAGAGAGGTTGGTGGGATTGTGAAGAAGAGAAGATCCTTAGGAGGAGAGTGATACGTTGTTTCCCTCTCCCCCTGTAAATAACAAAATGCAAAGCACCCTTGTCTTATCGCTCAAAAACTCTTTATCTTCACCATTTTATCTCCAATGAGTGAGTTCTATATCTCAAGTATGAGATCTTTTCCCCTACGCTAAGAGCCCTATTTGAATGGCACGAAACGCGGGTTTCACTTGCACCGGAAATGCTACAAAACTTTGATCAACAGATTACTGTTTTTACAAATACGTGTAGTGGTAACTGATAACTGATATAACCTTCCTTGCGAGGATAGCTACACTGTATTTGGCTTAATGCCTTTCCTTAGGGAGATTAGTTAAGAAACGCCCACTTGAACATGGCAAAATAGAGCAACAGAAATGTCAGTGTTATACTTGAGTCTCTCCATCTCTCTTGTTGGAACAACCGCAGGTACCAAGACCTAAGAAAACCAGCAACTGAATCCTCATCCCTTTTTGTCAGTTTATATTTTTGGAATCTCCTGTCCTTGGCTTGTTTCGTTTCATCAGAATGAATGGACGACGATGCAAGAGAATGACATGCAGACGTTGAAAATTAAAAGGAAAAACACAAACAGCTTCATAAATTCTTGCAATAATTATCAACTTTTAACGTGGATTCATAAGTTCTAATTGAAAACATTACATCTTTTTAATAGAACTCTTTTAAGTACCACAAAATTTAATTCAACAACTTTTGTGATTCTTTCCCACAGAATGCATGGAATGTCCCAACCTCGTTATCAACATTATTCAACTATATGTTATTTCCTTTTTTCTTTGTCTTTTTAAATTTTTATATGAATTGTAGAACAAACAACAAAAACAAATGTGTGATTTGATTCAGCAACCCTGCTTATTTGTTAACTAAATAATTATTTACTTTTTTACTCTTTAGACTATTTTTTATATAGAACTCTATGATTAGAGTACCTTTATTTTTTTAGTTTTCTTATGGATTAAGAGTGCCAAATAATTTATGAGCTAGTGTATTCAAACATACTAAAATTGAGTTTGTATGCATTTAACTAATAACAGATAATTCTTAATATTTTAATGTCTTATTTCTAATATTCCGAAAACATATGTTTAAAATGTAAATAAAATTTAAATATGAATTAGATAAAACTATTATGTTGGACCCCGATCCTTAAGTGACAATTTAGAGATATGAAATGAATTCGATGAGTGTTTTCGGATATGAATTATGTTATAGAAGTTTTTACGCCTTGAGGAAATTGATGAGAAAAGGAATTTATTG
>JANZLD010000004.1:18089374-18099985 GCA_026413575.1 Erythroxylum carthagenense | reverse complement strand
TCTTAGGGTTTCCAACGCAACGCAACAGTGATTCCTAAAAGATTTGTTCACGGATGTCAGAAATTGGTTTCGATTTGTTTTGATTCTACACCTTCGTATTTGTTTCGCGTTTGCTTCTGCATGTTGTGATTTGATTTATTCGGATTGAAATCCGCTTTGTTTTCTTCGTGTTTCCTCTGTTTTCGGGTTGGGGCACTGGTCTCCGGATCGGGTCCCAACATATTAACAATTAGCAAATAAAAAAAAGGAAGAAACTCAATTTAAGATTATTGGTTAATAGCATTTTGTGCTCGCTACAGAAAAATGAAACTTCGTTGTCCCTAAAACACATATAATGGAATAGATACAATAAGCTTACAATGGTTAGAAAGACAAAAATTTCTTCTTTTGGTAGATACTATTGTATTGATTATCATATTGTACCGGTTTGTACCTAACGAAAAATAGTACCAAATCAAATGATTTCTCTTTGGATAATATGATTGGTTACTGTAAATTTTGCTTGAATATTGGGTAAGAATTTATATTTTAAAAATGATGATTAAAATTAAAAAACACAATCAAACCCCTTATTTCCCAACCTCCTCTCCCCTTACTCTAAAGACCTAAAATCACAAACCTAGATAAGTTAATTGCTAATCACTATTTGCCACTACCTTTTGTTGTCACTGCCTCTGGTCACTATCAACTCTCTTGTTGTCAACCTTATACTAACTCTTCCTTTCTTTTGCTTTTCTAAGGTTCGTTGCCTAGGGTTCTCGCTTCTCTTCATTCCTCTTAATTTGCATTTTCATTATTAGGAATCATTAAGTTTTGGTACACAAAATAACTTTCAAAGTATATTAGTTGGTGTAGATTAGTTTTTGATCATTAAAATAAACCTATTGCATCTTATGCGAAATGAATTCTACAGAGCAATCTTTATAGTTAAAGAGGGATCATCTTTGTATATGATTTAGAATATACAATATCTTCTAAAACCATTTATATCTAACCTACAATGCAAGTATATGGACAAAAAATCTAGAGAAAAAGCCTATAATGTGTATATGCTCTAAATATCCTCATTAGTCTCACTAACTATTTGTGCAAGTATTTTATGATTAAGAAGCAACTGTCTCTTATACAGATTGTTTATTAATTTACTATAACTAACATTGTCGGATACCTTATTCATTCTAATTCCTGCATTTACATTCAAGTTTTGTGCTTGGATTATATGTGGAACCAACTACATTAAATTACAATTTGTATTATAATATTCTCATATGCATTGTTTACTTTTCTATAATCTTTGTTATCTACAAAATAATTCTTACATGGTCTATGATCAATTTTTTTGTTTAATGCTCTTAGAATTTAAAGTTCAATTTTTTTTGTTTTATGCTCTTAAAATTTATGGTGTATTTCAATTTTATTTTGGGTTGAATAAATACATATTTTGTGATAGCTTTTTTTCAATTCCCTTTTATACATACCTATATTGTTTTCATGATTTGACTATGATCGAGTAATGAATGATTTAATTTAGTATAATGACATATGAATTTGAAGTTTATGATAATTATTTAACTGCATTTAGTTTTAGAAATAAATGGAGAGAAATTTAAACACTCCTAATAATTTCACCCTTTTAAAAAAGATTCAATAATCCATCTTAAACTTTCGTGAGATTAGTTCCAAGTATAAAGATTAACAATCTTTTTTTGTATAACAAACATTTGAAAGGTGGAGAATCACCAAGTTAAAGAAACATTTAAGAGTCTTGCAAGAAGGTTAGCTATAATATAAAATAGCAAATTAAAACTTAACTTGAAGAGTATTAGAATGAGAAAGAAAGAAAGCCTGAACTATGAAATTGGAACTGAAAATTCATTTTGCAATGATCAGGATGATACTGATAATACTGAAGCTAATACTCTTACTAATAAGAAGGAATTGTTATAACTAATATGAAGAAAAGAATATGATAATTTTCTAACTTTTTTCTTCATGAACAACTCATGGAGCTTAATCTTCACTTCGTAATGCATTACAATACAAAGAAGTAGCTCATAATGTGAACATGACAATTATTAGACAGTGGTAAAATATAGGTGTGTCATTTAATACTACCTAGTCTTAGCAGTACTAGCCTATTATGGTCTAAGATATAAAGTCCCTTCAATTATTGATTGCAAAGATAATCTTTTGAGCAGCTTTATTAGTAAAATAAAAAGTTATTTAAGTGAAAAAAGAATGACTAGAGCCAACCTATAGGTGTTCAATCATGTCTGATGGTTGGACAAATAAAAAATAGGAGCTTGTTATGAATTTTTTAGTTTATTATGTTAAGGGAACAATGTTTTTAAAGTAGCATTATAAGGAATTTTATACTCCTTTAGAGATTTTTTATAAAGTTGTAAATAAAGTTGAACCTAAAAATATTATACATTTTATCACTAATAATGATGATGCTTATGATGCAGCTAATAAAAGAGTACAAGGCATATATAATTCTTTCTATTTGACTCCTGGTGATGCATATTGTATTGGCTTAATGCTGAAAAATATAGGAAATATTAAATAATTTTATGTCATTGAGTGGAACTGTGCATAAAGCAAGAAAAGTCACTAAGTTATAATCATACATGTTGAATTTGGTGAGAAAAGATTTTACAAATGATAAGAAATTATTTTGTCCTACCATTACAAGATTTTTAACTAAATTTTTATCACTTTAGTATTTTGTTCAAATGAAAAAGGAGTTAAGACAAATGTTTATGGGGGATAAATGAATTACATCTTAATATGTTAAGTCTAATGCTAAAATAGAGATTTCTAATATTATACTTGAAGACATAAATTTTGATCTTAATATCAATTTTTCATTTGAGTTTGTGAGCTTTTAGTGAGAGTACTTCATTTGACTAATAATGATGAAAAGGAAATAATAGGTTACTTTTATAATACTATAAAGAGGGCAAAGGAAGCAATCAAACCAATATAAAAAATAGGGCTTTTTTATTCATACCTTATCTTGTAATCATTAATGAAAAATGAGAAAGACATGTATACTCTTCATTATTTGTTAATGGGGCATTTTCAATTCCAAATGTCTATTTTAAACTAAGTTTCACAAAGAAAGTTAAAGTTAATAAGGAATGTTGTTAATTATCATGATAATTGTTTCATATGAGATGATGTTAGACCTCATTAGGTTACAAATGGAGGCATACAATAATGCATGTGGTGATTTTAAAACACTTATTACATTATGTCAAAGACACAAACTTAATTGAAGTGTACATTTCTTCACTTTTTTTATTTGTTTAAAATTAATCATCACTTCATTTTTACAAGATTGCTTTTATTATCCAATAGTGTCTTGGTAGGATTAATTTCGAAGTGCTGTTTCAAAATTGTAAAAGTTTGCAATTTAAACTCTTAATCAATATATAAGTGTAAATGGATATGAAAGGAGTTAGAGTATGTTGAATTGATTCATTTCAAAAAAGATATTGGAATATAAGAGATTAAATGATCTAATATTTGTTTAGAACAATTTGAAGCTTTGAAAAAGGTATATTATTTTTATTATTAAGTTCAAGATAATTTATTAATAATTTAAATTTATTGTTTACTAGGACTCTTAATAGAACACATAGTTCTATAGACCCAATTTGCCTCGATCTTTTAACATATCGAGTTTCTAAGGAATCAAGTTTCATAAATGAGAATGACTTGGAAGATAATCTTTGATGGGAAAGACTTAACATATTATTTGGTGTATTGAACTTAAATGGTGGTCATGATGAGACTTCCTTTAATGATAAGGACTTTGTACAATGAATATGTCATGGAATGAAGTTTCAATTTTTTTTCTTTTCTTGTTATTCCACTTATATTTGATGCAAAATGTTAAATTATACAACCATAATATAAATATAAAACTTTTAAGTGTAAGTATATATGTTTTAGGTTTCATTTTTACTTTATTATGTTCCTCGTTATGAATTCTTATTGTAACTGGCATAGCAATAAACTAGGTTAGGTCAGGTCGTCGTGGACTCAAGCTTCTTAATGTGTGACTAAGCTTCACCAAAAACTCTATTAGACCTAGCTCATGCTACTTGAGCTTAAGCTTGACTGAGCTTTGGGCTTCTTAAAGCCTGGTAAAGTCTAAAGTACCTAAAGCTTACTTAAAGCTTAGCCCAAAATTGACCCGATCCATTATCCATCCCCTTCTCTTTATTGTGCAAGTCTCTCCAAATTTCCAAAACTCAACAACGATATATTCATTAAAAAAATGAAGTTTTAAAGCTCATTTATTATCCAACTTAAATAAAGAATTAGAAGAGAAAGAAAAAAGGAGAAAAATTATATCTCTTAGTCACAGATGTAATTTTTCCTAAGTTTTTTTAATCTCTTAAACCAGATCGCCAAGACTCAATAATGCATCAATTTTTATATTTTTTGGTACAAAAATTGCATAAAATAAATAAATCCATAAAGTAGCTTTAAATATTTAAGCTTGACGAAGGAAAAAGGAAGGGGAGGAGAATTAGAGCAATTGGATAGGTGAGCAATTAAACTTGAGAGATGAAAGAAGAAGAGGGACAAGAATAATTAGGGTTAGGTTTTTATATATGTAGGGGCTTCAGTCAGATTGGGTTATAGAGCCTAAGTCTAATTAGATTCCTAAAAGAATTTTAAAAAATTCAAGTCCAATTTAAAGCCTAATCAATTTAAGCTAACATCGTTGACTTCAGGCCAAGCCCGAGTAAGCTAAGCCCAAACTTAATTAACAATCCAAATTATTATGTTTATGGACATATATTATTCTTACTACATGATGTTTTATTCTATTATATTTTAATATTTTAAGTACTTTATTGGCAAAAGGTCTAATTTGTCTCTTAATGTTTTTTGCCAAAAAAAAATCTAAGATGAACTTTTCTATTATCTCTAATATCAGTTCACCTCCTAACATTTCCAAAATGAAGCAAGTAGCCTAAAAATGCTCACTTTATCATACCTTTGTCAAATATACATTATGTCCCTATTAAGTTGGACCATCCGGGCATGCTAACAAAATTAATTTCACATTTTGAAACTAATTAATGTTTTAATTAATTGGAAAAAATTAAAACCCAAAAACCTATTTTCCCCTAAAACATAATTTCCCTCATTTTTTTTATTAACTAACCTCGATTGCATCTTTTATCCCAAATTTGCAGTAAATCACTAAAATCTTCAAGCTTCCTATATTTTCTACAATTGCAACAACTCCCTAATAATCATTTATTCTTCTTACTTCTTCTCCGTCTATCTTTGTCAATTTTTAGTAATTTTCTAGCATCTTTGTTATCCACTATAATCGTGGCTTCATTCTGCACTGTAAGTATAATAATCTCACTTCTTTCTATATGTTTAGTATTTGTTGTTCTTGCTTAAGAATAAAGAGTATTTATTATTTATAAGGCTGAAATTCTTGTCTCTACAGGCAAAGATAGTGGAGGAAGGTGGTCCCCCTTGTGGTCTCTCATATTTCATATTACAAAATTAAAGGTTAGTGGTCCAACATTTTCACTTTGTGCATTAGTTTACAATTATTCATCTTATAGGTTTGTCCAACTCTTGTATTGTCTTCATTTTTATGTCATGTATCAATATGTAAAAAGAAACAATGTTATGATTAAACTCTATTAGTAAACAAATTCTCTCTTTAACAATTTAGCAATATATTTATCGAATTACAAATTACCACTATAATTTTAAAAAGTAGAAGCATTTACTAGAAAATGTACGTGTGCAAATATATCCAAAAGTAGCAATTGCAAGTTCACATGTTATTAAAAAAGCACATTATCAATTCCTATTTTGAACTTATTTATGTGAAATTATAATAGGGGATTGTTATACAATCCCATAGTTTAAGCTCACAGCTCTTCTAGTTAGAAATGTATTATGAGAATAAAACCACGTTAAAGGAAAATTATAACAAATCAATTTATGTCAATTCATCGTTAAAATTTTGATTTTTAATATTGGTTTAGGACTTCAGAAAATACTATATCACTATCTAAAATTAATAGAAGTATAATCCTTTAGGAATTTTTTGTCATAATTATCATTTTTATAATTGTTTGTTGGTGTTACAACCCTTAAAATTGAGTGTCCATGCATATTCCAAATTGTATAAACCAAATAAAAAATAGCTTAAATATAGGTTGATCCTCCTTCTTCTAACCCTTGAGTTTATAAGCTTATTTTGTCCATGTATTTTACCATAATGCATCCACTACTAAGTTTTTCATTTTTGGAGTTTCCTTTTAATTTTCCTATGAATAAATGAATAAATATACAGTTCTACACATTTCTAAAAATTTAAGGATTACATATTGTGTTATTTGCAACCATATCTTAAAAGGATTGATAGCCACTTTAGTCTCCTCTTTCTTGACCTACCCATCTCAGTAAGAACTTAGGTACCTTTACAAGGGGATGGTCATTGATAAAGAACACTTTTGTTGTTAAGAGAGGGGAAGAGGAAAATTAAGCACTTATTGAGAGGATGGAACAGGAAAATTGAACATCTAGGATCCTGATTAACTATCAACACCAAAATGGTACTGATTCCTTGTTAGAATCAACTTCTTTAACATTTCTACTTCATCAACCAATCACATATCACTATTCAAGCAATGATGTTTCTTTTTCCTTATTTTTTCAAGAAGAGAGATTTAAAAGGAAAATATTCTTATGTATATCCTTTTATAACTTTGGTGCCTGTGTATATCCAAAACATAAATTTAATACTAAAAATACGTTCATTTCTAATTTAGTATATTGATAATAGATATTTGTAGTTAGCTAGAAAGGTTATGTTATGGGGTTAATTGACCAAAGGATAAGGTTAAAATAATTTTATCACTTCTCAAAATAATAAGACTTAGACATGGTTTATAGAGTAATTAACCATTGACTTAGAGCTTGGAGATAGTGAAGGAATAACAATAATTCCTGATATGTAAAAGGTAATTCATCATCTAAAATTTATTTATACACATTTGCATATATGAACACTTTTAACTAGTTGTTCTTAATTTGTAAGGACTCATACGAGCCAGGAATGATATATTGCCCTTTCCTATACATAGGATGTGTATAAGGCATATAAATCACTTAGTGGAGAAATGCAAGGGAAAGTGTAGCCCCCTTACCCTAGAGTACATATTGGGACGCCCTGAGCCAGTACATAACCTATGATAATGACGCGCTACGATCAATCACAACATTCACTTTACTTGGCATCAATTATCTTATTCTCTTATGAACATTATTAAGAAATTCACAATATTTTAAAATCTAAAATTTCCTCATTTCATTTCATAAAAATCGAAGATCTACAATATGTCTTTCAACATTCCCTATATGTATAACATCATAACCTAATACACAAATTTACTATATGAAAGAGGAAAATACACAAAATGTATCTAATTTGTCTATATCCAGCTGACCGACCTTTGAGCCATGACTTCTCTTCCCAAATCATAAGTCTACACTGCTTGTAGCATCTCTCAGTAGCTAGAGTCATCTCTCAGTTTTGTGAACTCAATGAGGTAACCATCATCGATGGTCCACTCAATTCATGCTTCACATTAATACATACAACATATATTTCACAAATTTGCATAATTCATCACAATTCACATTCTCACTCAATAGTAGAAAATTTAGCATCTCAATTAATCTAAGATGCTTAATAAAATGCATATGAAATGCTCATATGACTCTTTTCCAATTATTATGTTATTATGACCGAGTATTTAAATTGTCCCGTATCCATTGTGAATACCAGGCTCATTTATACCGTCCCTTATCTGTAGGAGATACATGGCTCATTTTACATAATGAGCCTTTGGCTCTTATTCACATTTGGAGCTTTAAGCTCGGTTTCAGTGGCTACTCAGGTCACAAATCCTATTATCCGATTATGCATTAATGTATGGAATGCATCTATCAATATCAATCATGTCATGAAACATTTAGTTCATCATATTCACATAAAAGTAACACTTCAATATCTCATTCTCATATCGCAATCATCGAACCTTGTCCAAAAATCAACACAACCCAATCATATTCATTCAATAATTCAAACAAAATAAAAAATAATCAATCGATCGAGAGAAATCATCTAGGTTACTTACAGTTTGCTCCAGAAGATATTGAAGATGGTTCTCAATATGTTCCTCTATATCATTCAAAACATACACATATCACATTTTTGAACAATTATATAAGTGCCTATTGATGCACACATATGTATATTAAATACGTACAATGTATGTTCAATGACATTCCCGGGTGTACATCCTTAATATATGTCCCATAATCAATTACCAAGATCTTTGAATCATTCCCTAATGCCTAGGATACACTTCTTACGTTAATAACTCAATCCTACTTCAATTAGGCCCATTTAATGTCACTAAAAAGCCTAAACATCTCATTGAACAACATTGATAAGTCAATCATTCATAAACAAACATATCTTGGGAAAAATACCATAACTTTTGCTGTAGATCTTGGATTAATTTCATATTTAGACGGTTTCGAAGAGGACTTCTAGATCTACAACTTTTATGAAGATACTAAAAAGAGATTTTGCCATTTAGGTGGTCAAAACACACAGACGTTAGAATTCATACGGTCAGCTCGTGTTTCTTTCGGATTTGGTGGTGTTTTTGCATAAAAAACACACGATCATGTCAATTTACATGGGCTGACCATGTATCCTTCGGGTTTGCTCAATTGTCCATCTCCAAGACCCCTCCAATGGATCCTAAACCCCTTCTAACATCACTTCCACTCAGAATCTTCCCAAATTCATTTCTTCTAATGCAATTATCACTTCATAACCATTCAAATACCAATTAGTTTTCATTCACTCTCAATTCTCAACTCATTTGATTCATCATCTCAAGTAGATGAATCCTTCAAATATACCCAATTTCAACTCAGCATCATCCATACACATTTCATATTCCCCACTTGATCATAAACACCCAAAATATAACACATTCTCATACACTCAAAACATAACACAACGTAAACATTCATCCACAAATTTTTCTACAACCAATCCCTAATTTCATGTCAAAATTTGAGACTCTTAAAGACATAATTTAAATTAATTGTCTTCATAAGAAATGTAGCCATATGTCTCTAATTTAATCCAAACTAAGAATCATCTCAATTGAATAACTACAGAGCAAGTTATGGATAAAACACAGAAGCATACTTAGAGATCATGTTGCTGCAACATTTTCCAGCTCAACTACCAAATTTTGTTTCCAAATCTTACCCTAACACAACTCATACCAAGGTCACATTATCTACTCCTCATTCTCAACTCCATTTCAACTCAATAATATCCACAAACCAAATCATGATCTATATTCGATCATTAACCCATTCATAATTGATTTTCTACACTCATCCTAACACCATTACATGGATCATCCAACTTCCAAAACATCTCTATAACAAATCATGGGTCATTAATGATCGTTCACAATTACAAAAACAAGACATTTACATAGATTTTTCACCATCCACGTCACACACATACAACTCATATAATCAAGTCATCAATCTCACATTTCTCATCATTCTAGTTTCATTTAACAATACCCATGACATTTAAAGCATAACTTACTTGGTTTCACTTCAAATTCTTCAAAAACAACACTAGCCCTAGCTCCCAAGCATCACATGTTCATCATCTTCTAAAGGTGGTAGAGATAATTTTTTAGTGACAATGAGGAAGAAGGATAGCAAAATGTTAGTTGCAAATAGAGGAAAGTGTGATCTTCAAAGTTAATGTGGTAGTGATTGAAGAAAACGAAAAATGAAGAAAAATAAGAGAAGAGAAGCCATGAAGAGGAAGATGGGAGAGCAAGAACAAGACCTAATGGTCTTTTAAATAACAAGCACCGTGGGAGACCAAAACAAGGGGATTAAATGCTTAATGGACTTAAGACATTGTTTGGCAAGTGACATTTGTCAATTGCCACATATCCAATTCTTATAACTTAAATCCAATTTCTATTCTAATTGTCTCCCAATTTTCAATGAAACTTGTCAATAAATCCTAAAGTCATTTATCAAAATTTTCATTGCCATTTGACAGTAAATTCTACTACCATTTATCATTTGTCTTGCCACTTAGTATTTTTTTAGCCCAAAAATTACCCCAAATTTTCAAAATTTTTCCTAAAATTTACCAAAAATTCTAAATCAATAAATACACTTTTCAAATAAATTTCCATCATAAACAAACCACATATTGGGACCTGATCTCGGAACCGGACCCCAACCGGAAAAACGGAAAATGGAAGCACAAATCGGAAAACAAAAGAACATCGGATCATAACAAATTGAAACGAAAGGTGAAAGCGAAATCGAAAACGAATACATAAACCGGAAAAACAAAGTGGCGGAAACGAAAAGAACGTAAGCGAAAGAACGGATCTCGCAAACTAAATTGAGCCAAAGCAAAAGCACAACACAAATCGGATCAAAGGCGAAAGAAACGAAAGCGAATCGAATCAACGAAGA
>JANZLD010000004.1:18054999-18065020 GCA_026413575.1 Erythroxylum carthagenense | reverse complement strand
AACCCGTACATTCTGTTATTTCCCACTCCTAACTAACTTGTGCCTCATTGCCCTCATTGCCCACATTGCCCTCAGCCTCCTCTCTCTTTCTTCTTCTCGAATATACTCTCCATATCCTAGGTTTGGTGGTGTTGGTAGTAATCCTAACATAGAGTGTTGCTGGACTCGGAATTGCATCACCTTAGTTGTAATGGATCCGGTTTTTGACCTTGACTAAACTGATTCTTTTGGTTGATATACTAATGTCACTTGGCTGGATAATGTACCCGGGAAAAGATGAGAATTGCCTGGATAATTTCTGATGTACCATAAAAAAAGTTAGGGTAGCTGGTTGCAGTATTGCCCAGAAGATCTAAATCTAAATGTCCTTTAGGGTCTGCATTGTGAGATTTGGGAAAGAAATGGCCGATCATTAAGTGCCCTTTTAAGTCCACCAGCTAACCTTAAATGGATTGACTATTCTTAAGTTCTCTTTTGTATTGAATACTAAAGATTACAAAATAGTTATGCAGGGTTTTACATATAATAGTATAATGGCCAGGGAAAAATATATAAATACTAATTATGAATCCAAAAGGACCTCACATTTTTAGTCAAATAAATTATCCATCATCTGATATCGGTAGTCCTCAATTAGTCAAACAAGTCAAAATCATGTATTTGATTTAATCAACTCAAACTTGGGATACCGCTTTACAGATGATGCAGAAGAACCAAGGCCAAATCAGAATGATGTGGAACTGAAGTTTGAATCATTTAGAACTACGATACCATAGGAAGGCTTCATTCGTAGTCTAAAACTGCTGTAAAACTGAAAATCCTATGCGTTTTTCCTTCCTGTTTCTGGAAAAAAAAGAAGAAGAAAAACACTTCCACGGCCTATATCATTTGATCCCACGATATGGTTCGTCTTTGTTAGCAATATACAGAGATTTATCAAACTAAAGTTCATCTTTTTCAGGCACTTGAAGGCATTGTTCATCCCAATAATAGGGAAACCTGAGCTTTGCAGCGATATGGGGCATAAACCAGTCCTCATATGTGAACCTGGTAACAGAAACCAAAATTATAAATTATAAGATCTTGCCTCTTGATAATTAAACCTGACGTGAGTCCTAGGAGTGCATATGAAGGACGACCTAAGACTTTAAGAAAAAAGTGGAACTAACTCTAAAATAGAAACTAGCCCTATTCTATTAGTCAGACACCAGCAGAAACTATACGTTTCAACATTTCACTTGTGCATATGATTATGCAAGAGGAACCAATATGTCAACCAAGACAAAGGAAGACGCAAGTTGCATCGTACAACTACATTGGATAAACAGAACAAAAGAAATAAGAAGAGCAGTATGCTGTTGGTTAGAGCAAGACTACTGTTGGTTAGAGCAAGAATCAATGGATGGATGAATTGATACCATGTACGGCTAGTGCAAAACAAAAAGAGATTACATACACTTTCACTGGTGGACGAGATATTATAGCAAGTAATTGCAAATCCTCATGTCTGTTTGAATTCCAGACCTACAACAAGATATTGGTTAAATCAGAACTTAGCAGAGAATGGTTAAATGGCTGGTTTAATCTCCATTTGTGAACTGGGATAAAACTGAAGAAGAAAAGAATAATAAAGAGGATAACGATGCTGTACTAATAAAATTGTAAGCACAAAAAGAGGACATTTTACAACCAGAAACCCTTCACTTTCCCAGAACTTATACAATTGGAGTTTAAACACCTTAGCATTTCTGCAAACATCAAACTGCAACTGCAAATTATAGAATTGGATATCTGTATGCACTTCACGAGTACATTCAGTCTTAATGTAGTAGTCCAGCAAGTTCACTAAACATGCTTCACCAGATTGTATATGCAATACGCAGATGAAAAATTTTGACTGAAAGACATGCAGAATCGAAATGTAGACATGAAGATATTTCAAAATCTGTGAGACTGAAGTTTGTGAAACAATTACTGAAAAAGAAAACACGAAATAAAATATTCAGTTTACTTGCCAGAAAATGATTATTTACCACACAAAGATTTGGCTTATCCTTCCATATTCTTCTCTTTTCCATAACACAACCACCTATAAATTGCATAACCTGTTCTGTGGCAATAATAGGAGAAAGGCATACCTGGTGAGCATCATTAACAGGTATATGAAATGTGCTATTGGGGAAGATGAAGTGTTCTTGCGGCTTTCCAGGGTACTTCTCATGGGAACTTGAAGCAAGAAGGAGAGTACCACTTCCTTTCAGCACAATGAAAACCTCCTCACATGAGTGCCTATGAATCGGTGTGCCTGAACCTGGAGAAAATGTTTGAAGCCACACTTCCACCTTCAATCCAAGGAAATATGTTCAGTCATAATTTACATTGGGTTAATCATGTTTCAAAAATATAGTTCTACAGGTTGCCAATTTCGATACAGACGTAGAATGCACCTATATTCCAGTTTGCAACTCCGGATAACAAAAATCTGGCTTATAACAGATGTTTACATAGTGCTAATATAGGTCTTCCTCCAAGGTTCTGCAACGACTATTGGGCTGTATTTTCTTCACAGTTACAAGTGACCAGTCGAATAGTAAGCCATTTAAGGTTCCAAGCAAACAATGTGGCACTCAAAGATGTGGCACAACTGTCTTATTCATATAAACCAAGATCAGAATAGGTCACAATAAACATAAACATGGGCGCACACCTCCTTCAGACCATGGAGTACAGAGCCAGCAACAGTTATGTGGGACAAACCACCCCTTCCATAATTATCCTGAGGAAGATCACTGATATTCTTCACAAGAGGAAAACCTGCATAACCCAAAAAAGTACTATGACCATCACTACATATCAGAGAAAGCATTTTCTTTCCAGATTATATCACATGGAAGCATGATTGTTGGGATTCTCACCCAAAGTTAGACCAGACTAAGCAACCAACTCAATATAAACCTCATATGTCAAAACATAACAAACGTTCATATCAAATTCCCAGCAACACTTTCAAGTAACAACATGGCTAGTTCAAGCATCTCCCTAGCTCTCACAATCTAGAACGTTACTTTATAGCAATCGTAGCAGAACCAGCTATAGTATACCAACGAAACTAAATTAACTTACAGATTTCCGCCCGTAAAATCAAATTGAAAAAACAGAAAAAGGTAAATGATTTAGAAGAAAAAGAGCAACAATTTTGATAACGACAAGAACTTACCCTTAATAGAGCAAGAGGAGGCTCCGGCTGCTATTGCCGGAAGAACAAGAAATCTTAACAAATATGCTAAAATTAGAGGAGGCCTCATCATTTTTTTTCTCCGCCAGATTCTATGACCTTCTGGTTCCCAGTAAACAAACCGGTCACTCTGGATTTTGAAAGTTTCAGGGCTTGTGCTGCTCTTATAAACAAACAAAGGTCCAGAATCGAGAAGACTCCGATTTAATTTTGTTATTTTATTAAAAATTAAAACGTTACTTTTTACGGTTAAATCTAAAAATTACAGTACAGTTTTTTTTTTTTTTCGATTAACCCTACCAACAAAATACACCAACAAAGGTTTATCTTTATTCCCTAATTTCCCAATATCTATAGCTGCACGCGACGGTGAGCTTGACCCATTATACCTCTTCTCTGGAATGCCACTGGTTTTGTGTCTCGGTGATTTCGCCCACTAGTTCAGTCTTTCAAAGCTAAGGTAAAAGTCGATGCTTGAAGCCACTCCAATTCTTCCCTTCTTTGTTTATGTTATACTCAAAGTCGAGACCAAAATACGAGCTTAATTCACCATTTCGTCGATGTTCATATTGTGCTCTAGTTTTTAAATAATTTAACGACCAGAATTTCACTGGAGGGTTAGTGTTTCCGTTCTTTCCCCATTAACAATAATGTGTGTGGTGTTCTTATTGGTGAATTTGTAATGAGTACAGCTCATTTCTTGATAAACTTGCTTTCTGTTTACTAAGAAGATAGTTGCTTCGTTGCTTGCAAACGCGTATTGTTAATGTCTTTTTGCAGATTCTTTGATCAAGCTAAAGCAGTATGCAGATTGGAAGTCATGCTGGCATTACAAGACCCAGTTTCTTGCTTGTACATCAAGAAATACCTGTAGTTATGTATCTTAAGTTGCAGTTGAATTCTTTCTCAGCTGTAAGAATTCAAAATAGTTTCACGAGAAGAAATAGATTGATTACAAGGTTTGCATATTCCGTTTCTGAGAGATCAGTGGGGTCAAGTTCTGCGGGTTCATCTAGGGCAGACAATGTTAAGTCGGGCCGGAAGCATGTAGATTCTTCGTCTCTTTATGTTCATCCTAGCTTGAGGGAAATGCATAATGAGAAGATTGTGAATCGTGCCAAGGTTTATGAATTTCTAAGGGGACTTGGTATTGTTCCTGATGAGCTGGATGGGTTGGAACTTCCTGTGACAGTGGAAATTATGAGGGAACGGGTTAATTTTCTTCACAAATTAGGGCTGACTATTGAAGACATTAATAATTATCCACTTGTTCTCGGTTGTAGTGTCAAAAAGAACATGATTCCCGTGCTTGACTATCTGGGAAGATTGGGGGTTAGGAAGGCAACTTTTACCGAGTTCTTAAGGAGGTATCCGCAGGTACTTCATGCTAGTGTTGTTGTAGACCTTGACCCTGTAGTTAAATACCTTCAGGGGATGGATATCAAGCCAACTGATATTGCTAGGGTGCTCGAGAGATACCCAGAAGTTCTAGGATTCAAGCTTGAAGGAACCATGAGCACATCAGTGGCTTATTTGGTTGGTATTGGAGTTGCAAGGAGAGAAATTGGAGGGGTTTTGACCCGATATCCAGAGATTTTAGGGATGCGAGTAGGCCGGGTGATCAAGCCTTTTGTTGAGTATCTCGAAAGCTTGGGTGTCCCCAGACTAGCCATTGCTAGATTGATAGAGAAGAGTCCTCACATTCTAGGTTTTGGAGTAGAGAAGAGGGTGAAATCAAATATTGAATCCTTATTAGAGTTTGAAGTAAGAAAAGAGTTGCTTCCTTCTATTGTAGCACAATACCCTGAGGTTATAGGAGTTGACCTGAAGGAAAAGCTCCCTCATCAAAGAGATTTGCTTTGTTCAGTTATTGACATACGTCCGGAGGATTTTGCTAGAATGGTTGAGAAGATGCCACAAGTGGTCAGCCTTGGTAGAACTCCTATTGTAAAGCATGTGGATTTCCTAAAGGATTGTGGGTTATCCTTGCAACAAGTGAGGGTGATGATTGTAAAGTGTCCGCAGTTACTTGCTTTGAACCTTGACATTATGAAACGTAGTTTTGATTACTTCCAGAAGGAGATGGGAAGACCTATGGATGATTTGATTTCTTTCCCAGCATTCTTTACCTATAGTCTGGAGTCTACTATTAAACCAAGGCATAGGAAAGTTGCCGAAAAGGGGTTAAAGTGCTCTCTTTCATGGTTCCTCAACTGCTCCGATGAAAAGTTCAATCAACGGATGGAGTATGATACTATTGACATGGAGGAGATGGAAATGCCATCATTTGACATGAATACTTTGATAGGCTCAAGAAGTGATGAGTCTGCTTCTGAGTACGAAGAAGATAGCGATGATGAGTAGATACAGAGCATTGCATAGTAAGCTTTACTCTGTTACCCGCGGAGCAAAATTTGGCTTGTACGTGGGAAGGTGTGGCTTAGAGATGATCAGGTGAAGAACGATATTTTAAAGTTTGAACCAAGGGGCTCATAGCTTACCCTCCCAAGCAGAAGCTCCGGTCGAGCCCCTTTGAAGTTATAAATAGTATTGATCCTTTTCTAAAATGTGAAAACTAATTATGCAACATGTTTTGGCCGTTATGTTAAGATCTACTTCCTCGCTTTTACTGGTATTCTTTCTTTAGAGTTGTGTAGTTTTTCTCGGCTTTATTAGAAGTTATTCTCACCTTTTAAATGAGTTCGTATTTTTCTGATTCGTCTCTAATGGTTAGATGCTGCAAAATAGGCATCAAATTTATCTAGTCAAGCTAAAAGTAGCTTTGAATTGTGCTGCGTATATATATATATATATGAATCTTAGTAATTATTTGAATAATGGCAGATAAGCTCAATAAAGATCATGATCAGTTAAATTGGATATGTCAATTTAAAGGCATTTTTGTAGATCTACATTATAATTTGATACATGAAATGATGCAAAATATTTAATTTGAATAACTAAATAACCTAACCTGTAATGTTAATAAGCAGTTTAATGCTAACTGTGGCTTACCTAATTGTAAAAAATGTTTTTCTTTCCTACGAGAGGAGTAAAAGCAAATATGAAATTGAATAAACAAAAACCTTTTTAAACATGCAGAAAGTCCTAATTAGACCAATATAAAAAACACAAAATCAACGGTCATAAGTCACAGAGCAGCTTAATATTTGGACGCCTTAATCTTTTTGTTGCTACTCCCACTAGTGGCAACCTTTTTCCCAACATCCTCAGGAACAGTATTTTGCATAACCTTTGGAGAAGTGAAACTGAATTGAGAGATGGGCACATCTTTGTAGTTGGGGTTGGCCTCTAAAAATGCTGCAATTTCATTCCTAGTTCTCAACTTTTTTCCTGTTGGAGTAATGTAGTAAGCATCCATTTTGGAGAAATCTCGCCTGAGTACAAGGCTCCTCTTAAAACCTTCAGGTGTCTTTGGAAGGCCAGGCCGGTCAATGACCCAAGTCCGAGTAGCATCGTACTCAATGTCAGCAGGATCGTCGCATGTAATACCAGGTTTCCGGTCGCAAACAAAGGGCTCTTCTACAATTTTACTTCTGATTTCTTCATACTCTTCTTGTGTTGCTATGACCCTCCATTTATGGCAGCTGTTACACTGTGCAGCATAAGTATCGATGGAACGTAGTGCTGGCGTTGAATCCTGGAGTTAAAATTCAACTTATGAAGGCAATATCAAACGCATATTATCACAATAACAAATGCATATTATCAGTTACTGTAACACTAGCTTACTAAAAAGAAAATTACCCATAAAGGGAAAGGGAACACCAAGATGCAACGAGACCGGCATAATCCAACAGTATGACAGCTCGACAACTTTTTACTCATTCAACAAACAATCCCACTATGCCAGATGAGGCTAAAAAGACCATAAAGTCAGTTAAACTCGTCCACAAGACATCATCTTCTGTACCCAATCTACAAGTCACTAAAAACCTAAACCCCATCTTTTCTATTCCTACTGAAAACAATCATTGCCAATGCAAAAACAGTAAAACACCGTTTGACTAATTCACCAATCTCCAGAATCGCCTTTCCTAATTTTATTAGACAAACAACAAAGTAGCACACATCCAATACAGACCATACATTCCGAAAATGCACTAACCCAATAATTATCGCTCACATAAACTAATCTAATCCGATATCAAGACGATGAAACGATAAACATGGATTCTGGAGATTAAAAATCGAATCATATATAAGCAAAAACATAGGAATTAAATTTTTTATCAAATTTCGAAAATCTGTACCTTCGACAACGTCTTTGGGTTTTCCTGCTTGTCCTCTTTCATTCTCCTTTCTTTTTTCACTCTCTATTTCGTCCCTCTTTTGAACCAAACAACTCGTATTTAAGCCGTGAGGTGAAACACTGGGATTTGCTAATCTTACCGACATACCCACAGTTTACGTAACTGACGCATCCAACGCGTGGGTCCCATGTGGAAGGAAGACCAGCGCTTGCAGCTCACGTGTCGGGGGACTCTTTTAGTCAGTTGGACTTGGACCCGATAGAAACCTTTTGAACGTCAGCCTTAACGGAAGGTGGGCTATCGTGGGTCTCATATACTACTTTGTTTTCTTTACGGGTGTCTTGTCGTTTACCGGTTTACGCCTGTTAGTTTCTTTTACTTTTTCGATTTTTCGTTTTGTTTTTAAATTTTATTTAAAAATTTATTTATTTAAGTTTTTTTTGTTTAGTTTTGGTGTCTTCCATTTTTTTAAAACTAAAAAATAGTTATTATTATTTTTTCTTTTTTATAATTTGATTTACTATCAAGTAAATATATATTATTAATTATTTAATAATTTAATACAATTAAATTTAAAATATTTTCAAAGCATATAAATTTTGATTTAATGATTAAATATTAATAAATGTTATACAAGAGATTAAAACAGATTTAATCAATTAAAAATAATTTATCTTTAAATTTTATCTAATGTGTAATTATCATCAACAATAAAATTATAACTATATTGTTATTATCAACCAAACACATTTCTATTTTATTTAAAAAATATAAACTAAAAACTACAATAGAAAATAAAAGTAGGACTAAACAGCCCCTTACGCTATATTTGGTTGGAAATGAAGTTTTTAATGAAATGGAATAGAATGTAAAAGGATGTAATATTAGAAAATTGTTGTTTAAGAGAGATGGAAGGGTTTATAATATAATATAGTGAAATACTATTTAAATGAAAGATTTATAATATAATATAGTATAAAGTTATTTATCATTTTACATTCGAATGTTTTTCATTTTTACTGTTTAGGATGGAATGAGATGTAATATAAAATCCTTCTTTTCCATCTCATTCTATTATAAACACTTCGCCCAAACGATGAAATAATATTATATTATATTTCATTTCATTCATAAACTCCCAACCAAACATAACCTTAGCTATTTAGCAACAACTGAGAAGAATGCATTTCAAATGTTGTGGTCAAAAGTCAAAAATTCAGTTATGATTTTGCATCTACGGAGTTATTGCTAAGTTGCTTACTTTTACTTTTTAGTCTTAACCTTTGGTTTACTATTATAAAAAAATTGTAATAGCTTCTTATATTTAGGGCATGTTTGGTTCTTTTTTCTTTTTTTTTGTTTTTTTATAAAAAGAAATAGTCATAACAATGTGTTTGGTTGAGTATTGTTGTCACTTTCATTTATTTTAAAAAAGAAAACTATAATAACTTTACAAAAACATAAAAATCACGTTTTTGTGTGTTTTTAAAACAAGTTTTTTGTTCATAAAAACATCATATCAATTTCTTTGCCTTCTTCAGCGTCTTTTATACTCCGATTTCTCCAATTGAGGCATAGATTTTTCCTATTTCAAATGCTTCTTTGTTTGTTTCCATATTTGTTCCTTCGTTTGCTGCTATTTCTTTTAGGTTCTTCTTATTCCTTGCCTTCACAAATCTCTGCAATTAGAAATGTAAAAACCTACCACCTTCTTTGCCTTCTCTTCTAATACTTGGTCATCTCCATCGCCTAAAACAACCAATTCACTTAAGCTTTTAAAGAATCTCACAAAAATATGTCATTATTGTAGCATGATTGAAAATAAATTGGTAATCCAACTTCCAAGCCTACTTCGACCTTCGGCATTCTTGAGGCCCTCAATTGCTCCTCTGCATCTATGCTTAATCCATCAGGTGCTCAATTGCTTCTAACTTCTCGTTGTGATAATACTTGGAAGTCTCCTACTAACATCTCGTTGTGAGTTACATACGGTATAGATAATATAGGCTATTGGATGTTCTCAGACTAACAGTCCAAGCATATAATGTTGGAACCCTGCCCCGGTCAGTTACATGTCCGACGTCATACATGACTTCTGGATGCGCATCCCAAGAGGGAGGAATTCCCCACCAATTCAAACCTCAAATACGTACTTATCTTATTTTGCTTCCGAGCTGACTTTGAATATCACACCCAAATTTTCTCCTGAAATTGGAAGTCTTAAGGCCCAAATTAAAATCTGATTCCTAAGCTAAAATGAAATTCCACGTCTCTAGATTATTCAGAACTAAAAATCATTTCATTTGGATCTCTATAGATCGAGAAATCACCAAAGTACGGAAGTATGATCAAACATTTCCGTCCGATCGTCTCACTTTGACTTAATCCATAAATTCCAATTAATATCAAAAGCTCTAGATCTCTTTTATGGAAATGTAGAAAATTTTCTTAGAAAACCAATGCTTCAAAAATCGAGTAAATCGGAGGTCAAACGAAAGAGTTATAAGCAAAA
>JANZLD010000004.1:17983110-18004479 GCA_026413575.1 Erythroxylum carthagenense | reverse complement strand
TAAGATAAAGACAGAACAAATAGGCAGTTGGATAGCTTTAGAGTAGGAGTCAACTCTATAACACCAGCCCCCTGAACCGGAGCTAACTCGCCACTTGCAGTTTGGATAAAATGTTTCCGTGGTACTGTGGAATCAACAATATCCCGCTTATCATTTGTCACTGTATCCGTTGCCCCACAATCAAAAATCCACTTATCCTCACAGAACTCATTCACATCTTCAATAATATTAGTGGAAGGATATGTTGGTAAATCTATCTCATCATTAAACACAGCAGGTGGAAAAAACTGAAAACCAAAGATTGAGGGATCAAACTGCAATTTAGAAGTTTTACCCCCTTTAAACCCGTCTGTAGCATTATGTCCAGCGCCAGCATCTCCTTCAATTCCTCGATCGGATGCTCTACTTCCCTTATCGGTCTTAGTCCTCCCAAACCCAATCATAGCAACTCTGGTTCCAACAGTTTCTGTCATGACAGCGGCAGTCCCTCGCCGTGGCTCTGTCTTTGTTGTTTCATTTTTCCGTTCCCGGTGTTCCCACCAATCGGGATATCCGATTAAGTG
This sequence comes from Erythroxylum carthagenense, assembly GCA_026413575.1. Lineage (NCBI taxonomy): Eukaryota > Viridiplantae > Streptophyta > Magnoliopsida > Malpighiales > Erythroxylaceae > Erythroxylum > Erythroxylum carthagenense. The sequence continues at coordinate 18,003,916 of JANZLD010000004.1, read as the reverse complement.
AAAGCAATCTCTCTTCAGATGTCCTTTTACCCCACAGTTGTCACACCTCTTATCAGTTTTCCGGCGGGAGGATGATTCAACCGTTCCACCTGTTATTTCTGACCGCCGAGGTTGGTCTTGGTTCTCCCGACCCTGTGTTTGTCCTCTGCTCAATAATCCAATCCCAATTCCTGAGGATGTATTGTTGCCGGTTGAAGTCACCAAACAACCCAGTATGTTTTTTCTGGCGGTTTCCCGGCGCACAGTGGCATATGCGGCGTCCACTGAGGGAAGGTCAGTAGCTTTGAGAATATCTCTTGTGATTCCATCGTAGGCATCGGTTAAGCCCGACAGAAATTTGAACAACCTATGATTCTCCTGTAGTCGATTATACGTATCGATATCAGTTGTTGTCTCCATTGGATTTGGTTGCCGTCTGTCAATCTCCATTCACAAAGCTTTGCACACACCATAATAATCCTCCACTGTGAGATCACCTTGTGTAACTCGATCAGCCTTGGTCACAAGATCATAAATCTAGAGACTGTCCTCTCCACTTTTATACATTATGGCTAGACCATTCCATAGGTCTCTGGTTGTAGGATAATGTATAACTTGGGTTACCAAGTTGGACTCCATAGAACCAGTTATCCAAGAAAAGACCTGCAAATCACATTGTTTCCATCCAGGGTATTCATGACTTGTTGAATTTGGTGGCGCTGGTTGTCCAGTAATGTGACTGAGACGACCTCGCCCTCCTATTGCGATCTCCATTAACCTCGCCCAGAGGACATAATTCTGATTGTTGAGTTTGATATCAATCTTCACCGGATGAGTATCATAATTCTGATTGTTGATTGTTGGTTGTGGACTGCTGTGAGTCTGTAGAATTCGAGCAATCTCCTGAGAAAGAACAGTAGCCGCTTCTGACAATGCAGGGGACGATGATGAAACTTCGTCACCCATTGATCAGAACCTAGCCGGAAAGGTAATTCAAAGGTAGATGATGAGAGTCCTGATTTGCAGATATGATCGCAAACCTGGCTCTGATACCATATTAGACTAGAATCATGAATAATTTCCGTGTGTTTCTTTCTATTACATCCTTTACACTTTATAGACTAATTACCCTAAGAACCAGGAGTTATACATGGTAAGTACAATAAGTATCCCTGATTAAAGGGATATGATTTACAAATGATCTTATCCTTCTAATCCTTCTAACAAATAGGGCATAAATCAGAACATGTGGAAGGGTTATCTTTCTTTGGAATCAACGTTATGATTGTTGATCCCATTCCACGAGGGATAGGTAAGCTAAGAAAAATTCTTGAATTGTTGTGTATACATCTGAAGCTATAATATCCCAGCAATGATGAAAAAAATCCAGAGAAATTTTGAAACCAACTACACTGTCAGGATCTAGGTTGAATACCATTGACTTTACTTCCTCCAAACTAATCAGTTTTAATAATATGGCATTATCATCACTTGAAATCAGTGCTGGCGTCCATTCCAAAAAATGTAAAACATGCTGAATGTCTGCTTGCGTTTCTGCAGTTAACAGTTGCGCAAACAAACTGGTAGCTTCACTGGCCAACTGCTCTTGCGTCTCCAGCCATACGTCTTCATCGTTTTTTAGTTTAGTAATGCGCAATCTTGCATGTTTAGTTATTGTGTAGGGATGAAAAAATTTTGTATTGAAGTCTCCTTCTTTAAGCGATCTTATGCCAAATTTTTGTTTCCAAAAAACCTTTTCTTCAAATAAAGCCTTCACATATTCAGCACGAGCCTTTTTTATCTAAACTTGAGCTTTTGGCAATGGGTTCTCATTAAAAAAGTTTTCCATTTGTTTATATCATTTTTTAGCTCTTCCATATTGAGCCTCACTTTCCCAAAGTGGTCCCAATTATATTGTCTTAAACAACATTTTAATCTCGTAAGTTTTTTCATTAAACCAAACATTCCATAGTTACCCACTTCTTCTTTCCAATTTTCTTTAACTAAGCTCAAAAAATTAGGTCTATATATCCACATCTTCTGGAACTTGAAACTGCAAGTTTTAGGCTATGATGTTGATCGATTAAAATCATATATCAGAGGACTATAGTCGGAGGTAGCCCTACTAAGTATTTTCACTTTACAATCCGAGAATCTAATGATCCATGGAATGTTGCAGAGTATATGATCAAGTCACTTCCATACACGCCCTTGAGGTCTAGTAGCCATCCATGTATGTAAAGAACCCTCAAATGGAAGTTGTGACAGTATGGAGAAAATTTTTGAAATCTTCCATAGTTCCTTGGTGTGGAGTGGCATTCCCTCTATATTCATCAATCGTAGATATAACATTAAAATCTCCTCCAAACATCCATAACTTATCAGTCATGTTGTCAGCAATACTTCTAAGTCAGACCAAAGAATGATTCTATCTCTTCTACTACATTTGGCATATATGGTTGTGATATACAAAGGCTCCAATGATGTCTGATCTATCAACTTCATATGAATAAGTTGCTTATGATTATGAATAATTGTAGCAGCATAAGAAGACTTCCATATAACCCAAATTTTATTATTAACATTGAAGATAGCTTCATAATAGCCTAATGAAACTTGCAAAGAATTCAACTTATCAGGGGAAATCATTGGTTCCATAAGGGCAATCAAAGAAGGTTGGTAAAGTTGTTGTAATTTTTGAGACGACATATTGATTGTGGCAATCCTTCTCCCCTAATGTTCCAAAACAACATTGTCGTCACTGTCATGGAGATAAGATAATTCGTTAGGAGCTGAAGATCTGGTTAAAATAGTCCTAGGCATGTTGAAATAATTTTTACGAGGTCGTCTCTTTTTGGATTCTTTGTTTGTTCTTGCTTGTGTATCATATATTGATATCTCGTCATCATATGCACTACTAAAGAGCTTGAAACTGTGAATCATCTCATCTTTTGCAAGTTGTAGAAGCTCATGTTGACATATATCAGAAGAACTTCTTTGCAATAATTTAGACTTATGTTGTTGATCACAAGATAGAAGAGGATATTCATGTGTTAAATTTAGTCTCTAATACCAGTCTATACCTTGAAGTTCTGGACATATAGCAAACTCGATTCCAATTTTGGGATTGTTTTGGTTGTCAAGGAAAGGATCATTAATCACTTAAACTGCTCATTTTTGTTTGTCAAGTAGATCATCTCTTTTTGTCAAGACTTGAGGCTGTTGATTGGCAACTAAAGAGAGCTTCTAATGTAAGAGATCAGTTTTTTGTTTACCAAAGCCCTCAACCGAAATAGGAGCTTCAATAATAGTCAGGCTGATTTCATTGTCAAGTTGTGTCTGGACTGGTTTTGGCTGATAAACCTTCTTGGAAGCCACAGATTTTACTGGCTTTGAGATAACTTTTAATTCTGGATGCTTAACATGACAAATATCTTCAGAGTGGCCAACATGCCAACAATGTGGACAGGAGAATGGTATTTCTTCATCTAGGGCAATTTTGTGCCAAAACCCTATCCAATCTTCTATCTGTATCCATGTACACACAAGGAGTAGCTTCATCAAATTGATCTCTATTTGTAATCATGCAACATTGGGTCGTTTAAAATTTGTTGTCGCAGAATCTAATTGAAGAGGCTGGCCAAAAGTTTTTGCAATAATAAACAAAGCTTCTTTGTTCATAAATTGAATTGGCAATTTAGGCAAAGTAACCCAAATTGGAACCACCGAAGATTTATGATCAACATGAAAAGTCAGAGTCCATTTAAAAATTCACATAGGTTTGCCATCAATGTACCACATTCCATGTGAATATACGCTATGAAAATCAAATTCAATATCCATCTTCATAATAATATGGCGAGATTCGAGTAAACCAACTGTGGTTTTGATATCTTAAGACAAAGAATTTCCGAATTAAATCCAATCTGGGTATTTCCGAGGAAAAATTGCCAACAAGTGCAAAATGGAATGGGAGGGACATGTTACTAACAACTAATTTTGGAAATATAATTGAAGGTTGTGTATAGTGATCGTTGGTTGGGGTAAAGTAGAAATAGTTACTATGGATGCTACACCTGGAGAGGATGTGAGTACTTGAAGAAAAGAAGGACAATCTGGAGGCGCTAATGGATGGCCATCGCTGGCAAGATTGTTGACCATGACCAAGTAAAGGAGATAGGAGTAGTAGATGGTTAGGTTTTTTATTTTGGAAAAGACTTTTTGCTATAATACTTCTATTAGCCACAATTTGTTTAACATTGAATCTGAGCAAAAGGCCAATGTGGCGTAGAGAATTAATTTGTTTTAACGTGTCAAAATAACATAGACAGATTGTGAAGAAGGATCACTGCCAGAAGGATCGATAAAGATATGTACCACTGATTTATCTAAAAGACTTTTTGCTATAATACTTCTATTAGCCACAATTTGTTTAACATTGAATATGTGCAAAAGGTCAATATGGCATAAAGAATTAATTTATTTTAACGTGTCCAAATAACATAGATAGATTGTGAAAAAGGATCACTCCCAGAAGGATAAAGATATGTACCATTGATTTATCTAATCAGGTCATAGCTAATTAATAACGATTCAAAAGTGTTTTTTGTGATGAGTAATTGGTAGGATAAGGGAGTTGAGTAGTAACATTGATAATGATGAGTTGTGGTATTTTTCTTATAAAAAGTTTAGCTTATTGATGGTCAATATGAATGGAGTTTGATAATTCAACTGGATTGGCTATTAAAAAAAAGATGAAACCTCACGTAAGAATTGCAGCAGTGATACCATAATAAAACTATAAAAAAAAAGTAATTTTATGTATTTCTTTTTATAATGATTTGCTATGTGCATAAATAGGCTTTATATATAGAAATATAAGATATTACAAACATGAAATAGTTGGTATATAATTAATAATTTACATCATTATTAGCTAGATATGTGAAGCATGAAATTTGGCAAGTCTTGAATAATTTGATTTAATTGCACAATTCTTGCTTGTTATTAATAATTGATTCTCTATTATAACACTCCTTACTTCATGTTTCTAGTATATGTGAGAATTATACAGTTAAACAATTCTTTTCATGTTTAAAAATAAATATGTGGTAAGTAAAGTTTAGATGTATGTTGACACCTACAAGATTAAACATTACATTAACAAAATTTTAATATAATATCCAAATTGTGTGTATTTCAATTCGAAACAAGAATTAGGAAAATTTTATACCCAAAAAGGAGTTCATAATTCAATATCTTAGAGAATTCAAGATTTTATATCATGGACTTCCTCCTTAATTTTTGTTCTGAATGCATGTCAAAAACTAACATTAGACAATGAACAATTAGATAGATTTATCTTTTATATTGGACACAACGTATTTTATACATTATCTCTTCAACTTCTCTAATTCTTTGAATACGCACATAAATATATGCACCATCAGTCCTTGAATGCCCCATGGATTCGAGGAGATAAAGCCTTCGAAAGGGTAATCCACGTACTTTACCTAATTCCACTTTAAAATCTTAGTTATTATATGTATTCGTATTTGACTAAAGAAATGACGGCTGAAATTTCTATGGTTATAAAAAGAATGGAAGGAAGAACGTAAAGATGAAGGAAGGAATGAGGTGGTTAAATTATAATTTATTTATTTTAGTGCAACAAATCAAGCTAAAAGATAAGTATAAAGACAAAAGGGTACGTTCTTGACCTAACTCCTCTTTAAAACCGTATTTATCATGACAAGTACGTGTAAATTTATAGCATTTCTGTCAACTTCTTGACGTCCTTTAGCAACAAATATGATCCTGTCCCTACTCGAGTCGGGCATGCAAAGGTGAGACCGGCCAATGGCTAATAGGCTACTTTAATATTTACGTCTACTTCCCAAATTGAAAGTTATTAAAGTAAAGGTAAGCAACTACCTTTGTAAGTGACTTACGGTGTGGTAGGTTCAATTAAAGAAAAGGTAAGAAGATTTATAATAAATATACTAAAAAATGAGAATAGATATGATTTTTAATTTTTACTATTTTAGAGATATATAGGATTGTTTTCATTTAATTTAATATATTATCAGGCATTTTTTAATTTTTTACCTTTTTTCTTTTTTGCCATATCAACTAACCAATCAATCCTTTAATGATATCCGATTAACTTCAGTACACTGATGATAGAGCTGCTAAGTTTATGGGCATCAACACGATGTTGGACTGGAACTGAATAATTGTACCGCGTTATGTAAATAGAGAGGGCAATCGATGCACAGATTAGCTTGTCAATGCTACTGCATATTATAGTCTAGGAATTACCACTTTTATTACCGCATTGATAGGGTGCCTTTCATTCTTACTAAAGAATATGGCTAGAATTTATCTCCGGACACTATTCATATAATGTTTTTTATTTTCTTTCCTATGTATGCAAAAATAAAAATAAATAAATAAAAAGAGCCGCTAAGCTGAAGCAGGCTACTGGAATTTTATTTGGAGCAAGCAACACTTTCAAATTTTAATAAACAATGGGGTTGCAATATCTCATCAAATCACATCTCAACAACTAATATATACATTTATCTACAGTTTCTGTTGTTGAGAATATTATAGCATAGCAAAACGGAGTTGGATTTGATCCCACGAGCAGGAGCAGAAGTAAAATCTTATGATTATGTATAATTATAACTGAAAGAAGGATATTTTTCCAAAAATCAATCAACCTCACAACACAATTATTATATATATACATAAAGCATGGGAGTTATGTACGCCGTATTTCAGGTGACGTGGCGTTCCAAATGAGAATCTTACTTGCATGGATTGGAGTTGTTAGACTCTTCTGATTTTTCCTTATGATATTATAATTTTAATCAATAAAGTAATACAATTTATTGTTATTATAATCAAAGAAACATAAAGCCTCTATGGTATCTATGTCCAACGCACTTCCACTTGGAGCAGTTGGCTACTTGGTCAGGTCTTCCCATCTCTCCCTTCCTTGTAACTTTTGAGAACATAAACCGTGGCCAAGTGTCATCAACCCATTTCCCGGAAGAAACGTCCGTCTCTTCTCTTTCACTGTAAAGAGGCCAAATTGTTAGTCAATGTACCAATGGTCTTGTGACAGTCTGTGAAGAGTGTTCAAGGGGGAGAGAGAGAGAGAGAGATTGTGCATTTGAAACTAGCTCTATAACGTCCTTCCTCTTTCTCATGCTATCATCGTCTGTAAAGACTCCAGCTTTTGAATCGACTTTCTTTGGTGCCCACTTCTTTGCAATGCTTAGAGTGATCAGTAGAAGGTTCAGGCGGTTCTGTTCCCGTCTCCGGTGGCCAGGTCGCCGGCGGTTGAAGCCTAAAATTGTCATAAAAGATTTTGGGAAATCTCAAAATGGCACAACAAAACATGATTCCGTGATTAATGGGTCTGCTGTGGTTCATCCAAAATCTGAAGAGAAAAGGCTAAAGGTTGCAACTTTCAACGCTTCACTATTCTCAATGGCACCTGCAGTGCCTAAAGCTGTGAGCTTTTCCAGCTTTGGTGATGAAAATCAAGGTCTTGTCAGGACCAGAAAGTCTATAGAGGGTAGTTTGCGGACAAAATCTGCTAATGATCGACCAAGAGGCATACTAAAGCAGTCTCCTTTGCATCCAAATTCCATGAATGGTGAAGTTAATCTTACTAGGCAGCAAAAATTTGCTAAATCCAAGTTGAGGGTGTCAATTAATTTGCCAGATAATGAGATATCATTATTGAAAAGCAGGCAATTGAGCTTTGTAGAAGATGAAAACGAGGGCAGCTCTTCAAATAGCAATTCAACTAGAAATCTCAAAGGAAAGGCTCCTGTGAGGTCACAAAGTGCCAGTTTTGTGAGAGACAGGGGAAATGGTGTTGAGGAAGAGAGATATGAAAGTAGTAGGACGATACTTGAAGTGTTGAAAGAGTTGGACGCTGATATATTGGCCTTGCAAGATGTGAAAGCAGAGGAGGAGAAAGCAATGAAGCCCCTCTCCGATCTAGCTGACGCTTTGGGGATGAATTACGTTTTTGCTGAGAGCTGGGCTCCTGAATATGGAAATGCTATCTTATCCAAGTGGCCAATTAAGAGATGGAAAGTGCAGAAAATCTTTGATGACACCGATTTCAGGTGTGTTTAAATTCTTATCTCCGTTAGTGTTGAACCCAGCAAGCTTCCCCTGTTCCTTTCTGCTTTTTGATTGACTTTTGTTTTAGTTCATCAAATAGTTTTTACTGGACATGATTACTTGGTGCGTGGGCCAAAAGCTTTGGAAAAAAGAGAAAAAGTTTCTGCCTTTTATAAAAGTCCAGCAATAATAGGTACAGCTAATCCACAGACAAAATGGCATGTACGATAACTTTCACGTAATTTGGAGAAACAGCTTTCTAGGGGGTGAAAAAGAAAAACCAATTCTGCTTTTCGGAGAAAAAGATTTGGTCGTTTAGGAGACTGAGAACGTAATTGCTCAATAATGGATCTAAGCAGATTCCCCGTAAACTATACGAACTAGAAACTACGAGGAAGCCTTACCATATCACTTCTAACAGGCTCAATCTTCTCGGAGTTAGGCCCTTCAAGTTTTGATGAAAAACAGAAACGTGACAGTACTATTAAGTTTCTTGAATTGGGTGAGTTAGTGCATTGATATAGCTGCAATATAGGCAGCCCTTTCACTAAATTATTAGACTTCCACCGAAACTTAAGAAAGTGGCAAGTTTCAAGAAACCAAAGACTTTGACCAACATCATAACGAATCCCATTGTACTTGCAACTAGAGATCTGGTGTTAATAATTGTTTAATTGCATTTTCTGGGGATTGTGAAGTTCTTATGAGTCTGCAAATTAAGATATAAGTTGTGAAGTGAGTCGTATATTTTAAGAGCCTTTGGTGTTTAAGAAAACAAGAAGAAACATGACACACCAGAATTGAATTCTTTCTTCTGAATCCAGAAATATTCTTAAGGCAACAATCGATGTGCCCCAGATAGGTGAGATCAACTTTTACTGCACCCACCTCGATCATCTTGATGAGACTTGGAGAATGAAGCAAATCCATGCCATTATCCAATCAAGTGATGGCCCCCATATCTTGGCAGGAGGACTTAACTCTCTAGACGAAACTGATTACTCTCCTGAGAGATGGACAGACATTGTAAACGTAATTCTACCAACTTTTTCACAGTGAAATTAGCCAGAGAACTATCTTATAAACTGCATTGAATTGAAAGAAAGACGGTTTAATTCTCTTCCCTTTTCTACTTAATTTGATTTGAATGCAATTATTTGCGCTTTATTTCAGTACTATGAAGAGAAGGGAAAACCAACACCAAAGGCTGAAGTGTTGAGGTTTTTGAAAAGTAATCACTACACAGATGCTAAGGACTTCGCAGGAGAATGCGAGTCAGTAGTCATGATAGCTAAAGGCCAAGGTAACCAATTCATTCATAATTTTGTATAACCTGTTTTAAATATTAATTTTGAGTTTCTAACTTTGATGTCACGAACAATTTGCCTGTATGCAGACGTGCAAGGGACCTGCAAGTATGGGACTCGGGTCGACTATATATTAACATCCCCAAATTCACCTTACAAGTTCATTCCAGGATCCTACTCAGTGTTCTCTTCAAAAGGGACTTCTGATCATCACATTGTGAAAGTTGATTTAATAGTTGCAAACCATAACGATCAGGAACATGTTGATAGAAAGAGACGCCAACGTAAACAGAAAGTTGTAAAGATAACCAACTCTTCCAGAGGTGTATGGAAATGGAAAGCAGAAGATGAGAAGGATAGTTTTCGATAATCAGTTTCTTTTTTTTGGGTCATTTTTCCCTTTTTCTTCTTCATTTTTCTTTGGTTTCTTTCATTTTGAAGCAGGAGGCAGACAATAAGCATCTGCTTCCACTTCCTTCAATTTGTAAATCATTTGCTTTTGTCTAGAACTCGTGATTTATTTAGTTGCAGGAAGAGAGTGCTTGAGGTTGTGAAGAGATAATAACTAATTTACTTGCGTGGTGTTTAGCAGCACAGTAGAGAAAGTTGGAACATAATGAAGTTTTTTATTACAAACTCGTGTGTAGAGAACAACTCACGAAGTGTGCTACATACGAACTGCTCTTTCCCTTGCCTGGATTTTATCGTATTAAAAAAGGTACGAACTTTTGCTGAGTTACTGGAAACTGGGAGCACACAATCATATTTCTCACCGTGTAATTTCCCAAGACATTATATACATTTTGAAGACAGGGCAAACGAATCCTGTTTCTACAAGAAATTGAAATCTACCATTCTAAAATGAAATCACAGTGACAAAGGAACTGACATTGTTCTGTATTTTCCAGTGCTGACTGCTGAGTTCATTGCAACTTTACAAGCTTTTTCTCTTAATAAGAAATATCCAACCATGAAATCCTTCAGGATTTTCTCAATCAATAAGATCGCCATTTCTTTGAGATGTTCAAGCATTTGAATCAATGTTATGCCTTGTTACATATTTTATCTAACAGTTTTCTTTTATTGATGATTTATTCGTTCAATTCAAACCATTTATTCTATGAGCTTTTCAATTGAGAATTTTAGAAATTGCAACGCAGGTGCGGGTACGAGCAGTAGCAACGATCAGAATTAAAAATAAAAGAAATAGCATTAACAAGAGGGAAAAAAAAAAAAAAGAGATAAAGATAGAACCACCAAAAACTAGAAGCAGTTTGATTAAATTAATTCGTAGAAGATAATGGTAAAGAAACAATAGCAAAACCATTCATCAGCTTTCCTTTTGCGACCCATATTTGCTGATGGGTAACAGCTGTGAAAGAAATGACCTTTATTTTGCTCCAGGTAATGATCTTTATTGTTCCCATGCCTCTTTATCCGTTAATGGCCGCTTGGATTTGTTCCAGCGTTCGCCCTTTTGTTTCTGGCACCACAAAGACCACGAATACTATGGCCAGTGCATTGATTGCTGCGTAAATAATGAACGTACCTGTAAAACCACAACCTAACCACTTAATTTCTTGTCACTAGTGCTTATTGTTCCGCTCAGAATCATATTGCTAAAGGGATAGAAGTGTAGATTCAATCACCATAAGAGCTCCAGGACATAAGAAAGTTGTAGGTGTAAGAAATTGCCCATGCACCAAACCAGTTCACAAGGGTTGCTAGGCTTCCAGCTACTCCCTTAATGTTTATGGGGAATATCTGCAATCAAAAGTGAAAAAAAGATCTCAAGTTATTGGAAGGATCAACTCGTGAGGGTCATTGTCAATTCATCTTCTTGCAAGTTTCATTACCTCTGACATTACCACCCAAGGAACTGCACCCATTCCTGCTGAGAATGATCCTATATATAGCTGAACCCACAGATGATGATTATGGGAGATGAATCTAAGTCCTGATTAAAGATAAAACTAATTAAATATATTTAGTATGATCATGGTTGTTACTTTACCAAAATGCCAGCTACAGCAAGACCAGGGACTGACTTGAGCGCCAATTCATGATCCTGGTTTACAGAAGGTTGCTTCAGGATTAATATGCAAGAAAATGAATTGAGAAGTTGTTGGGTCTATGAACAAGAGTAACCTTCAGATAGAATGAAAGCGCCGTTAGCAGGCAGCCAAGTACTAATCCAGTTGCTGCAACCTTTGTTAGAAAGAAGACTTAGTTATAGTCACAGAATGGAGAGAGATAAGAAGAAATTTAAGAGTAAGAGAGTCCTCAAACAGGAATTCACCAGTAGAAGAGGCTTTCTCCCAGCTCTATCTATCACTGCTATGTTAAGTCCAGTAATTACAACCTAAAAGACAAGAACTTTATTATCATTTCCAATTGGATTGAGATAGCTTTTGAAGTTGATAAAGGGCAACGGGAGAATGAAACCTGAAGAATAGCATATATAATGGTTCCAGCAGTAGCAGAAAATCCTGAGTATTGTGAGCAGACCAATTAGAACAATCTTTTGAATTTGAATTGTTTGATGTTTTGTTTAGGCCTCTTTACCTGCTGACTCAAAGATATTGCTCACATAAAAGCAGACTCCATTGATTCCTCCAAATTGCTGAAAGACCATAAGTCCAACCCCTATCTGCCCAAATACGTGAAACGTTCAAATCAAATGATTGAATTTTTGGACATTAAACTAACTCAGATGGAATATGAAAATTCTCAAAAAGATGAGTGATTACAATGACGGATCGCAGGTATCTTCTCTGAAATAAGTCTAAAAATTTGGCTTTTGGAAGACGTTCGAGGGTCTCAATATAGTCCTGTCACAAGTAAAACGTCATCATGTTTTATTCCAGGTAATAACACCAATTCCGTGGCTCATTAACACTGGAATGTTGAGTACTAAGTTTTGCATTGAGAACCTTGATTTCTTCTGCCTCTTCAGAAATGTCAGCATCTTTGCCGCGAAGCTTTTGTAATGCAGTTTCAAAATCCTTATCCCTCCCTGTTTTTGCCTGAATACGTCAAGTTACATTTAAAACTCATGTACAGAGACCATGGTTAACATAAATTTTAAAGCGGCTCTCTTCCTTACCAGCCATCTTGGTGACTCTGGAATGAGGAACAGACCAAAAAGCAGAATTGCACAAGGGATAAGACCTGCCAGCAGTTATGACAGATGACAACCATTACATAATAGTTCAAGTGTTCATATTGTCTGTTGAATACACATTTTGGTGAAGGTAATTACCAGTTAAGGCTAAAGCCCTCCATGACAATACTGTTCCAATTATGAAGGCAACTGACACTCCAGCGCAGATCATAAGCTGCAGAAATAATATTGAAAGAGTTGATAGAATCATTACGTATATGTTCTTACATTTGCATACAAGCTGCATTATATATCTGATATTCTATGCTCGAATTAGCTCTCGTGATCATTTTCTCAAATCAAACTTTCCAAGTAAACAGCATTACCTGGTTGGCAGCCGTTAGTGCTCCTCGAAGTTCTTTTGGAGCAAATTCAGCAATAAAAACAGGTACCTTGCATCAATTGAAACCATGGAATCAAAGTTAACGAGTGAAATGCACAATTAAGTAACTCTCTAGTTCAAATAAAAGGCAGACCAAGAAATATATATTGGAAAAATGAGAAAGGTACCACATAGGAAAACGCTCCCATTCCATATCCCGTTGCTAGACGTCCAATGTCCAACGACAAAGGCCCCTGTTGTTGCAATCAAGACAGGAAAATGAAAACATTGACCTCAAACAAAAAACTGAAAGCTGTAATCAAATGACAAAAACCTTTGCGAAGTAAATGGCTAGCCAGCCTGCAACACAGAAGGCGCTGGACACTCTCATTGTCTGCGTGCATTCTCAACGTTAAAAAAGTATATCCACCAAATGAATTATTTCCTCAGAAAAAAGAAGCTGTACAAGTTCTCCTCATCCATTGCAAATTCAAGGGTTAACAGAGCCACCCTTTACCTACCCCTTTACGGCCAATAAAATCAGCAATTGGACCACTTGTGATTGCACCAATCATTGCACCAAACGTTAATATGGAACCAAAGACCGAGAACTGCATACGAACACCAACTGTTACAAATCCATTAAAGTATAGATTCACATTGCTATTTTAAGGAATGGTCCGTGGTAGCTAATCCTAGATCTTCAATGTACGGCTACTCCCTTTGTGATTTCCTAGAATTGTTGCTCTTCGGAATCGGTAACTTTTATATGTGCTTCAACTTGTTATAGACTGACCGCTCCCAAAAGGTCTTATAGTCCCATAATATTCTTGAAACCTTGTTCACGTAGAAATTTATCATGTATGTAAAGGAATGGAATGAGATTGGTATATAGATGATGGTGTAATGTAATGAGGATTACACAAGCTAAGACTGTTTAATAGTCATCCCAAGACCTAAAAAGGAATGACTTCAAACGTGAACGTAATGAGCCCTTGGATTGGAAGCTTTATCGGTATGCAGACGGTGGAATCTATGTCATTGTATAAAATTAACTCCCCACGAAGAGAAAACTATGCTCTGTTTCTGAAAATGCTAATTAACTTGGTTCATGCCTTCATGTGAACATTCAATCACTTCTGTTCTTGAGAGGATGACAAGTCTCTGCCTTACCTCAGCTAAAGTTAGAGAAAGATCCTTCGTTATAGCATCTTGTGTAGGTGACGAATACCCTGCCTGAAATGAATTAGAAACAGACATGCGCTTGTAAGCAGCAGTAATAAACAGGACAGTCTTTAATCGTACACCTTCCTGATCTAATAAATTAACCAAAGTACGTACACATGATCCAAATGCAAAAGAACCACACACTGCAACGAAAGTGCTGAGATAAACCATCCCTTTACTCCCCTTTCTGCTATTCTGGGGGTCAGATCCACGTCCTCCATCTGGCCGATCCTTCCGCATCAATGGTTGGCTTAACGCTTCATTTTCACCGACAGTAGCATTCTCAACGTCCTCTTTGATGGCCATGGCTCTTCCTATTCAACTCTGAACGTGTGCGAGTGTGGAAAAGAGAAGGGCTTCACTGAATTGCTTTAAAGATTGAAGAAGATGTGCAGAAGTGGCAGAAACTTAAATTCTCAAGCAATAAGTCGCATCATAGACTATAGTTTTGACAGGTTTAATGCTTCATATGGACTTCAGCCACTTGCCTTGATAAGTTAACACAGGAAAACCAACATTCGATTGGAATTCCTTTATTTGCGATCAGGTCAGGATATTACATTAAATAATCCCAACTTGTGGATGGTCTTGGCGCTTTCATGAGAATAGAACAAGTAAGACAATTGGTCTACACATCCACATGGACACCGCAGCTGTTACGGAAATTCACAGCTAAGCAGCTGAATTTCACAGACAAAAAGGACGAGGAAAGAAACGTCATCTTGTAAGAAAGAACAGTAAATTGTTTTTTTGCTTGAACTTTCCCACGTAATGCAGCATCTTCATAGCTTCAAACAAATTGCTGTGTATTTCAACGTAGAAGTACGCGACCTAGTTCCCCTTTGGCTTATAAGATAAACACAGAATTTTAGAGGACCTCTGATGTGACTTTCTCAGTATAATCTTCAATGAATCAAACTACACAAACTTAGTGTTTATTGGTCGTATGCTCGAACAAGTGCATAAAAGTCAGTTGGAAAGCGTCACCAACGCTTCAAGCATTATTGCGACTCAACTACCGTTCTTCAAATAATATGAACAGTAGTGCACCTCTTTCTGTACCAGTAACTCAAGAGTCCCCAGTGGTCAAAATTAGTAGCTTTGTCCGTTGCGTTTGTATTGATGCATGGTGATTGATTGTTTATTCAGGTGGTGATGAAGCATTCTTCAGTAGCAGCCACCCTTTCATAAATATTATTTTGTTTTCAAAGAAATTAAGATAGAGACTGTGTCCACAAACTTGGTGATGACACGCAAAGATAGAGATGAGTATGGTTGACTCGCAACAGGTTTGTGTACAGTTGGACAAATCAATGTGTATGCAAAGTGATTCAGATACCATATTATCATTAAAAAGGAAACTAAGTAGATTAAATGGATCATTATTCTATTGATTCTTATCAATTGCTTCCTAATGAAAATTGTCCCATTAATCTTAACCCGTCAATTGGTACGGAGGAAAATTGTGACGTAACTTTTAATACTTTTTTGTTTTTTTAAAATTGAGTGCTAATATAGTATATTTATAATTCAAAAGTAACAAATTTTGTTTACGGCAATAGTAAAAGTTGTTTCTTTATAACCACAAGATTAAGGGCCTTCCCACCCTCGAAAAGTAGGAAGCCTTGTTATTTTAACTATATAAAAGCTGGGTTTTCTTTTGTGAAAATAAATTGGCACACCTTTTTTTTTATTATTCACACCATTCTAATTTTATTCAAATCACATAAATCAAAATCTCAAAAATACTATTTGTATATTATAAAAAATTTTAATTCACCAAAATAAAACATCAATTTATTAAAGCTATAAGAAATTCATAGAATTTCTAAGCTTGATCGGGCCTAGTCAGGGCTGTCGAACTCGTAGCTTGTGACCTAACTAAGAGAGATAAAACAATATCATTTTTTGAAAGTTTTTTTTTAAAATAGATCGAGCAGGGCTAGCCCGGCCAACCTTCGGCCCGAGGACATGAGTATTATATCTTAATATTTCTTTGAATATTCTTACAAGAATTTAGAATTTAGATATTTAATTTTACAAAAACTAACTCTAATAAAAAACATAGAATTATTATTATTATTATTATTATTATTATTACTACTACAACTACTTTCTTTCTCCATATTATTCAAGTTGAAGTTTGATGAAGCAATAATAAAAATTACAACTTGAGTAATTTGTAATAACTTTTGAGTACAATTGTCTTTTTATCCCTTAATTTTTCAATCGCTTGAGCAAAACGCTTTTTATAGGAGCATTTTTAAAAACAGCAGATTGATTCAATCTGCCCATCCAATCAGCTAATTATCAAATATAATTATCAATGATTTGACATATTCAAATAATAAAATACCTCTCAATCTGCTAAAAATATCTTATAAGTCATTTACTAAAGTTGGGTCAATATAAAAACTCAGGTTTCTTGTTTCTTGTCTATATTTGTTTAATGTGGAATAATCTTAATCATCGCAATTCAAATCGATAACAAAATTTGATTGGTACATTGGAGTGATTCCTTAGATGCTCCATTGGCACTTGCTTCGTCAGCTTGTTTAAAGTGAACTAGTGAATTGAGTGAGTTCTGTTATGCTTGACATTTATTTATTTCTTTAACTGGTAATCTGCCTCTCCAAGAAATAGCGAAAGCCAACAAATAATGCTTAATGAACACTGTACAGATCATCATAGAATCAAACAGATCAGCATCTACAGCATATCAATTCAAAATTGTCGTTTTAAAAGATCACAGCATCTTCAAAGCTTGGCATAAGGCTGTTAATGTCATAACAGATAACAAGACATAAGAGTAGATGCAGCATATTGTTACTGTCATGTACCAGAAATAAAATCCCACCAACACTTAATACTAGCCAAACGTGAAAGTAATCAGTGATACTGCGGACAATCAACTGTGTTCTGTTCTAGTTAACTCACTCCTTCAAACTGTATTGACTAATATAGTTTGTGTGTAGGCTAACAGCTAGAATTATGAAATAACATGGTAAGCAGGTGTAACTCCAGGTCCAGGCCATAACATGAGCATGAACCACGCATCAGTTTTTGTTAGACTCCCTGAAAGGAGAAGTGAAAGTAACAGCCAGAAATCCATCTTGCAAAAACTTGTACTCAAACTCCCCCTGTCAGGAATAAGCCGCTTAGATTATTTTGCTTCCATTATAACGAGATCTCAGTAACATCTAAAGAGTATGATTCAGGAGATAAATTGAACAGATTCAGGAGATAAATTAAACAACTATGGTTATCAGTCTGTCGGTAATCACATGTTCAGATTGAACTCCAAAATACACAAAAGTATAAACGTATTGAATCTCAAAAGAATGTAATCTTCCTCTATCATTAAATGAATCAAATTTTTGTCGCACAGCTATACATCTTTATGAGGAGTATGTCATTCCAAATTCAGGAACCATCCGTTATGATTTAGAAAAAGAAGTCATCTATGTTCAAGAACCACAGGACACAAACTATCTGGTCAAAGCCTACGGTCTGCATTGATTAAAATGCTCTAGAGTCTGAACTTGACCCTTCTTCCTTGTTGCCGGAAGGCCGACTGCTCTCAGATGCACTCGGATGGTAGCCAACAGGACTAGAGAACTGAACTGAGCCATGACTGCTCTCAGATGCACTCGGATGGTAGCCAACAGGACTAGAGAGCCGAACTGAGCCACTACTGCTCGCTGATCTCTCAATGTCATTCCTCTCAGCTACAAGAGAAACTGGCCTTTCTGGGATAGAAGGAATCGATACCTCTGTTTCCAGCATTTTGACAACCTGATCCATTGTCGGTCTGGCATACAATTGTGGGTGAGAACAAAGAACAGCAATCAACACATACTTCTCCAGAATATATTCAGCACCTAACTCTGGCATACCATCTTCAATAACATCTAAACTTCTCCCATTTTTCACCAATGACCACGCCCAATCGGTCAGATGAGAGGGCTGGCCATCATGATCCATAAGAAGTGCCTTCTTTCCACTCAAAAGCTCAAGAAGCACAACACCATAGCTATACACGTCACTTCTTTCGGTTAATTGCCCATACAGAGCATACTCAGGAGCTAGATATCCCATTGTCCCAGCTACTCTAGTACTCAGATGTGTCATTCCCTCCGGGGTAAACTTTGCCAGCCCGAAATCAACCACCTTTGGCTCAAATATCTCATCTAAAAGTATATTACTCGCTTTAATATCTCGGTGAATGATGCCTGGCTGAGCTCCATAATGCAAATAAGCCAATCCTCTTGCAGTTCCTAGAGCAATCTTCTGCCGAATAGGCCAGCTAAGCTTCTCCATCATAGACCCAAACAAGTGATCATATAAACTTCCATTCTTTATCAAATCACACACAATTATCCTCTGGTGACCTTCAAATGGAGTAGTGGCAATACAATACCCTCTCAAAGCAACAAGATTGACATGCCTCACACTAGCTATCACTTCAACTTCATGCGCAAAACTGGCATCACCAGCGGCAGAACAGTTCTTGAACCTTTTCAAAGCCACTTCAGACCCATCATCCAAGCAACCTCTATACACATTTCCATACCCTCCGCTCCCAATAATATTATTCCCAGTAAAATTCCTAGTTGCCCTCTTAATCTCCTCAAAAGTGAACTTAACCACAGTAGTACTTTGACTAATCGAATCCAACCCAGAACCCATACCCGTCTCAATTCTACCAACATTATTATCCGTCCTACTTTTCCTCTTCAGATCCTTACGTCTGCGCCTTAACAACCAATACCCACAAATTAATGTCAACAATCCAACACTACAAACTATCGACAGTACCAACATCAGAACTTTCTTCTTCTTCTTCTTAGCACTTTTTGAAGTAAAATCAAGTAAAAACAAACACTTAGCAGTACCCTTATCGGTAGGGCCATAAAGATTTGCAAAGGCCGCAGTATAAATCGACGGGTACCCTTGACAATCCGAGAGGTTTCCCACAGAAGCTCCTGCCAAGTAGGAGGCTTGAAGCTTCGACAGGCTAGTTGTACAAGCCGCACAAGGAGAGTTGTTCTCCAGAGACTGGTTACAATTGGCAACGACATCGTTCAAAGTGGCGTTTGGGATCAAAGACTCGAACTGGGCTCGTGTAGTTATGTTCATGCAACCCTCGGAGATCCAACTGGTTTGGAACCCACAAGAGGAGCGAATGTCGAAGTTCGGAGTACCATCGTCGACGAGGTTCTGGTAGGATAGCCAACAGGATTGTGATGAGTTAACTGGGGGCAAGAAATTACCAGTGCTTTTGAGGTAGTGGGCTTCGACGAGTCGTAGTCCTTGTTTGATGTTCTGGCATAATTGCGAAGTGTCCGTTGTTGGGCCGTCGGAGCCGGCGGAAAGGTCACGGAGGACGTTGAAGTTGAGTGGGCATGATGCGGTGGTGCTGGTGTTCTGCGCGAGGATGCGGAGGTTGGGTGTGGAAGAAAGCGTTAAGAGCGTGAAGATGAGAAGTCGTTGGAATAGTGACATTGGATCATGTAGCTACGTTTGCTTCATAGAAAGAGTGTTTTATTTTGTTTTGTCAAGGAAGGAGTTGAAGCCAGAAATGGTCATTTTCGTTTAGCAGCAGCAGCCAGTTGTTTTGACCATTCTAAAACAGTCTTTAGATTCTCAGGACCTCACTGACATTCCCATTGACCAACGAGGAATAATAAAGAAACATCAGATTGAGCTGTATACAATATCTAAATATTTGGTTTTGAGTTGGAACACAAATTCTGTAAAAACTAAGTTATAAATCATTAACTTCTCGCAAATGAAGTTGCATTTTCTAACACTAGGAATCCATAAAATAAGCAACGGAGACAGAGACAGAGACAGATGCAGAAGAAATCATTCCTTTTGCTTCGCTGAGAAAGCTTTCTATTTCGGGTAAACTAAAAAAGAAACAGTACCTAATCAGACCTCTGAAGTACATTTATTTACGATTCTTTTAACAACAGTGTAGGGGAAGAAAGCCAATTTTTGGTCAACTTTGGACAACTTCTATGAATCAGATCCACTATCAGCTACGTGTTGCGAGTGAGAATTTGAGCAGCAAAAGACCAATTCAAAAACTAAAATTAGAATAACGAAATTTCATTATCAATTTACTAAAACCAATTGGAAAGCAGTGATCTTTTTAGGAAACAACGTATACAATAATGACCAGACGACAGTTGTGCTTTCATACTTTGCCATGATATTGACACAAAACCAACGTCATTCGCGATGATGGTAAAACTGTAGCAAAGTCGCAAGACTATTTTGGAATAAGTTAAAGGGCTAATTTTTCCTTAACATTCTCACGGATGTACAAAATAAACCCTAACGTTTTAGAGTCTTCGAATTAAATCTTAAAGCTAATCAGAGGCTTAAATAAGATCTCAAGCTTTGGAAACTGTTTAGATTGGACCCCAAACGTTAACATCATAAGGACATCATCAGTCTCGTTGAATGTTGTATATGGTTTTTTTTCAATGTTTTAAAAATTAAATCGGACATCGAATCGGTCGAAAAAAAATTTAAGATTTAGAGGTTTAATCGGTAATGAACCACTATAAAATCAGTATATAATAAATAAAAAGTAAAACTTATAAGAATAAGTAAAAATAAAATATTTTATTGAAATAAAAATACACCAAT
>JANZLD010000004.1:17927807-17943514 GCA_026413575.1 Erythroxylum carthagenense | reverse complement strand
AAATGGACATAACAAGTGTCCCTTTGGCATACAGAAAATGTATGCACATCTCAAACTCCAGATTGGAGATTATTCATGTACAGGTAAACTGTTTTGTATGTAAGAATCACAAATTTTTGTTAAAAGATACAGCTTTATTTGAACTTGGCAAAAACATGAATTGCTTCATCCTTTTCTTTCACGCAATCAACATAATCAGTGTTATGGAAAGATATATATTTACCACAGAATTTTCCTAGTAGAAATGTCGGCCCCGAATTCTTTTCTTTATAATAGGGGCAGGAGCTTCTCCATTTCCAGGGAACTCCCATTTGACAACATCTCCATCCCAAGAGGAGCTAACAAGCATGGGATAATGTGGGTGCCAACTGCAATCTCTTACAGGAGACTTGTGATGTTTAAGCACTGCAACTTGGGCTCCAGTAATCTAGCCAGGACAACGACTAAGAATTAATAGAATGTTCAACTGTTAAATATAACCAAGAATTGCATACGCTAATAGATCTTTAAGGCATTAGCTGAGAAGAACAGCATTCTATTGCATTTTAATTAACTGCCAAGAGAAGGTATCATCCCTACTTGTAAGTAGAGACCAGGAGTACATGGGCAGACAAGTCGTGCAGATGAAGGAAAATGAGTAGATATCAGTTACTTACCAAGTCATATATGTAGACACAAGAATCATGAGATCCTGTGTAGATGTACCTCTGTCCGGTACTGAGATTCAAGAAATTAAAGCACACGTTAGTTGCCAAACAAAGGACGAAAATCTCCACCAGGTGAAAGAGTAGGCAATAGCTAGATTTACCAATGTTATAGCCAAATCGTGGCAAAAAGTTAAAAACTAGTAACCTATTGACAGATTCTTGGACAAGAATTACGTCTACAATGCCCAGATACTAATGCAAAGTGGTAACGAAAATATCAAGAAAAGGAATATATTAAGATACCTACCTATATGATGGGGAAAAGTAGCAGCGAATCAACGTACGCAAGACTGAGTGGCCTTTATACGTAGCCACTGATTGATCAGCAGGGTGGTTTAACTCTCTGGCCTGGGGTGGGTAGTCCATCCATCTGTAGTCCCACTCATAATTCCTGAGACCCACAGCACTTGCAAAAAGAAAGAGAATAATTAGAGCAATTCATGCAGTCTAAATGTTTCTCCCTCTTTAACACACAACTCCTCACGTGGTCAATGCCAGCAAGAGAATGCTTGATTTATAATGATGCATATAGAAAGGCAACATAATAAAATATGCATTTATGATGAAAATAGGCGAGTAGGTTATCTTGCGATTCACCATTGTTTATATAATAAGACTACAATAAGCTGATGATTACAAACATAAACCTTATAACAATGGACACATATATTCTTAAGAGCATCATATAACTAATAGATCAACATCAACAAGAGCTAGACTGAAGAGGACTATTGGAGATGAAGTATACCAAGTAGCATTAGAGGCCATCTTGCGGATATCCCATAGTTTGATAGACTGATCTTTACCATTGGAAATAAAATAACGACCATCCCCTCGACTATCAAGAAATGAAATGCCTTCTAGATGACCCATTAGAACTCCTGCAGGTTTCCCTTTGACCATAAAGCATCGCCTATCCCACACCTAAGCAACATTCAAAGTTATCCAGTATCCTTATGGAATCGGTTTGAATAGTAACACTATGGACAGAGGTATTTCACACAGAGATTGCAGCACATAAAACTATCTTACCTTACAGAGACTATCATCACTTCCAGAATATATTAAATGGCCACTCTCGTCGGCAAAGCATACAGTGTTAACATCAGACTGCGACACAAAATACAAATTACTTTGGGACTCTGAACATAAGATAAATAGTTACGTTGATTAATGGTTGTCATGCAAAAAGAAAGTCCCCCTCCAAGAGAGTGGAAACCACAATGAAGCCACAAATTGATTAAGAGCTTCCAACAATAGAATGATGAGAAACAAATGATCACAAGGACTTGATTCCTTCCAGCTCTAGCATCCAAATTACATTTTCATCCAGAAGAATGATCTATATTCTACATAACAATCACAAGTCATAACATTATAACCTTAAAATATCTATGGCCTGCACCACATTTATCTAACAAGAGGATGAAATTTTTAATTAACATCCCTCCATTTGCTTGAATACCTGTATGTGCTGCCTTGGCAAATGACAAGTACAGAGAAAAGGAACCAAGACAGAAAGGATGCTAAGGAATTTCAGATATCCTCTTAGAAGTTTTATTCACCTTATTCACTTTACTTCATGTCTTAGTTAGATATAACTGTTAATATATTATCTGCTTGTGACAGTAAGCTACAGCCCATCCTGACAAACATACACTTTAACTCCGAGGGAAGAGACCTAGGAAACAAACCAAGAGGGGATAGATTCTTTAGTCCAGATGTTATGGGTAAGCTTCTCTATTAAACTCATACAAGACTTAGTTGAAGGATCAATGCACCGGGAATTCTAAGGAAGAACCAAGCCACCAATGACTATATCAGGGATGACATTGGAAGGAGCTCATTGAAAGTGTAGGATCTCACTGTGTGTGCCAAAATTCGAAGAGAGAGCTTATTTGCTTCAAGATCATAGACATATATTGAATCGTCATTAGTTCCAGCAACAATTTCTCGACCATCAGTAGAAAATTTTACGGAGAAGATTCCAAAGGAGTAGCCCCCATCATCAGCAGCAGTAAAATCCAATTGATCGTGAATCTCCTGTGAAAGAATAGAATAAAATATAACACAAATACTTAACTAAACATTGTTGATAATCAATAATGAACTGCTTTGTTGCATAAGGAAATCTATAGCATCTTCACATCAAAGCAACCGGAAAGAAGAAAAGTTAATCAATTAAAATCAAAGTTAGAAACAATTTTTTTGCACTAAAGGTGTAAGAGAGCACAGTGTTTGGTTTCCCAGCATAAACGTCGAACACTGCAGAAACGTATTTCTGGTCTAGCTTCAACTGTACCATCATCAGTTAAGAACAAAAGACTTATTCATGTTTTGTTATGATGTTTTCTTTGTAAATCAGCAATAAATTGCACAAAGTCCAAAATTTTACTGGTAGAATACCAACCAGATATAAAGATTATGTAGAAAAACCAACAAAAGACAATAAGTATACCATAATAAGTAAGTATTAGGGTACAGACACTATTTTCTATAATGACTGACAGTGCCGTTAACTAGTAACTAACTGTATTGATTATAAAGGTCAAAAGCTAATACTTACTGTAATATTTGCATGAGATTCAGTGTCTGAAGATCCAATGCCCACAATATGAACAAAAGGTGACATGCTGGCATATACCTGCAACAAAATTAAACAATAATTTTATCAAAAGGATGAATGTCACTTATTAGGCTGCTTACTTTTAAGAGATGCATCTTCAAGCTGTCACTTACAAATCATAAATAAGAACAAGCATAGTGAAATAAAGAATATGTCAAACAGATTTCTCAACAGTTAGAAAGCCCCTGTAAAATGATCAGGTGAATAGAATAGAATTTTATCCATCAGCGAGTACGAAAAGGAAAATGTTAGTGTAAAAGAGAAGGCATCAACAGAAAGAAGTCGTATCATTGCTTTGTAAAGTTAATAACAGTACCAATATACTGATATGTCAAGTATACAGGCAGAACTTTTAAAACACGAACCATTAGTTTAATGTGATGGATTTTCTACAACTGCTTATATGAGGACATTAAGTGCATTTGTTTCCATCAATTGATAGTTTGCCTCTTGCATTTGGTTCAAATATATATTGTTAATTGCGGACATCAAAAATGCGAAAATTTAATCATCCAGATGAATGAACTCACAACAAATCGATGATCAGGGGACAGAGATGTATCAGTCACAGTCCAACGCAAACTTTTAGCAAGAATATTCTTCCGAACCTTCCAGCCCTTCTCAACATTGTATATTTTTATGTGGCTTCCCTGTAACATTTTTCAAAGAAGGTAAGGAAAGTTAAATGCAAGTGATAGTAAGTAAGCAGTGCAACAGAAAGCAACAAATGGAAACACCTGAAAGCCAGCAACAAATAGGGAACCATCAGCAGAAAATTGTGATACGTAGGCTCGGCTGGTCATTTGGTCAATAAGCCAAGGCCCATTGACAGGCAAATATCTGCTAAGCACATGACAACAATCAGCTGCTGAGAATCTCCCTCTACCTGAATAGTTACCTTCTCGTCCTGCCAGCATCTTCACTGTTGAGACAGGCAACTGCCATTTACCAGGCATGTCTTGTCCCAGATGCTTATTAGGACCTGATTTCAGCTTTGTGAGCTGTGCAATTTCATGATCTAAATTATTCAATAATTTACTGGAACTTTGTCCACTGCCAACTTCATTTGTACTCTTTCCACCATCACAAAGTTCAGATTCTATCTGCAGTCTGCTCATTGCATAACCCATTGCATCTATGGAAGGCCTCCTAAAAGCAAAGTACATTTTACTCAAAACAAATTTTCATACATGCTTTTGCTAAGCCTTCATATTCCCCATTCCATGTCACACCTGAAAAAGGAAAAGAATAAAAAATCATTGACAAAGAAAGACACTGGCTAGTGAATTATTTGTTGAGGAAGAAACGACGGTAATTTACTTCCCACGACTCAATCCTCCTTCATACCACTTTAAGATATAATCATCTCACTTCTATCTAATATTCCGCATCACATCTAGTTAAAATTAACAACCATTTTCAGAGGATGATCATTTACAGCAGTTCGCACGAGAACATGTCATTTTGTTAACAATCCTCAAAGCTCTGAACCATAAACCACTTTGTATATATGTATATCCCCACCTCCACAACCATTTAAGGGCGCAAATTATAGCACAAAACTTCTGAAATTTCGATCATTATATCAGACTCACCAAGTCACACGCATGCAATGATTTCAACAGACTTTCTTAGAATTAATGACAAAAGATCAAGCCTTTCTCTTTCCAACTCAGAATTAAAAGTCAAAATCCCAATTCAACAGTTCAACCAGATGTCCACAGCTTCAAAATTCAAAGTTTCTTCCGAGTGTTTCAAACAGAGTACCAAAAGCTAAGATCACCATTTTAAGCGAGAAACAAAAGAAACTTAGATGATCAAGAACGTGAATCAGTGACTGACAGACAGACACACACCTAACAAGACTGCTGGTTGCCGGGTCGAGGCCAGCCAGTGGCTCGTGCCAGTGGATAAACCTTGGATTTTTTATGATATTTCAAGATTAAAGATGAACAGCACGACAGCGGATCAATCCACTTGAAAGGACCGTGGCCGTGTGTTGTCTGCATTATTAATTTGCTACGCCACGTGTTAAAACATATATTTTTTAGGCCCTCCTAATTTTAGGCCCATACAATTCAGGACTTTCACATTAGGATCAGATTTAGCCCAGATTTGTCAGATCAGTCCATACCCTCTCTCTCTCTATCGTCGTCTCTCTATCTCTGTCTCATCTCATCTCTTCTCTTCTCTTCGCGGCCAGCAGCAAGAACAACTAAAAACCCACCTTAAACCCTCCAAAACGAAATGCTACCCAACGACTATTGTCAGATAAGATGAAGAGAGTGTGTAGTATCTCGGACGCTGCTCAACCAGACATGCTAGGCAGCCTTTACAAATCATTTTCGAAAGCTAGACTCCCCACACCACTTATCTTTACCCTCACAAAATCTCCAAATCACTGGTTTGCCCGCGATCTCTGTGCCCAATCCGACGCCGGTTCACAACCCACCAGGGATTTCTCCAACATCATCGCGCTCTTCTCCCACAGCTTCTCTCGAAGGGACGACAAATACAGTGAAGATCTCCGCAAAACGGTGTCTGGTTTGGCGGACGAGGTTGTTCAAAATGTTGGCGATTTTGATAAGGTTTTTGGGATCTTGGACGAGAAGGGAGAGCCTTTGTTTAGGAAGTATCGTGATGGGTCCGCTTTTGTTGAGCTTTTGAAGCAGTTGGGTTCATGGCCTAACCTGGCCTTAGAGGTACGGATTGACTTTTCATTTTACGGGCTTATGTTTCAGTCGTCTATGTGGGTTTGTTGATTTTTAAAATGAGTTTATGAGCGGCTTGGCTCTTCATCTGTCTGATGTATGTGTCCCTTTTTCTTTTTTTTTTTAATTTTTTTATGTGAAGTGGTTCTTGAGATCATTCCTGTTGTTATGCTGAGATGCTTGAAATGCTGGAACTTGATGCCATATGAAACCAGTAGAAAGTTTTTATGTGATCGGTTTGTTCCGTGATTAGGAGGTTTCGATGTTTTAACTATTCGTGTTTGTGAAACCAAGAAACTTCTTGTTGGCTTTGAGCCTTTCAAGCTTTTTAGTGTTTTCTAACTCTTTTCCTTCCGCCTTCTCTTAAATCTGTAAACTTATGTTATTAGCAGGTTCTCAACTGGAGAAGAAAACAAGCAGATTGTGGCTTTCCTATGACATCAGAAGAGTATGCCAAGGGAATTAAGACTGCGAGTATGATTAAGAATGTTGACCTTGCAGTAGATATATTCACTGAGGCCACTTATAAGCGGATTAAGACAACCTCTACATATAATGCCCTCATGAGTGCTTATATGTACAATGGTCTGACCAATAAATGTCAGGACCTGTTTCAAGATTTAAAGAAAGAAACAAATTGTGCTCCTTCTGTTGTAACGTATAACATTCTTATATCAGTTTTTGGGCGATTGATGTTGGTAGATCACATGGAGGCAACATTCAGTGACCTAAAATCTTTGAATATCTTGCCAAACTTGGGCACATACAATAACCTAATTGCAGGATATTTGACTGCATGGATGTGGGATAGGATGGAGAAGACTTTTCTAACAATGAAAGCGGGCCCAGTCCAGCCTGACCTAAACACATACTTGCTAATGCTTCGAGGCTATGCACACTCTGGTAATCTGGAGAAGATGGAAGATACATACGACTTGGTAAAAGATCACGTCAATACAAACGAAATTCCTCTGATCAGAGCTATGGTTTGTGCATATTGTAGAAGTTCTGTTACTAATAGAGTTGAAAAGATCCAGAAATTGATAAAGCTAATCCCTGAGAATGACTATAGGCCTTGGCTCAATGTGTTGTTGATTAGGGTATATGCACAAGAAGATTGGTTGGAGGAAATGGAGAACTCAATAAATGAAGCATTTAAGCATAAAACTACTGTAACAACAATTGGTGTGATGCGGGCAATCATTTCGAGTTATTTCAGATACAATGCAATTTGCAAGCTCGCAGATTTTGTAAAACGTGCTGAAGATGCTGGTTGGAGAATCTGCCGGTCTTTATATCACTGTAAAATGTTCATGTATGCATCACAAAACCGCTTGGAGGAAATGGAGAATGTTCTTGGTGAAATGGAGAATTTCAACATGGATCCTAGTAAGAAAACTTTTTATATAATGTACAAAGCATACTCGACATATGGTCAAATATATAAGGCTGAGCAAGTAATGGGGTTGATGTGCAAGTATGGCTATGAGTTTCCTTGTAATGTATCTTCATATTAAAATACATGCCGATGCAGTTGCATATCAGGCATCATCAATTCCAGAAGGCACTGGACTGATGCTATGGATGGTTCATCAATAACAGTTACATGGCCTTAAGATTCCAAGTGTTTCATAGGTATGTTCTTTCGCATACTTGCTTGTCTAATTATGTTGTGTATTAATCATCTATAGACTATTTTTATGCCCCTACTTTCCTGAAACTATGCTACTTGCTATACAGTTATTTAGAAGATCAGTCTCTTATGTGAAACATGGTCTAAGTTGGAAGTTCCTATTTCCATGCAATTTAGTGTTCTTTATGGATCAGCTTAAAAGGCTACAAGAACAACAGAAAGGGCAAATTTTCTACCCAAGCACCTAATTTGGTGTGCTGGGACCTTTGTTGTTAAGAACGTAGAAATAGATCATGCACTACTATTGCAAAGAGTATTGCAGCACTATTTGTACTTGGCTTTTCTCTTTTTACAAGACAAATAGGAAGAAAAACAGATTATAAATAGGTTCCTCCTCCAATAAGGAAAACTTTTTTATGTTATTGTACCTTACCATCCTTACCACTATGGGGAGCTTAAGGGATAAAAGCATTCTCTATTAAAAAAATATGAGCCACAACTCAGTAATGTTTGTTGTACGGTGTACATTCCAGTGGTTGTTTAGTTTTTCCTTTATTACAAAGTTCAGTTGAAGTTTAAGTTACCCTTGTCAGGTTAGAATTCAAAGGGTATTAGGATTAAGTTAAAGTTAGATTCCTACTTTAGGATTACGTTAACAGGATCCTCTTCAAAATCATGAATGTTTCAGGTCATGAATAACGAGGGATTTGCTTTCTGGATTCTGAATAGCAGCTTTAAAGTTTGATTTTTTCTTTCTAGGAATGATTTCTTGTTCCTATTCCCAAATGATAGAGTGATTTCTAGTTCTTCCGAAATGATAGGAATGATTTCTAGTTCCTTTCTGATACAATACGAGTGATTCCTAGTTCTGTTTCCAAACAGCAGGAGTGATTCTTAAACCTATTATTTGCTTTCCAAAATCCTCAATCACCATTTTAAACAACCCTGACTCCATTACTGTCAAGTCTACATAATTTTACATAACAATCGCCTGCAAATGTAAGGTGCAGTTTGTGAGAACCTGCTGCCTATACTCCGGGTGAATATGCATCATTGAAAATGGTTTGTTAAGAAATAGAAATGATATAGAACATGACGAATTTGCCTCTGGTGTTGCACATAAAAACATGGGGCTTGAAAACCAGTGTAATACAAGTTTGCAATCCTTGCAGTTTCTCTTGAGTCTTAGTTCTTGTTGAACCTAACTTCATCTCTATTTGCAGCTGAAACTCTGTTGAAATTATTCTTCTTCATGTCTGTTCTCAAAACTTTTGATATGAAGTTATAAGAATGAACATTTATCTAAATACTAGCCATCAGCTTTGCTATTTGTAAAATAAGCCCTGACATCGACTCTGTTCAATTGAAGGAAATTGATGTGGTCATTTAAACAAGGTAAAATTTCAATTTTCTGAAGTTAAGAGGCTTCATTGAATATCGTGGTGCAAACTTTAGGAATTTATTCTGTCAAAAAGTTGGCCCATGGATTGGTGATGGGAGGATGAGTCGTGCCTTGTTAATCAATTTGCGTCTTAAGAAAATATTTTGATAGGCACGAAATCCCCTGTTTCAAAAACATTTTATTTAAGCTTTTCTGTTTTCAATTTTGGTTTTTCTGTGTCTATCAAGAGGTCATCTCTGAGTTATTCTAATTTCAATGATGTCGCTTATTCCATTGGTGTCGTCCACGCAATGAACATGGATTGTGATAGGCCCATTTCCGAATATTGACGCATTCAGTGACTCGAAAGGTTTTGCTTGTGGGATAGTCCAACCGATCCCTGAAACTAAAATTATTCTTGAATCAAAATAAGATTGGAAGTGCAAACTCAGCCTGCTATTATGATATGACCTATTAACTCATTTCAAATTCTAAAAGAAATCAATTATTACAAAGACAAGTGAAGCTAAGCAAGTTGGCTCTGGTTTAGTTAGTATTAGGAAGTAAACAAAGAAATGCTTGTGCAGAAAAGACAAATACCAAATGTGGTGTGAACGCCATTAAAGAAAGCCAATGTAAGGAAATTCACACGATTAAATAAAAGACAGTGACAATGACTTTTGAGTAATATGATATCTACAACTTGGGCTTGGGACAAATTCAGACGGGACCCCATGCTGGTAATACTAAAATGAAAGGTGAAAGACCAAAGCTTCAAATGTGAAATGCTTTTTCGGTTGGACACATGCAACCCAAGCAAGCAAATAGCAGTGTATTGTATTGTATAAGCAAGCCCCCCTAAAAAAGTCAAATTACAAGACAAAAGTTGTTTGTCCTTGTCTTGTGGCTTTGCTGGTTACTGTACCCACTAAGTAGTAAGTACCCTCCCCAGTCCCATCCCATACAAAGAATCGGAATTGTTTGGTTTTTCCAGGTGGTCCACCGTAACAAAATTGATTTAGCCTTTCGTCCTTATACTTTTACCAAACCCATTCCTGTATTTGCATATCCCAACTACAATTGGGCAACGAACAAGGAGCTGACAAGAATTATTCAGTTTTTGATGCTGATGTCTTTCCAATCATTTTTTTTCTCTCATGGATGCCCTTTTGGCGGACAGGGCTTTGACTTGCGCTCTGCGAGATGGTACTGAGGCGTTACATCATATCATAACGACGTCGTGTTAGGGACTTGTACCCTCCCTTCTTTTTTTTTTGGTTTAAAGAGAAATCCAGAGCTAATTACATAACAGTACGTGAGAGACAGGTTCCTGACTGATCTTCAATGAAGAAGTGGTGACACCGGAAGGTGTAGTGTCAAAAAAAAAGTAATCCCAATAATGGAGTGGACTGCCTGGGAGGCCAACGAATCTACACATCTGTTGCACTCTCGGTAAATATGTCGATATGCAACAGATCAATTGCAGGAGAGTACCCTCTCTTTTCTAACGTTGATTGTTTAGCAATTTTAGGGTGGTCTATCCGACGCCAAGTTGAGGGTCAAGTGCGTATATCATTACCGGGATACAAGTGCAATGTGGAGATGACAATGATTTAGTGGGGAATCGATTTTCTCCACCACACAAAAAGACAAGAATTAGATGAATTGGAATCAGTAATCTTTGACGAATTCAAACTACGCATGTCCTTGGAATGGAGACCGTCAAGTCAACTGTCCTACTATTGCATAAAACGCTCTTTGTCATTAAGTTGATATGCTTACCAGAGATTTGGTCCATCAGACTGATAAAGCTGATGCCTTAAAGCTAAAAGCATTGGTAAGGAGACAGGATCTAAGCTTGCAACGTTGCCAAAATCTTTATATAATTCTAGAACACAGGTATAACATACAAGCTCCATATCAAGATGGATGAATAAGTTCCAGTCCAGTCATGTTCTGAAATTAGTGCTTATAATTCCTAACTTACTAAAAACAACTGATTAACCCAACAAAGATCACAACACCCCACTTTTTCTTCCCCCATTACTCTGTGACGGAAGCTAAACAGGGGTTGGTTACACCTCTGATGGTTCAGCCAAATTCCACGAACAAGTTCTGATCCTGGGATGCCTGGAGCTCGCCTTCTGATCAGATGGAATACTTTTATGAACCAGAACAACATAACAAGTACTCTTCAGACCAAGAACAGCTTGAATCCAAAAACATACAGAACTCGATATCAACCTCATCAGTTGACATTGTGGTAAGAAGTAAACGCTTCTACACAAATCTTGTAACCACACACCAACACTTTCAAAGGGGCAGAAGGTGGGGGAGGGAAAAAAAAAAAAGAGTGAAAAGTGAAGCTTCTTGTTACGTATGTGGCTGCCTGTAGTTAAGAGTAAGTAGAGTATTAACAGTTAAGGATTCACGAAGCTTTTGATCTCATCCATGAGGCAATAAAAGTGATCGTTATTTGGCAAAAAGTAGAAACCTATAGTAGCTTGTTTTAGATAAAGAAGTTTCACTTCATGGCCAGCTTTCTGGAGCCCTTGAGCATAAGCCAACTGCCAGTCTTGTATGAGATCCAAACCAGCCACAACAACTAGACTTTTGGGGAATTTGAGTCCTTCCAATCGTTTGGACTTGGGGCCAAATATATTACATGCTGGATGGTCTCTGTCTTCACCTCCAGGCAGAAAAGCTCTCCAATACCAATCACGGTCTTGAACCGAGACAAAGTACTTGCCGTCCAACGTTTTCTCTGATTCTGTTCTTTTCTGACCACCAAACATTGGGTGAAGAAGCATGTTACCTAGTACCTCCACTTCTGCCTCAGCTGCTCTCACCGCGACATGGTGAGCTATATTACCTCCTGAACTATCACCAGCCAAATAGACGTGAACCTTAGAATCTTTACCACTTTGAAGCCATGTCCTGGATTTGACCCACTTCAGAGCTGCCCAACCATCATCATATGCACATGGATAACGATACTCTGGTGAGCGACGGTAATTCACAGACACCACAACAGCATTACAAAGGCTAACAAGTCTGCGACAAAAGGTGTCATAAATAGCACTATTGGCAGATGAATGAGCGAAGCTTCCGCCGTGAAAGAAGATAATCACAGGGACAATCTCAGTAGTGCTCAAGGGCTTCTCAAGATCCACAATCCCCCACTGAGCCTCGTTTTCAGGGGCCGGTCGGAAAACACGGTTTAGGAGACCAGAAGAACGGTCAACGTGATCAAATGAGAAAACCCCATCTACTGGAATCGTGTTGGCAGGGACTTTACGTTCAAGGAACTCTGCCAATTCACGGTTAAAGGTCCCGTCTGGTCGGCGAAGTATATTGTATGCCAATTTAAAGTTGGAGATGAGGACCCACGTGTTCAGTGGAACAACCATCTGCAAGTACAAGTTTTTCAGAGGATTTTCTCAAGAAAAAGGGAGGAAGAGAACGAAAGGTTCATAAAGCTCTTATAGGTAAGAAGCGATCTAATTACGCTTCCATAAGATTCAGAAAATATATCAAGTTTACTTTATTCCCAGAACTCGGAATGTCAAATAAAAGCTGAAAAAACTCCACAGGCAAGTTAGTATTCCATTGCCACTCAATCCATTAGGTAAGTAAAGTTGAGGACAAACGCAAACAAACCGGAAACCACTCGAATCACAGCCCCAAACGACAAGCTTTGTCTACCGAAGTCAAAACATGTTAAGGAATAATAAGATCACAGAGTCATTCGTTGCAAAATAGCCAAAAAGTGAACTCCAATGCTGTAAACCAAAGTCAAAATCTAAGTCCCAACAGGTCATAACACAAAGGCCTAGACCATGAACAGACTTCCACTAATTTTGTCAATAGAAAACTGATCAAAGAAGAGAGAGGATTGCATGCGAAGATAAGAAAACAGGAAGTCAGGGACAAAAGAGAATACCTTGGATTCATTAAGGTTGACCTCCTTACCACCAGCCATGAAGATGAATTCTTCACCCAAAACCAAAAAAGGGGCCTATACACAAGTCAGAAAACAAACAAATTGCCCCTTAAAGAAGGAATGAACACGTGCCCTCTTACTCAGACCATCTCACAACCTCATTTTTCTCGAGCCCAGAACACCGACCTCAAGACAACAACAGCCCAACAGCACCGGAACAGAAAAGCAAGCAAGCTTAACAGGTACGTAAAGGAACAGTTTTTATCAATCCCGGCCTTACAATATGTGTGATTCCTATTCAGTACATGAGAGGTGAAGGAGTAGGGAAATAAAAGGAGAGGAGGGAGGAATCAAAAGACAGTTATAGGGGATTGTTTGAGAAGAGGATGAAAGTACGTGGAGAGCAGATATAGAAAAGAAAGGGAGGGTAAATGTAAATGGCAAGTGATTGACATGAGAAAACAAAAGATGAGAGGGAGAGAGCGGAGAGTCAAAAGAGGGAAGGAAGGACGGAGATGGACGGAGACGACAAAAGCAGGCGGCCAAATTAAGCTGTTCTCGTGGGTCCCACCTACTCACTCTTTTTCTGTCTTCTTTCTCACGTACACACTACATCCATACCAATACTAACTGCCTCTTTGTAAATTCTAACCAAGTCACCTCTCACCACCAGTCTCTCTCTTATTTTTTCCTTTATTTATTTGAATTATCTTTTAAAAATTTCATAAAAATATATTTAAAGTTGAGCTTCAATTAATTAAATTGTTTAATTAATGTTCTTTTATAAAATAATGAAATTTAAGCATAATAATAATAATAATAATATGGCTTGTTTGTTGCATTAACTCTCGGTTAAGTGTACTAGATAGCCAATTTCCAAGTTTGGCAATAGCTGTACGCATGGGACGTTAAAAACTAAACGAGAAAGGGAAAAGAAATAAGGGAAGCAGACAAAGACTTTGCTGCGTGCGGCCGACGCCAAGGCACGTGGCGACAAAGGGTTCCGTCTCGACTCTTTTGCCTAACCCCGCCATCCCTCTTTCCTAAAGTACCCCTGTCTCTTTCCCACAACCACGACATCGCCACTGAGGAAGACAAGTGTTTTGTCCTCTAGGGGAAGGCGCGTGACGGCATGTTTTTTGTCAGGGCCTGAGGTGTCGTTTCTCGCATTTCACAAATTAAATTAAATTTTTCTAGGGTCATCGAATGTGGGTTTTGGATTTTGTCGTATTCAATGGTTATGTCTTGTACAACTCATCATCATCAAGGTGACACTTGTCTTCAGCAGAGAGCTCTGCGTGTTATGATGCCCCCAACTTCCCCAAGACATTTCCCCTCAAAAGTCTTGTTCTTAATACGAGCTGATACGATGATCGAAGCCCTCGTCGTGGGGCCCCCTCGAAACCTCCCCATGATGGGAATTACTGACTCTGTTTTTTGACACGTGGTTCTTTGACCTCGATTTTTGGGAGTGATTGATAGATTTTTTTAAAAAATTTCAATGTGGGACCTTAACAAAATTTAACTAGCAAAGAACATGTGCTCCAACTCCAACCCCCTTCTCCTGGATCTCTGGCCGTTGGCATTGATCTGTTAGAATGATCGAAACCAACCATGTTTTATAATTTAATCCGATTCCAAACTAACCGAGAAGGTACTTGAACTGAATAGAGACCATAGGATTTGGTTTCTTGGTGGGATACTCGCACTTGATAGGGTTATCCTAAGGTTGTTTTCTTTATCGAAGTGGTCACTACTCCATTTTCATGCGACTCATCTCTAACGTATTTGTATACTTTTAGACCTCATGTTGGCCGTTGGACTTGGTAAGGGACACTTTCTTACCATCACACAAAATTGGATTGTCTCATTCCAGCATTCATTGTGTAATAAACATAACCATACCCTTAATTTCTAGATTGAAACACAAATTCAACACCCCTATCAAGTTGTTTGTGTGATTGGTCTTATAATTAAGAAGTTCCTTCTAATTTTATATCATAGGGTAACCATACCCCATCAAGTGTAGCTAATTGATTTAAGGTAGAAGACATTAATGTTTTTTTTTTTAATTTCATTAATTTATTATTATTTTATAAAAATATTATTCTTTATGAAATTTTAGAATCACTCCCTCTATTAAGTTTTACTTATAATTTTGGTTAGCTTAGATAACTATACCATAGGTAATGATTAGAGATTAGTAAATCACATTAATAGTATATATTAAGTTGAATAATTGATTATAATTATAGTATTATTTAGACAATAATATATAAGTAAGATGTAATATTAATTTATTTTCATAAATTTAAATATTTATATTTTTAATATGATAATAATTTTATTAGATTTTGAAACAATATTGTTTTGTTAATCCTCATCACCGTTATTGGTCTTGGTTGATATAGATTAATAATTAGGATTACTTAAATACATGTTAAGCTACTTCAGTAAATATTTAAACAAATCAATAACAGGTTAAAAGTTAAAAAAAATTGTAAATTTACCCTTTTAAAGTTTAGACCATATTATTAATTAAAACACGTTTCAAAATTGACATCTTTTAATTTACTGACTTCCTAAACTGTCACCTCCCCATTAATTACCGCGAGTTAAAAAAAACAATTCCGTACAAGTTTAAAGTGAAACAGACAACGCAAGTACGTTTGCTTAGATAAGAATGACGTAAGTCTAAGCAACACC
>JANZLD010000004.1:17892436-17903120 GCA_026413575.1 Erythroxylum carthagenense | reverse complement strand
ATACTTATGCACAATTTAATACATATTCCAATAGTAAGCATATTTCGTACTAAATGTCGTTAATATTCTAACCCCTATTTTGGGGCGTTACACCCAGCCCGACCTAACTTTGCCCGATTTGACTGGGCTATGGGTTAAGAATGTGCAAAATGAATTTGTTTGTCAAATTATTTTTAAAAAAAGTGTAGATGGAATGGTTAGCCTGTGGTTAGGTCGAGCCACAGACTGCCCAACCAATGGGTCGAGTAGGGTCGGGCCTGCCAGGCACTGCCCGAGATAGACTGGGCCCATTTCCATCCCTACTCTAGGTCATAAAATAACCAAGAGTCAAGATTTATAAAAGAAAAAAATAACAAATTAATCACTGAAAACAAAATAGAAACAAAATAAAATAAAAATGATTAGACTAATAAAGTCTAGGATTTCCTAATAATATAATCCTTGCAAACAACGTAAAAAACTTGATTGACTTAGTTAGGTCAATATTTAAATTTACCGCAAGTGTACAATGTAGTTGTAGCTAGCACAAGCAAGTACATGTCGATCCTTCGAAGACTGGAATTACTAGTAGTTACCTTTTTTTTCTATCATCTAACCTATGAATTAGATTTTTAATTAAAATTAAACTAAACTAACAAACTAAAATAATTCTAAACAAAAGATAGAAGAAAATACTTAGAAAAATCAATATCAAATAATAGTGTCTACGTGATGAAACCCTAGGAATCATTAAATATTAACCCTTTATCATGCAATTATATTGTTGATTATTGGACCATGGAAATTTCTATCTTATGTTATTATCTTTCTTAAGACTATTAACAACTAATCCATCAGTTGATTAACATAATTCTTTCTGGTTAAAATCCCCAGGATTGCATTATCGATTTATAAATTTCGCTATTAGGTTTGACCTTAATCTAGAGAATTTATGTCGACCTATCTCTAAGTTTGCATGTAACTCCTTCTAATTATGATAGATCCATTCAACAAAAAAATTCTCATTCTTAATCATATGGAATCAAATTAATCACTAATATTTAAGGTATATTAGAACAAGGATAAAATGCATAATTGAATCACAATAAATCAATCAATATAATTGTATTGAAAATATTAAAACATATTGTTATCACAATCTAGGGTTCATCACACCTAGACATTGAATACATTTAGTTACTTATAGAAAATGAAATCAATAACAATAATGCAGAAGACTAATATAAAATAAAGAAATCATAATTCTAAATCTCCCTTTCTCTTCTATTGAACCTTTTTGCAAGTATGGATTTGAGGTTGTTATATATTGGATCTCTACCAGAAACAACCTCTCTACTATGTAGGGGTAAAGTTGTACACTATCAGACCTCCCCAGACCTCGCTTTATTGCAGGACTTCAGACTGGGTGTGATGATGATATATTGGATATCTTGATGTATTCTTTGTGTTTTCCTCATCCCTTGATCAAAATCATCACCTCTAGATGATATTTATAGCCTAAAAACTCTTAAAATTTTAACTCCCCTTAGTTTGCTTCCACTCACGTCCTTTTAAGTAAATTTTAAGATTTTAAGGATTTACACGATCACTTACATGGGTGTGTAAGAAACTGTGTACATTCAAAACACCTAAATTCATGATTTCATATAGGCATAGAGACTTACACGGGCAGCATACATAGTCGTGTATATCAACATAAACAAGCGTGTAGTTCTAGAACTTAAATTCTTCAATCTTTACATGTTTATAGAGACTTACACAGTCACTGTACATAGTCATGTAGGTCCTTAGTTGCTTCAAATCTTAGTTCCATGCCATGACTTTATCCAAATTCTTCTCATTTTGTCCATGAAGGCAATTATGACCTACAAATGCACTTAGAGCGAATTAAGTACTAAATATACAATTAAGTTGTAGAATATCAAACAAAATACATCAAATATGGGTGTGTAATTATAATCAAATATGCATTTATCAAATGTCAATTCTTAAGTTGATCATATGGTGGTCTTTAATATAATGATCAACTTCAAATTCCATTTCTCTAGCACAAGCTTAAGGTAATTTGAAGCTCCTTTCTTGTTATTTTATAGGATTTTTTTAGATTTTGACGTTTTTCTCTAGAATAAGCAACCCTGCCTTTTTTCTTATGAAATAGTTTCATCAGTTCTTTCTTAGTCATATCCAAATAAGTGAGAATGGGTTCGCATGTACCTTTCTTGGGCATATAATGAAGCTTTCAACTATATTATTGGGGATAATATCATACTTATGCCTTCTATCAAATGCATATTTGCACCACCTCTTTTATAATAACATCTTTAAATAACCATGAACATATTTCATCAATAATTCAAACATTTTCATTTATCTTTCTTCCTCCATATTTGTACATTCAATTACTACATATTATATCTAATCCTTTATGGTTCATCTTATTGTATTGTCTTATGATATTTATTCACAAATTCCTAAAGCAATATCTTTAACCATAATGATACAACTAATTTTCAAATATTTGTTTGAATTCCCTACAATAATTAAAAGAACTCATTAGATTGCTTAAGTATTTATATAATATATAGACTTAGTAAAGAATGTTGCAAGTATTAATAATTCTGACACTTGCATGTTAAACATAATTTTTCATTGTCACCTATGTCATAGAGTTAACATTCAAGGAATCATTTCCATGTCTCTATGTTTTCTACTCCAATAACTATACAAACTTATAAATATACATTATCATTAAGATCTTTACTAATTGTTATTAGAAGTTGCCCTTTATGTTTAGTTTTCAAATAACGATTATTAATGAATATTATTGGCATGCATACATATATTCCTTTCTTCATTAAATTTGGGCAAACATAATGCTGATAAAAAATCCCATTAGCTATAGGCACAGAAAAAGAAAAGCCCAACCCAGCTTAGTCAGGCTTAATGTCAATATGTTTGGCCTTAAACAATCAATTTTAAGGCTAGGCTTGAGTTTTATATCTAAATTTAGGCTTTATACAAACTTAGAATTTTTGATTGAAGATTTAAACTAAGTTCAAGTTTAGGCTCGAGTTCTATGGCATGATCTAGCTTGAAGCCTAAACTTCTCTTATAATAAAATATAATATAATTTTGAGTATGAAAATCATAAAATGCAACCAAGCTAACCCTAGCTCTCTCTGTGTAACGCCCCAACTTATACCCTAAAAGTATGATAACATATCTAGGATGTATTAAAATGAACATAATGAATTAAGTGCATCTTAGTAAGAGACATTATGGTAACTTAATGTAAAAGATATGGGTTAATGGGTAATTTGTTTGTTTTGACATGGACATACATACTTAGCTGTCAAAAATGTACGGGAATTTTTGATATATTCTATGCATTTATGGATGTGATGTGAGGGAAATTAGTAGAAGAACTATCCCATTTGCTTATGGAATTTTGTTGGTTAAATTAGATGTATTTTTGTGTTGCTCTTGCATGATAAAATCGAAGTTGGTTGATTTAGGATGTGTACCTTGTTGAATGGTTAGGTTCCACTGAACATATTTATGTAATTTGGCCATATCTTGATCTGTATACCTCCAAATTGACTGATTCTAATTGTAAATTAATCTAGAGACATAGATCTAAAACTTTCATGAAGGAAAAAAAGTT
The DNA here is from genome assembly GCA_026413575.1 of Erythroxylum carthagenense. Taxonomy (NCBI): domain Eukaryota; kingdom Viridiplantae; phylum Streptophyta; class Magnoliopsida; order Malpighiales; family Erythroxylaceae; genus Erythroxylum; species Erythroxylum carthagenense. Next base: position 17,899,456 of record JANZLD010000004.1, on the reverse strand, counting down.
TTATTGTGCCTCTAAGATTTTTGAATTCTGGCTTGAAATTGAGTTATGGCTATTGTCTTTGTTTTTAAATAGTCTATAGTGTTTTGGGTATAACTCCTAGAATAATTAACTAAATTGCATGAAATTTATTACATTAGAAATTAAGACATAGGGTAATGAAATTAGTTGATAATATTGTAGGCCAATGTGGGAAGTAAGGGAAGAAGAAGGACCAATATGCAATTTTTCTAAAGTTAACACATGGACCAATTGGATTAAGGCATGTGTGACTAACAATAATAAAGCATGTGTGTCCTATAGGAATTAAGCATATGTGTGAGTTTTTAAAGTTTTGGAATAGGGATATGGAGAGGGGAGATGCACGACATTTTGTGGGTTCTAAGTTCAAATTTTTCTCCTCTTCATTTCACCTTCTTCATGCCATCATTTTTTATATACGAAATCGAGTCAATCTTAGGTGAAAATCAAGGTCAAAGTTAGGAATTTTCTCTTCACCTTTATCTCTTCTTACTTTGCTTATGAAGGAATGAAATTATAAGGATGGAAGTGGGATTGAGAGGTATATTTTTGGCATTTTTAGTTGGTGAGTCAAGCAAAGCCAAAAAGGAAGGGAAAGAAAGGCAATAGAAGACCTACTTTGTCAATTTTCAAAATTGGGACGTCACTTAGTTGATTTATGTATTTGTGTATGATTGAATGGATATAAAGATTCATTTGGATATGTAATTATTACTGGGATATTGCTTTGGTATTTTTTTGGTATTACTTTACATGAACTTGGTTGTATATGACGAGAGTATAGTGTAGTTGAATTCTGTCTAGGGTTTGTTTGAGTCAGTCACATTGTTTAAGTCATAAATCAGCCTACAGACCTCCAAATTATGAGATCGAAATAGGTGACCTAATGCTACACTTATTTTAGAGCATCTTCTGATATTTTGTTTATATCTTATGATTTAGAAGTCCAAATGGTCTGATTGTTGGTGCTATAGAAATTATAGACATAGAGGAAAAAATGTCTAGAAGACCTTGAAATCTTGTTTTGACTTTTTCCATATTTATATTAAGGAACAAGTAGTGGTATGAATGGAGAGAGTGTCTATCATGACCATGACATTGCTTTTGTTTCCAATTTTTACCGAATCTTTTTGAATATGTATGAGACCTTTCAAACACTTCTAAATAAACAAAATAGGACTTAACATGTGTGAATTGGGTGATTGAACATTGGAATTTAAGATTGAGATTAATGCATTCCAAAGAAAAGTTACTTGTACATAAATGATTGGTATGCATAGTTATTGCTCATATATGTATAGTATGACTATAAAAGTGAGTTTTTGACACCCTCCTAATGGTGGTAGGCCATAAATTGCATGTATGAACACAAATATAGATTTTGTGACTTGAAATGTAGATTAGATGACATATATTGTGAAATTGACATATGGTTAAAGGAAATGTTACAATGCCTACTCTATTGTCTTGGTTGTGGATAGATACGCATGCCTGTAGGGTTACAGTACAGCTGCTACAGTTCGATACCACCGGTGTCCACAATTTGATACAATTGGGCATCTACAGTTTGATACCTTCAGGTATCCACAGTTTGATACTTTCGGGTATCCAAAGTTTGATATCTTTGGATATCCACATCACCTGTTATCCACACCCACTAAAAATGTACAAGCTTAACACTGAAAGGAAACTCAACAGTCATAAATATGAAACATAGCATGACAATATGAATAATTGGTATTGATGAGCATTTACATTGATTGTAATAATGAATTGTGATGATGTTAATTTATATAGATAATTTGTATCATATCAATATCTAGCTTATAAATGTGCATTTTTGGCATATGGATAATATGTTGAAGCATCTTTGCATTATTTGCTTTGCTTAAGTATGCCATCATTGTTTATAAGAGCATTGAATAATATCAATGATTGGTTCATGAAGGTGAAGTTATGGTATATGAGTTGTGATATTTATGAATGTGTGTGCTTGGCAGATGACTGTTGTGAGTGGTCATCCAAACTAAGTGTTTTCCCCACTAAGCTTTCAAGCTTAGCACGAGTGTTAATCTGTGTAGGTCCAAGTCATAGGAGTGAGGTACAAGGAACATCTACGGGGAACAAGGCCAACAGATAGAAGAAAAAAAGTACTTCTAGAATATATTTTTAATTACAAATGATTAATTATGTATGAAGAAAGGAGATTGTATGTTTTCTTTTGGATTACCATGTAAGTATAAAGATGTATTACTGTTGTTAAATGATAATGTTAAACATTAGGGATCATTGTAATGTGTATATGTATGGCATTGAATAGAATTATATACCTTGAATGCATGTACAACAATTATGTGTGTGGGTGGTCGTAGGTTTCGTAAAGGGGGTGTTACACTCTCTTCTCTCAATCTATATGGTCTCATGTCTCATCTCTCAGTCACATTCTCTCAATCTCATTGTTTTGTTTGATCTGTGCACGTTAACTTACTATATACCTAAGATATCCTAAGTGAGCTACATAGTTGCATCTCATCGTATAAGTTGCTATTAAGGTCATCATAGCTCACTCACTATTTATTGATGTTGTGCATCTCCTTTCGATTACTTGCATCACATGAGAATTTCTTTCTTTCTTTTTCTCTCTTTGTGTCATGTACTTATGTTGAACTGTAATTGTCAATTTTAGGGTTATTAATTTCCTCATTACTCATTCTATTATTAATAAAGAAACTTGAAAATTATGTTTATTTAAAGACATCCTTGACTAATGATTTCTTTTCCATATTTTTTCAATTTTGTTTTATAGGCATTTAACTTTCTTTTAGAAGTCATTACAATGTTTCCTACATAACATATTTTGTATATTGGTTTTTGTGTATCATTCAGGTTTTATGGATGAGATTATAATCATCGAAAGATTAAAGGATGAAATTTTAATCGTTTTGATATTATTTCCTTGATTAAGATTCAATTTTGTTTGAGATAATGATTGTTCTGTCATAATATTTAACTTACTGAAGGATCAATTGTTAATTATTTTTTAGGTCTAGTTTCTTACATTTATAGTGATTTCATGTTTTATTTCACTTTTTTTTCTTCTTATAAAAGTAGGTGTATTATAGAATGTACAACTTAGGAAGCTAGTTTGATGTTAGACATTTATGTTCTTTTCTTGAACTTACATAAAACAAATGTAGTATGCATTTGATGCTCTTCAATGTCTAGGTAGTAGGGATCAAATTCTCATTTATGCTAAAGCTCTTACATGCTAAGCCTTTTAAATCATATATTAGGTTGATATTTATTAATTTACTTAGTAACAAGTCTAGACATTATTTAGTGTTATTTAGTAATTTAAGCAATTCCATCGAATCACAAAAAATTCATTGCTATTGTGATGCAGTAGCAACCCACTTAGTATGTTCTCTTTTTATTTATTTATTTTTTTCATCTAAATATGTGAAACATGGGCTCAGAGCCATCTTATTATATGAATCAAATAAAAGGAACTCATTCAATAAAGAAAAAAGATCATGGTTTTTATTTCATTGTGAAATTCAAAGAGTTTGTTTATAATAAAAGTAGACTATTTCTATGTTCAAAACTCCATTTATTGAAATTATAAATCTTAACTAAATGTTTATAGCCTATATCATAACCTCTTTTTATATTATGTCAACTATGTTTATGCTTAAATTGGTTTCATGATTGCCTTATTTATAACTATTTTAGATGGAAGAGGTTAATTCTTTAATAACACAAACCAAAACAATGAAGAGTTCCAATCTAGTGCCTAGTTGTATACCAAGTGAAGAAACAATGCATATAGAAGGAACCATATCTTTGAAGATAAAAATTATTGTTTGGAATTAATTCATAAAGACTAAACAAGTGATAGAGTTGATAAGGTGAGTCTAAGTATCGTCTTAAAATTTTGACTAGCGATTAAAGGTGGAACATCTCATTTGAAAAGGCATATGGATTCTTGTAATTAAAAAATTAGTATTAGGAGGTTAAAAATTTTCTATTCTAAGCCTAATGGAAGGAAAAAATAAAATGGCTTCCAGAAACTATGACCTTGAAAAATCAAGACTTGAAGATGTTTGTAACCTTACTTCACCTCACTTTTAAGATACCAACTTAGAATACTAACAAAAAGGACATCTTCAAGATTTATGAAAAATTGAAGAATTTGACATTGAATATGTTATCAATTAATCATGGATAAGATGTCACTACATCATAGATGTGGAATATTGACAATAAAAAAGGATTATATGGTAGTGACAATATATTACATCGATAACAATTGGATTTTATGTATTTGAATCTTGAGATAAAAATTATTCTTTAATTTTTTTAACATTTTTCCTTTAATTATGTTATAATTGATAGTTGATTATGTTCTTAAATGTTAGGTTTATTTATGTTCTAACACCACATATAAGTGAGAGCTTAACAAATGTATTATTCGATTGCTTGATTAATTATAACATCAATATGACACTCTTTGCCATAACTTTGGATAGTTGTAGCATGAGTAGTATTATTATGCCAAAATTAAGACCAATTTGTGTGTAGGGAGCTTACTAATACATGAGAGATTCTTCCATATGCTTTGCTTTATGCATATAGTGAATATGACGGTGAAAGATGACTTAGAGATAATCAAAGAAGGGGAGAGGCAATCTAGAATAGCATAATATATTAGAGTGAAACTCCTAAACAACTTGAAAAGTTTAAAGAAATTGCAACATAACTCCATATTTCATACACTAAGAAGTTGGTTCTAGATTGTACAATAAGATGTAATTCCACATTCAAGATGTTAGAGTTGTCAGTTATATGTTAAGATGAGAGACATAAATTAATTACTGTATGTAAGAAGGGTTGTGGGTAGAGGATACATGCTTCTCCAACACAACATGGGACTGCATTTCAAATTAAAACATTTCAGTCCAAATATAAGTGTTGTAGAGAATACTAGAACAAAAAACATAAGGAGTTATAGATTTTAAAGAAATATCTCCCATATTTTAGAGATTGTCCTATGTGGGATGTTACAGGGCTTAAAGGTGCACTTTTAAGGGATTTCAATGTTGAGATTACAAACAAGAAGGCATATACAGTGAACAACTTAGTATTAGAGCTTTTAACGGTGAAGAGGGAAAGTAACTATAGGATTTACGAAGCTATATGTTAGCTATATTAAAGTACAATTTGGGTAGTACTTTCATAATCAATTATCTACAAGATACTTTTGATTATATATATATACTTGATTATGAAATTACTACCTAGATGCTTGTAGAAAAGGTTTCTTGGCTGGTTGTAGGCTTGCAATACGTGTTGATGATTATCACTTAAAGGGTAAGAATGGAGAGCAATTGCTTCTAGCCACTAAATTAGATGTAAATAATAATATGTCTCTGATCATATAGGATGTGGTTAGAATTGATAACTAAGTATTATGGAAATGGTTTCTTGAATGTTTACAAGAAGATATTAGACATTATTAGGATCATAATTAGGTTTTCATTTTCAATATGTAAAAGGTAAAATTATGCTATTAGGTTTTCTTTTTATCTTATAAACATTCATTTATAGTTATGGACATTTACCAAGTGCATTAATATACAATGTGGATTAATTGAAATAGGTTTTGGAACATGTGTTCAATATTGATACGGTTGGTGTTGAAAATAGATATTGTGTAAGACAAATCTATGCCAACCTTCAAGTCAAATTTAAGATGACAAAGGTTATAAAGAATATAGTGTATAATGCAATTAGAGCATATACCTTTAGTGAATTAAAAAGGTATATGATTTTTTAATTTAAATGTACTTGAACTTCAATGTATATGGTTATCTAAGTCATGATGGACTTCTCCTTTAAACAAGTACATAAGGCGAAAGGTATTGGCAAGTCAATTTATTACAAATTGAATTAGATACCAACCCACAAGTGGTGTAGACACACTCATAGTGTAGAGCCAAAATGTGACATGTTGTTAAACAATCATTATGAAAGCTTCAATACTTACATCAAAGAGATGGTGACAGTTTAATTATCGCAATGCCTTACATGATTAGAAGAGTAATGATGAAGAGATTTAATAAGGAAAAGGAGGGTATGGAGAAAGTTAACAAATCCATTTGTCCTAGGATTCAAAAAACCTTAGAAAAGTTTAAACAACTTTCAAGTAATTAGATGTCATAATTTAGTGGTGGGAGATTGTTTGAAATGGAGCATATGAATTTTGACTAGCATTTTGTTGATTTGGGAAATAAGATTTGCACATACAAAAGGTGGTGTTTAATTGGAATTCCTTATCAACATGCTTGTGCTACAATCAGATATGATGGCTTCAAACCAGAAGCTTATATGGCCTTAATGTATGGTAAAGAAAATTTTATAAGTTGCTTACGCATATCATATTTTTCCAATTCTTGGTAATGATTTATGGCCATCCTCGACCAAGTATCATAGTTCTAAAATCCTCTCACCATAATACATGAAAAGGGATGAAAGACCAAAAAAAAACAAGGAGCAAGGGGATAGGAAAGGAACATAACCATATAAAGCTACTCGAAAAGGACTTCAAAAGTCATGTAAAATATGTAAGCAATATAGTTCACAATTTAAGAACATGTTCCAATATTCTTTATTGGTTTCCTTGACTTCTGGGTGGAGTGCCTTCCAAAACCAAGTTATACAATATCTATTTCAATAGGAACAGGGGTTTATCGAATTAAACCACATGCTCCACCACTTATCGTATAATAATTCAACCAGTCAATAGACATAAGAACTGGCACAGTTAATGAAGAGAAGATGAAGAGAAGAAGAAGAAACTTTTTTATGGTGCATATTGAGACTAACTATTTATATATATGGGGCTCATTTTGGCTAGTAATTTTTGTTTATAATGTGTGCTCTGAATATCTATTTTTGTTTATAGATCTTATTCGAATGATATTTATGCTTTAAACAATATAT
>JANZLD010000004.1:17850826-17877382 GCA_026413575.1 Erythroxylum carthagenense | reverse complement strand
GAAATTGGTTAAATTAGATAAATGATTACTCACTAAGCTATAAGCTTAGCACGGTGGATTTGCCCCGTGTAGGTACAAAGCAAAGAGATTAAGGACTGGGACAAGTCAACCGCAGTGGCCAAAGGAGTCAGAGTCGATTATGTATTTTGTTTGGATTTGTTTCTGGAAAGTCTGAGATGTATTATATGTGTGTTAAACTTAGATTTTAAAACAATGCATATGTGTAATGTTTAATTTTGTTTGTTCTGTCTTGGGTGGCATCCATGTATCCTCCCAGGGGGTATTTGGGTGTTACACAAGAGGATTGTCATCCAGAGGGTGCTGGAAATTCGGATGCGTATCAGTCTCAACGTTGTCCTCCAGGGCCACGCTTTGTTCTTCCTAATCTGGGTTCTGAGGTGGTTGTTGATCGTTCGGGTGTGTAGACTGCGAGCGAGAATCATGACGTGTTAGCGAAAGGGTGGCTGGTAATTGCGAGCCTATCCGCTGTAGCGCGAGTGCCGCGACGGCGGCTATGTCAGGGTTGGCTGCTGCCGCCTGACTGATCTGTGTAGTTCTGGGCGTGGTGCCCTGATGTCGGGCCCCACGGTGCACGCTAACTGGTTCTGTCGGATTCTGGTGAGGCTGTGAATTGCTAATTGGATCCATGAGGTTGATCGATTCTGGCTTGAAGGTTCCTGCAAAATAACAAAGGCACGTCGGGGGTTGTTTCCCGATAGCCCCTCCGATGCTCAAGTTAGTCTTTCTGAAGAGTTTTTAGGCTAGAGAATCAAGAGAATTAGTGTTTCTGAGTCTCGTACCTCTTGCGTGTTGAAGCAATACCTTATATATGGAATAAACGCTAGGTTTAAGTCTTTACGTAGATCTCTACTTCTGCATGGGAGGTTTCTGTCTGCAAGTGGGCTGTCTATATCTGGTCTTGGACTTAGGCCTAGCACAGCCGACCCGACCAGACTTATATACCTATATACAAATCTTTGTTATTGTTTATAGGGTTAATTATCAAAGAAACTCAAACTTTCGTCAATTTTTTAATTATAGCCTGAACTTTAAAAAGTAGCAATAAAATACTTAAATTTTTATTTTTTAATTCTAATCCAAACTTAAAAAAGTGACAATAAAATGCTCAAACTTTCAATTTTCGTCAATTATAACCCAATATTATCTGTTGTTCTCCTGATACTCTCATCCCTTTTTTTCTGTTTGTTCTTCTGACGCCCCAAATTACTCTCACATTATAGCGTACTGCACTAGTAAACTCTTCGTTTTTAGTTTGTGCTCCTAATGTCCTTAGTGTGAGGGCGTCAGAGCTGTGTAATCTGAAAATCGAAGGATGAGGGTGTCAAGAGAACAAACTGAAAACAAAGAAAAAAAACTGAAATCAAAGCGTAAAGTTGTCGGGGCTGCATACTCTAATTTAGATTTTTTTGAAACAACGACATCATTTTAATTACATGATTAAATGACGTCGCTTCATTAATCTTAATTTGTTATATTAATTTTGGCTTACGTATCTTAATAGTTAAGGTTTTTGAAACATGTAGCAGGTTACGTATGTTAATAGGCAAGGGCCTTTTATACTTTTAGGTAAATGTTAAGGGACAAATTGGTCCTTTTACCTAAATTTTAAATAAAATATTACTAACTTAGTTTATTAATGAACCAATTTATAAAAGACGACAAGATGATATAGAATAATGAATTTCAATAACACACTTAAGCAATAATGTAAAAAGGATAAGGGAAGCTAAACACAAATTGATTTATAGTAGGCGGTGGTAAACAATCCTTGTCTACATCCACTCCCAAAACTCTCCTTAGAATTCTGTTATAACTCTTTTTTCAATGTGAATAATAACCTTTATACAATCTTTTCTTGAGAGAAATGAATCCTTTTCCAATCTTCCTTTATGGTAAATAGGGATTTCAGTGTCACTTGGAACACCCTTATATACGATAGATAAACACCCCCATTTGAAGCTTATAATTTAAAATATCCCATTTTATCACTTTGATAATACTAAAGAAGCTTATTTACACAAATATGAGAATGATGCTCAAGTGTTTAACAAAAACTTTAAAATGTGTGTATAAAGACACCCGAATGATTTTTCATGCAAAAACCAATAAAAGAACATATATTTATAGGCTTTTTGGACTTTTACTGGCTGTTAGAGCTAGAAATTAGTAGTAACATTGACTAGTTGTAGAGCATTGATCGACAATTGTAGCACATTGTCGACCAATTTGTATTGAATATAATAGATGCACTAGTTGTTGAGATGTTGGTCAATTATTAAGGCACATTGGTCGATCAGTGTATCTCCTAAAAAGAAATTGGTTGACTAAATTACTATGTTGGTCAACCAATATATTAAAAAACAATCATGTTATAAGTTTACTTATATTGGTGGACCACTAAGTTATATTGGCGAAATACTAAGTCATATTAGTTGACCATGATTTATTAAATGCATAAAATCGGCCAATTATTGTACAGTCGTTGATCATTTGATCATATCAGTTGACCATTGTATTCCTTGGATCAACCATATTATTATATTGGTTGACCAATGTACCAAGAAATTCACTAGTTGCACATTTAACCAAAACTATTCCCCTAAAAACATAATTTTAATAATTTCAAATGCTCAAAATTAATTTGTTTAACACAATTATAATTAAAAACAACTTTCAAATTGTCTCCAAAGCTTGTTTAAAAGATCAAGAGTTTTTTCTTTTAAAAGGAAAAGTTTTGATGCCTCTTGATGAACGAAAGAACTCGTGTAATGATGTAAAATGAAATGCTTATACACAGTCACCCTTTAAGATTACCGAAGTAACAAAATAAGATTACAATTAACATTATACAATATAGAATGATTTAAATATACCTTGATCTTTTTTTGTTATTGACTTGATCTTCATTTCAGAGATTGTAAACTTCAATTATTCTTTATTATCTTTATAAACTATCTTCTTAAGTTATGAATACATCTTATTCTTATCATGTCTCTCATCAAAATAATAAACTCATAGCGTTATTTAAATTTATCATCATCAAAACATAGATTATAACTTCTCCTCTTGATACAACATGTTCAATTTAAAGTTTAAATATACAAAATCTTGACCATGTTATATTTTTGTCCGTTACGTGTTATATCAGTATTGATGTGACACACATTTTTAATTTTTAATAAGGCATGTGAGTCCCACCATATCATGTGTATGCTATGTAGCATGTGACAGATGCTTATTTTAATTAAATATAAGTAATTTTATTTATGACTTTATGATATTTTATTACTCCAACCTAACTTTAATAACCTAATTCAATCAAAATAACCTAATTCAACCCTAATTTAATAAAAAAATCCTAATTTACATAAACAACAAATAACAAAATAAATTTCATTTCTTTCTCCATGTTTTTCTTGTCCATCGCCAAAGTGATAAGCTTTTTTAGGAAATTGGATTAAACTCGAGCATGCCAACATCTTTAAGATTTTTAATCACTTCTAAAATATCATCCAAGTGAAAACACTCATGAATTATAGTGATTGGCTCCTCCTCATTCTCCTTCAACTTATCTTCTTCAATTAACATAAGTCTAATCTTACGAGAGGACTTCAAGAATGATTGATCAATTTAACCTTTAAAGATTGCCCCAGGTATGGTCAGTTCAAAAAGAATTTTGTAGATGGATTGTTAAAAGCAATATTGTTTAATCTTTCAGTTAGCTGAGCAAAACCCTTAACCATTTAACTGGAGATGATTGGACCTTCCTTAGAAGCTTCTTTCAGTAACTTCAGTACTAGAGGTTCAACAACTTGAATCTCCATAGCAAGAAACATAACTCTCTTAACAACCTCGCAATGAAAGAATGAAACCCCTAATTCCCTAGTCATGCGATTTTCAAATCAAGTCAGGTAGATTGTGTGAAATGAAAATGGTCACCAAAGATAGAGAATTAGGGATATTCAAATAACATGGAACGGTGCAATTAGATAGAGAAATTAATTTTTAATTAGGATTAAGTTGGATTAGTTTTTGATTAAATTACAATTATTATGACTAGATTGGAGTAATTAGAGATTATGAAAATTTAATTAATATTAATTTATTTAACTAAAATGAGTGTACCCCCATGTTATGTAATATACACGACATAATCGGGGTCAACATGATTAATAGAAAATAAAAATATGTGCCATCTTAGTATTAGTGTAAAATATAATAAGTACAGACAACTCTATCAAGATTTCTATCTATTTAGAGTTCAAACTAGACAATTTAGAAATGTTATAGCTTATTTTGAATATTCTAAAATGTTAAGTTTTAACTTATATTTTAGTACAAATATTAAGATTAAAGATAAACTTTTTACTTATTAAGTGTTGACTATTATACTTTAGCGAATAGATTGATTTAAAGTAAAATATTCCTAATGGAATTTCGACTGATCATTATATGTAAAAAGAGGGTAAAAGAGTTGAATATATATTTTTATATTTAACACACGATATAATATAATTTGGTCATTAAAATTTATGATAGTCTAATTAAATCTTAATATAACTAATTAGATCATTTAACTCTTATTTAAGCGTATGGTTAATTAGTGTGAACAAATAATGCATAACTAATTAAATATGATACAAAAATAATGGAATAGTATCCATATTATTTAGAATGTATGCCATTTAAATCAAACTCACAAGTTGTCTTTATTAATTTTGATATAATTGTTTTCAAACTTCAATCAATGAAGTGTTGTCATTTTTAATTACTTGAAGTAAAGTCTCCTGCTATGTGCATTTTATATTTAAACTTGTTATAGAATTCGTAAGCCTGTTGATATATCGATGACAAGGGGAAGTCAAGAATATAAACAGTGAGCCTTAGAGGAATGAGAAATTGGCCTAAGGGTATGTTTGGATGTGAATAGAGGGATGGAAGGGAATGAAATGGAATGACTTAAATGACTCAGGCCATTATTTGAGAGTCTATTTTGAAACATGATGGAATGACAATTAATGACTTTAGAAGCCATCCTTTGCCATCCAAAATTCAATATTTAGTGACCCCTAAATTGGAGGGTCAGGGATGGAATGACATGGCTTGCCTTTTAAATCTCTCTTATTTTATTTAAACTTCTAAATAATAGAGTGACCCATTTCATTCTATTCCATTCCACTTCACTCTATTCCGTTCCATTCCACTCCATCGTAAACTTCCAAAGATATCCTAAAACTCAGTAACCCTTCATGTCATGGCTATTCAAGCATGCTCTTGCCACGCTGGCGATCCGCTCCAGACCATAACATGTTTTAACATTTCCCGCTCAAATACAAAAATTCCTTGCCAGGTTGGCGATCCGCAACAAACCCAAACTTTCCATTCAGAACTCCCCTACACTTGCCTATATATTTTGTACTAAGAAAATACAAAGCTTTCCATCTTCCTAAAACATCTCTTTAACTCTAGCAAGCGGAGATAACCATGAGCTCCACAGGAAGAGGTAAGCCAAAGGCCAAGTCAGTCTCCAAATCCCAAAAGGCGGGTCTTCAGTTTCCGGTGGGTCGGGTCTCTCGGTTTCTCAAGAAAGGCCGCTATGCCCAGCGGGTCGGTTCCGGCTCTCCCGTTTACCTTTCGGCTGTCCTTGAGTATCTCGCAGCCGAGGTCCGCTGATTAATGACACTGTTAATAATGTCTACAATCGGAATGCTTGTGTCGGTTTTGTAATCAACCTTCGGGTATTTTGTTTTGGTTTTTTCAGGTTCTGGAGCTTGCTGGAAACGCAGCAAGAGACAACAAGAAGAATAGGATTGTCCCGAGGCATATTCAGTTGGCTGTACGAAACGACGATGAGTTAGGCAAGCTTTTGGGGTCTGTTACAATCGCAAATGGGGGCGTCTTGCCTAACATTCATCAAACCTTGTTGCCTAAGAAGGCTGGGAAAGGAAAGGGCGAGAGTGACTCAGCATCTCAGCAGTTTTAAATCAATGTTTGAAATGAAAGTAGTTTCTAAGCTAGATAGGAATTGATAGTTAATCGAATTGCTCATGGTTTGCCCTGTAAATCCTTTTTTTTTTTTTTCTTTTCCAGTTATGAAATGCTTCATCATTATTTCATTTCACTTGTTCGGATTTATGCTTTTGTCTGCAATTATTGAGTAACATGTTACTGTGCTATAAGTTTTGGTTCGCATTGGGCCGACAAGAACAAAGTCCATCAATCTAAACGTTACGCGATGGCAATCCGTGCTATTAATTTCTAGCTAATAAAAACCATTCCCATCTGGTGTGTGTGTCTCTATATATTCTACAAACAAAATAAAAGTGCCACCTTCCATCCAAGTACAAGAAACGTTCGCGTAATCTTCTTCCAATCGGTTTCGTTAGTGTTGAGACCTCTAAACATGAGTTCTGGAGCGTCGACAAAGGGGGGCAGAGGCAAGCCCAAGTCTTCTAAATCTGTTTCCAGGTCTCAAAAGGCCGGCCTACAGTTTCCCGTCGGCCGTATCGCCCGTTTCCTTAAAGCGGGCAAGTACGCCGATCGCGTAGGCGCTGGTGCTCCGGTCTATCTCTCCGCCGTGCTTGAGTACCTCGCTGCTGAGGTCTGATTGTCATTCCTTTTTCTTTTGCTATTCCTTTCATTCTCTTTCGTCCGTTTGGTTTTGGTCAGATGATTGAGGTTTTTATGGAACGGAAAGTTTTCAGGTTCACGATCTCTGATTTTGTGTTGTTCGCGTAGGTTCTAGAACTTGCAGGCAATGCTGCGAGGGACAACAAAAAGAATCGAATTGTGCCAAGGCATATTCAGCTTGCTGTGAGAAATGATGAGGAGCTCAGCAAGCTTTTGGGAACTGTTACCATTGCTAACGGGGGTGTTTTACCCAATATTCACCAGAATCTTCTTCCCAAGAAAATTGGTAAAGGAAAGGGTGATATTGGTTCTGCATCACAGGAGTTTTAGGGTATCTGTTTGCGGGTTTTGTTTGAAAAATCTTATATGAAATGGAGAAGCATGTTTTCGGTGATTTTACTTTGATCGGTTTTATGTGTGTAAACATTGAGGATTTTGTGCATTTTGTTCGGTATAGGATAACAGTGTTTCTGATATAACATCTACTGATGGCTTTGCAGAGAGTATTTATGCAGTGGTTGTACATATAACGTAATGGTTACATTGTATTTCACGTTGTTGTGTTCCCTTGCATGATAAATATTGATTGTTAATCGACAACTTCTTTGAGGGTTGATGTATTTTGCCTTTTGAGAACTCAACTATCAGATGACCTCCTTGTTGTATTTGTAGTGAGAACTTCAGCATGTGCAGTCAGATAATAGAATATTTGATTAGGTAAATGTGTTTGGAACAATACTGATTCTTCTATTGTATAACATATTGCGGTGCTAGATGAGAAAATTTCTGAACATTGTGAGATTAAATTGAAGCTATTGTAAGATTAAATGTGGTAGTGATGTAGTTGACAGTTTAGACCTGGGTATACATGATAATTATGATCTGTAATTAAATTAGCTTAGACTTTCTTTGGCATGTGTTTCTTTTTCAACTTTGTAAATTTAACTAATGTTGAGAAACAATTGTGGGAAATTTTAATGAAGATGCTTGAGTCAACGTAGATTGTTTGAGAAGTTGGTTTATTGCTTCAGGAAATTCGGGGAACCATGAAATAATGAACATGTTAATGACCTGCCACATGTTCTTAGTTCAGCTAGGTCCTGTAGAGAACAGCAGCCACATTTTGTATTGTCGTATCTACTGTCGGATGAACTTTTTGGTAACCTATACTTTTGAGAGGGAAGACGATATAATGTTTGGAAGAGTGTTCTCTTGGTAATCATAGTCCTCAATTGGACAGGAATCGTTTTGATATATGAGCAAACTATGTTGTGCTCTATCAAATTGGTTGCATTGGTGCAACTTAGAGGAAGTTAGACTTATCAAGTTAATTGCTGTCAAATCCCATTATGTCAGGTACATCATGTACTATGGTCTTGTATAACTTCAGATTGTAGTTTTAGGACTGATGTTGTTGAAGATGGAGAACGTTATTAGTTCATGAAATGAGTCAATTTATAGGTGCAATAATGAAGTTTTGGGTTTGATGCCGTCCTGAGAGTCCTGTGTTGATTTTGCAATCATCTGGGTAGTCATTTAGCCATGCCCGAATCCCTGGAGAAAGAAACTGAGTTGATTTCTGTGATATTTTCTCCTTCACTTTTTAAAAGGAGGAACTTGACCCTCCTTTTATATTTTCCGTTTTGGTTTGATTTTTTTGTTTCGCCCATTAATTATGCAGCTATTGGTGCACGAGATTGACTGTAGTTGTAGTTAGTAGTTGTAGTTATAGTTGTATAAACGGAATTGCTTTAGAAAGGGTAGCATTAGGGTTTTGTTATTTTGTACAATAGAGTGGGGGAGTTAAAATCTAAAGTAATGATATGATTATACTTTGAAGGAAAAGGATGCACTGCCACTCACTAGGGGTACGAATATTGTTTTGTACTGGTCGAAAAATGCTATTCCTGTTTATTGTACCGATTACAAGTATCGGTCAGTACCGACATTTTCACTGGGTATTGATTGGTACCTAAAATAATTGGTTGGTACTTGAAATATTGGTATTTATTGGGTAAGATCTACAAATTATAAAAATTGAAAGACCAAATTGGAAAAAAAAAAAAAAACACACTAATCTAACTCTAGCTTAGTCTCTCTCAATCTCAAATCTAGTGACTCACCAACACTTATTGCTTTACTCTTTGCTCTCTAGTTTTTGGGTATCTCAATCTCACTTTCTCCATTTAAGGCTTTTAGTTCTCCACTGTTGACGACACTTCAACCTCCAGCTCCTCTGAGTCTTCGATAGAATCTTCTGTCCATGGCTCTCACATCTCCACTAGATCGCCACTCGCCAATCATTAAGTCTATAAGAGCTTTAGTTACGAGTTCAGTATCAAACGTGAAAGTGAGTAATTCAGAAAAACACGAGAAATACTTGTTTTGCTTTTTATAACTTCAAACGAGTATTTTGACGGAAAAACTTTTGAACTTTCTCGACGACTTTTACGAAGGTTTATCAATCGGATGTCACTAACGTCTTTCTGTGACTTTTTTTAATTTATAAACATCTTAACAAATTAGAGAATCTGAATGTTAATTACTTACTTAAGCAAAAGTAAGAGACCTTACTATATGTATATATATAGTAATCATATCGAACTTCCTTATCATATGCCCATTTTACATCTTATGTTTTCTTCGCTGGAGCTGCTTTCAGGTCATCGTTTCTTTCCTCAACCCTCAGCACTGCCATCAATTACCCAGTGACTCAGTCTTTAGCTCTATCTCTTAATAACACTATAATTCTTAGGTTGTTTATCTGTAGACTTATTGTGGCTTTTAATTTTATCTCTAAGATCAACAAAAACAATTGTTTAGTAATTTGGTTGAGTACTTAGTGTTGAGTTTGTTGATTCTTCACTCTACAGTTTCGATTTTGGAATAAATTGCAAGTTGAGATTTGAGATTATTATATCATTCTAGAATAAATTATTAATTAAAATTTGAGATCTCGAATACATTATTGGTTGAAATTTGATTATTTGAGATCATTATAAAATAAATTATAATACTTTAAAATGATTTGCTTCCATATAGATTATAATTATAAAAGTATGCTTATTTTTGTAAAATTTTTACAGTACAGTCATTATTGTAATGTGCAATTGTGCATTGGCAGAGAAAAATATAGGAAACAAGAAATTGACGTGTGCTTTTAATGTAACTATAGATCATTTTTCATGTTGATTCTTATTTGACTTATTAAGATGTCCGCTCCTCGTTTAAATTGTTTCCTTTATGTTAATAAAGAATTTATTTGGACATGCTATGTTATATTTGTAACTCATTAACATATTAAGAATATGGTAATAAAATTTCTAATACATTAGTTTTATGAATTTTATTTTTTAAGTATATGTATATAGTTAACCTTATAATTAAGTAATGATGTTAAATTGGGATACCGTAAACTCATTATAGGTTTCAACGAGTATAATTGGTTTATTGTTTTATTAGACATTAACATTATATATACAGAGAGAGATTTATCTATTTTATAATTCAAATTAGTGTTTTTATGTCTTTTAGTATGAAGTTATTACTTTAATTTTGACATATGTCATTATTTATTTTACAAATAAACGGAGAAACGTTTAAGTACTCTTGATAATCCTACCTCCTTATATTCAGGAAGATTTGATGATCCAACTTGTATTTATTTTATATTAGTTTTTAATACGAAGAATCATATTATTTGTTCGTATTGCAATAAACATTTGAAAAGTGGGGGGAATCATCAAATTATATAAGCATTTAGTTGTGATCAAATGTAATGTAAAGTCTTATAAGAAAGTTAGTCACAACGTGAAATAGTAGATGAAAACAAGCACAGAATAATATCATAATGTGAAAGACATAAGGCAATCAGTTTTTTTATTTTATTTTTGCGATAGTCAAAATGATACTAACACTATTAAAGGTTGTATTCCTATACGTAAAGAAGATATTGTTGTGCTTGATGTGAGAAAAAAGAAGACGACATATGTCTAACTTTTTTTGTACCACAAACAACATTTGGAGCTCATCCTTTAAATTGTAATGCCTTACATCCTAAAGAAGTAACTCATAATGCAAGTATGACAATGATTAGATGATAGTATGATGCAATTTTATCATTCAATGTTGATTAATCTTATTATTACAAGCTTATAGTGGATGATAATTGCCTTTTACGGTTCATAATATAAAACCCCTTTAATTGATTACTACAAATGCAATCTTAATGAAGAGCTTTTGTGTTAAATAAAAGTTATTTGGATGCCAAAAAGAAAGACTTTGGGAAACTTATGATGTTCAATCGTGTGACATGGTTCGAAAAATATAAGATATGAGCTGATTATCAAAATTTTTGTTTATTTTGTTAAGAGGACAATGTTTTGATTTACATTGATGCATTTAAACTTGCTAAAAATGTTGATACTCTATTTGATATATTTAATGAAGTTAGGCCAATTCATCACCTACAATGATTTTGCATATAACGCAACTACAAAAAGGCTACAAAGCATGCATAATTTTTTTTGTTGGATTCTTTATACTATACATTCCATAAATCTGATGTTGGAAAAATATAACAAATGATGGATACTTTTTATTATTAATGAAACTTTACAAAAAATAAGAAAAGTGACTAAGTTCATTTATAATCGTGCATGTGTTCACCAATGATATGGATTTGTATCATTTTTTCATTAAAAGATGTGTAATTAATTTCTTATTATTTCAGTGTTTTGTTCTAATTAGGGAGGTGAGATAAATGTTTAGAAGTGGTAAATAATTTGTATCTTAGTATGCCAAGTTTAATACCAGAATCAAGGTTTTCATAATTATACTTGAAGATTGTAAACTTTGGTCCCAATATCAATTTTTCATTTGACTTTGTAAGACTTTAATGAAAGTACTTCGTTTGACTGATAGTGATGAGAAGATAAAAATGAGTTATTTTTATGATCCTATTGAGAGGGCAAATGAAATAATCAAGATCAATATGCAAATATACATTATTTGTATACATCTTTTCTTATAGTCATCGATAAAAAAATGAAAAATGCAACTTTACTTTTCGTTGTTCAGTATTGGAGCATTTTTAAATTGTAGTATCTATTTTACATTAGGTTTTATAAATAGATTTGATTTAATAGAAGAATGTTATTAACTATGATGATAATTGTTTCATATGAGATGATACAAGATCTCCTTAACTCACAAATGAAAGCATATAAAGATATGTACAGTTATTTTGGGATGCGCATTGTAATTCGTCGAAGGAACAAACTTAATCTAGGTGATTTTTTTTCAATTTTGTTAACTGTTTGAAATTAATCATCACATTATTTTATTTATAAGGTTATTTATATTGTTTTACAGTTGTTTGATGTGATCAATTTAAAAGTGGTGTTATAGAATTAAAAAAGTTTATAATTTGAATTTTGAGTCAATATATGAGTGCAATTAGATATAAAAGGAATTTGAGCGTATTTAAGTTCACCAATTCCCAAAAAAAATAATAACACAAAAGATTAGATGATTTGGTTTTTACTCGATATAACTTAAAACTTTGAAAAAATGTATGTTATTATTATTATTAAGTTGAATATAATTTATTGTAATTTTTTAATAATTTAATTTAATTTGTTTAATAAGACTCTTAATATAACAAGCATTCTTTTAGATTTAATTTGACTTGACCTTATTAATCTTTTAGTAAGTTTGGTTTTTGAAAAACCAAATATCTTAGATGAAAGTAACTTGAAAGATAATTTGAGATGCAATAGTATTAACAAGTTATTAGGCGCGTTGAATTTGAATGATGATGATGAGACTCTTTTTAATAATAAGAATTTTATATTAAATAAAAATTAGGATAAGTTTAATTTGAATAGATATCTCATTAAATGAAAATCCAATTTTTTCATTTTTCTATCTTTTTTAAAAGTCACTTGTATTTAATAACTTGGTAAATTCTATATATGTAATCCAAATATAAAACTTTTAATTATAAATATTTTTGTATTAAGTTTCACTTTTATTTTGTTGTATTCTTTGGTACAAACTCTTATTATAATGCTTATAAATCTATATTATTCTTATTATATGATGTTTTTATTTAATTATTCTTTACTATATGATACTATATGATGTAAATTGTAACAATTTAAATACTTTGTATTTCTTTAGTTTTATATTTGTATAATAATTAAACAATTTTTTCTTACATCAGTTGTGATTATTATTTAAATGTGAAATATGTGAAAGTGATATTAATATGAACAAAATTATTATTGTTATTTCAAATTTATATTATTATGATTCTTTTAGACAAGTATAATGAACAATTAAAAGTTATATAACACAATATATTAAGAAATTATTTTATAATTTTATAAAATTTACGGGTTATTTTATAATTTTAAAAATTACTCAAAAACTATTTTACTAATGCCATACCGAGTTTAATACAATATTGATAGCATTATCCATGGCCCATTTTTTCGTACCCTTGCCTTCCTTCTCACGCCTAGTGGGGTTTTAAGTTTAATATCTTCCTCTCTAATTTTCTAACATTCCTTCCGCTCCCTATTTTTTCTAATTCAATATACTATCTTTTCTTTTCCACTAACATCCAGCTCACAAGAATACAAATTTTACAAAATCAAACTTACGTTACAAGAAAAGCGTAAGTCAGTCAGCGGGTACAAACTGAGTCCAGATCTTTTGTTTAATTTTATGGTGTCTTATTATGTCTAATGAATTTCAGTCATTTATTTATATGAGTCTCGCGTGAATAAACACGAGTTTCTCATAAATGAATGACTGAGATTTTATGGAACACAATAAAACATCATAAAATTAGACCGAGAATTTTATCCCGTACAAACTACACATGTAAATTAATGTACTCACTGTTGTATTTATTTAATCAAAATTTAAACGGATTGGAAAAGAGAAAGAGGGGGGCGTCCATGGTCCACGTCCACCTGTTGGGAGTTGGGTCCCGACAACAACTCGTCTTAGACTCAGACTCAGAGACCTATTCTCATTCTCCACGATTTCCCCAAACTCATCCTTAGTCAGATTACAATCACATCATTTTTATGATATTTATATGTACAAACATTACATTACAGATTACACTGCCAGAAGCTGTTCAACGGATCTTTGGGCTTGACTCTTGAGGGGGCTCGGCTCGGCGATTATGGGTTCTCCAAAGCCATGGCTACACCCGGCTCCCACCTTTCGCTCCCTCGAGACCTACTGGGACTCCGACGATGACGCTCCCGGTCCCCGATGCGCCCACACACTCACCGCGGTCTCCCCCACCAAGTCCCATGGCCCTCGCCTCATTCTCTTCGGCGGGGCCACCGCCATCGAAGGCGGCTCTTCCTCTTCCTCTTCCATCCCCGGCATCAGTTAATTTTACTTCTCAGTCACTCTGAATAAAGTTTGCCTTGTTCAAAACTATGCTTAACCACATCGCTTGTTGATTCCGTTGATTTTTCTTTTTGGTAGGATTGGCTGGAGTCACCAATTCAATTCATTCTTATGACGTTCTCACTAGGAAGTGGACTAGGTAGGTTACTGCTTTCTTTCACTCTCTGTCTCTCTTTCTTATTTGGTGTTTGGGAAAGTAAAATTTGGGCGTTAATGTTCTTCTACTCAATCAATCAGACTACGACCCGCCGGGGATCCGCCGTCGCCTAGGGCTGCTCACGCTGCAGCTGCAGTCGGCACTATGGTTGTCTTTCAGGTTATGATTAAATAATTTTTAGTCAAGGCTGAATTTCCCTTTGGAGTTTATTAGTTATTAACTCTCTGACGTTGGAATTTGTGGTCTTTGTCTAGGGTGGCATAGGTCCTGCCGGCCATTCCACTGACGATCTCTACGTTCTTGACTTGACCAATGACAAATTCAAGTGGCACCGGTCTGCCTTATTCATTCATTCGTACATTGAGATTCCTTATTCAAATTAGTGTCACATTTTTGCCACTTTTCACTGATTTAACTTTTTATTTTTGACCAATATTAAATATAGAGTTGTTGTACAAGGGCAGGGTCCTGGTCCTCGTTATGGCCATGTTATGGATTTGGTTGCTCAAAGATACCTGGTTACCGTTAGTGGCAATGATGGTAACTCAATTTTGCTCTCTTCAGTTTTAATCTGTGTTCTTGTTGTTCTTTTTAATGCTTTCCATTTTGGATCTACAATGCACTTACCAAATTATTAATCCATCTACATTATTGTTAAAAAATAAGGGGTATCTTTATCATTTAATTCATTAATTAAAAGTTTACTTGGCCCCTGAGTATGCAAACCTCTCCATTGCTAGCACCATTTTATCAATATCAACATTTTCCTTTGGGTTGCGTAATTAGTTGGTTTTGGCATCAGTAAACATTTCCAACTGTTTTCAAGACAAGTCATTGTGTTCTCTTGATGGTCCTGATTCCGATAGACTAAGCTGTCAAAACGTTCCTTCCAATTATCTTTTACAGGGAAAAGAGCCTTATCCGATGCCTGGGCTTTTGATACTGCCCAAAAACCATATGCATGGCAGAAGCTAAATCCTGAAGGTGACAGGCCATCTGCTAGAATGTAAGTTAGGATGTTCTGATAAGTCCTGAGCTATTTTTATTTTGTTTCTTATCATAAATGCAGATTGACGTATCCTTTTTATGGCGCTGGCTTTGTAGGTATGCAACAGCCAGTGCCCGTTCAGATGGCATGTTCTTGCTTTGTGGTGGAAGAGATGCATCTGGTGCGGTATGGTCTCATATCTTAATGTCTTTGAAAGCCATTGTTTGCTGTTTATATTCATACTTACACATAATATTGATCATACATTTAGCAGTAGTTTAGCACTGAGTGTGTGCTTCTGCCCAATTTCTTTCAAGCTCTGAACAGTGGGCATGCTTTCTTAATTCATCTTAATGTTTTTATGATGTAGACTACGGTGATCTATTTTGCCTATATCTTGTAATAAATTGGATTTTCTATGACATTTTTTAATTCATTGTTTATGATGATTGTGTGGTTGAACAGCCACTTGGAGATGCGTATGGGCTTCTGATGCATAGAAATGGTCAGTGGGAATGGACTCTTGCACCTGGTGTTTCTCCTTCCCCAAGGTATCAACATGCCGCGGTAAGTGATCATTTGAAAATGGAATGTTACTTCAAGGCTGTTGATTACTAATCTGTATACAAAATTTTAAAAGTACATCAGTAAACTTAAAATGGTTAATGAAGAGGTTGATTATGCTGTCAAAGCAGCTTGAAGATTGCAGAGTGGTATGTTTTGGTACAAGACATACCTTTTCCTTATTCAATATTTTTTAACTGTGGCTTGCTATCAGGTTTTTGTTGGTGCTCGATTGCATGTTACAGGGGGTGTCCTAAAGGGAGGACGAGCTGTAGAAGGTGAAGCAGCTGTTGCAGGTAATGTTTTGGGTTTTCTCGAATGGCCATCTTTGAAACATTTACCCAATATCTCAACAATTTTTATATTTACTTAGTGTTGGATACTGCTGCTGGTGTTTGGTTGGATCGAAATGGGCTTGTCACTTCATCAAAGCCCAGCAAAGGACACGGCGACCATGATCCTTCTATGGAGCTAATGCGACGTTGTCGCCATGCTTCTGCTTCTGTTGGTGTTCGCATATATGTTCATGGTGGTCTAAAAGGAGGTAAAGATTGGAAAACTAAATTCATAAGACATGAACTTTGTAATTTTAGAAAATAGGTGATTGTTTGCATGCAAGCAATTGAATACAAGACTATTTGTCTTTGAGACGCATACGTAAAGCTGCTTGTAATACATCACATATTGTGGTCAAGATACGGTATTATCACATAATATTGTGATTTTGATTGTAATCAGATTAGATAGCATTATCTTAGGGATAAACATTATGTTAGGATTATCTCTTGTATTTGTGTAGATCCTCTATCCTATTCGGTATTCCTATTCATGTATATATGTACTACATTCTCTAAGGAATATAATATAGAGAAAAACATCTCTTATTCACATGGTGTCAGAGCCACGTGAAAGAGATAGTGAAAATGAGTCAACCCCGACAAGTCAAGAAATGGCTTCCAATCTTGAGGGATCCTCCACGACAAATCCAAGCTAGACTGGAGGTCAGTCGTCGATGACCTCTGGTCTTGAAGTAGCCATGCCTGACCATACACTCAAAGTGTACTCTTGGAAGAAGAAAACAAGTAGTATGCTCCCTGTTCTTGAAGCTATACCAATCTTTGAACCAATGCAGGTTTCTGTTGAAGAAGCTCAGAGTAGTAAGGAACAAGAAGACAATACAGATCTAGAACTGCCAATTGTCTTCCTCGATGATAGGTCCTGTATAACACAATGAGTAGGGAAAAAATGAGCACTACAATTAGCTTCTTCTGTCAATTTATTAACTGAAAAAACATGTAAAAACATAATTTAATTTCATAGAATTTGTTACTTTGATATCTCATTTTCCTGCAATCGAAGAAGAATCACCATTTGCTACCTTAACCTTTTACCCAGCACAAGGAAAATATGAATGAAACAGGTTATAATCATCTGTCATATGGTTTGAAGCTCCAGAATCAACTCTCCATTTCTTCTTGTCGCATGAAGATAAAAAAGCTTGTATGATATTACCTCTCATAGTAGCACTGGCAACTGTACGTGTCTTCTATTGGTGGTTGTCATTTTGGAGATTCTTTAGTATTTCCAATAATTTCCCCAGTGAAATATTCAGCTCACCAGCTTGTTGTTTCTGACTATCTTCAGATTTTTTTGTTCCCCCTTCACTAGTGTTGAGTTTTATATAGTTGTATAGTGATAATATAGGTAGGTGTTTACTACTATTGATTGTATTTCCTATTCTAGGGTTAGACATCAACTATATATACATGTATTTTCAACGTATAGTATAGATGAATAGTAAACTTCTCTGAGTTTCACGCGGCATCAGAGCATCCCATAATTTGTGAATGACCCGGTTTTCATATAATAATCCCTTTCTTGGTGCACCCTTAATATACCTCAAAATTCGAATAACTGCATCCCAATGACTATCACGTGGAGCTTGTAGGAATTGACTAACAACACTGACTGAGAAAGAAATATCAGGTCGTGTGATGGTGAGATAATTGAGTTTTCCCACCAATCTCCGATATTGACTAGGATGAGCAAGTGGCCCCCCTTGATCAGGTAAAAGCTTTGAATTAGGATCCATAGGAGACTCTATTAGTCTACAATCTGACATCCTTGTTTCTTCTAGAATATCCAATGCATACTTTCTTTGAGAGAGTACAATACCAAATTTGGAGTGAGCAACTTCTATGCGAAGGAAATATTGAAGTAAACCCAAATCTTGTCTGAAAATGACAAAACAGATGTGCCTTCAATTGTTCAATTGTTCAGGTTTTCTATCTAATAGACATTCTACTTCAGGCTTTTGTGTTCTTGTTGTGGGGAATCTTGTATCTTGGAAAAGTAAGAAGCAAGATGATGACAAGTCAAGTGCAGAGGCAGAATATCGTGCAATAGCTCTAGCAACTTGTGAGCTTATTTGGTTGAAGCAATTAATTCAAGATTTTTTAAAATTTACAAAAGTATCACAAATGAAGTTATTGTGTGATAATCAAGCTGCTCTCCATATTGCTTCTAACCCAGTATTTCATGGAAGGACCAAACATATAGAAGTTGATTGTCACTTTATCCGAGAGAAAGTTCTATTTGGTTGTATCACTACTAGTCATGTCAGTTCAACCATTCAACTAGCAGATATCTTGACCAACTCTCTCAGAGGTTCTCTTATTGAATTTATATGTAACAAGCTTGGTGCTTATGATTTATATGCTCCATCATGAGGGGGAGTGTTGAGTTGTATATAGTTGTATAGTGATAAAATAGGAAGGTGTTTACTACTATTGATTGTATTTCCTATTCTAGGGTTAGACATCAACTATATATAGATGTAATTTTAACATATAGTATATAGATGAATAGTAAAAATTTCTTTGAGTTTCACAACTAGATAATTGATGAGGAAGGAGGAGGAAACAGAGTATGCAGACTAAGAAAATCCCTATATGGGCTGAAACAATCACCACGAACTTGGTTTGAAAGATTTGCCAAAGTCCTAAAAACATAAGGATACACATAAGATTAGTCGGATCATACAATGTTCTTCAGAATTAGAGAGGGAAAGAAAATTTTGATTGTGTATGTAGATGATATTGTCATAACTGGTGATGATGCAGAGAAAATTACAAGACTCAAGTTAGCTTTGAGGAAAGAATTTGAAGTTAAAGATTTATGAGAAATGAAGTATTTCCTAGGCATGGAAGTAGCTAGATCAAAGAAAGGGATTTACTTCTCATAAAGGAAGTACATTCTTGATCTCTTAAAGGAGACAGGAATGTTAGGATGTAAACCAAGCGCCACCCCCATTGAAAGTACAAAATTTGAAGATGAAGAAGATAAACTGGTTAACCGTGAAGAATACCAGACACTAGTGGGAAGGTTAATTTACTTGTCTCATACTAGACCAGATGTTACTTTTTTCGTGTGTTGTAAGTCGCTACATGCATGCACCAAAGAGTAAGCATTTTGAGGCAATTTATAATATCTTATGGTATTTAAAGGGTACTCCTGGGAAAGGATTATTATTCAAAAAGGGAGATCAAAGTACAATTGAAATATATACTAATTCAGATTGGGCAAGTTCAGAAGATGATAGACGATCAACCACTAGATATTGCACTTTTGTGTGGGGAAATTTGGTCACGTGGCAAAGTAAGAAGCAAAAGGTGGTAGCCAAGAGTAGTGCAAAAGTTGAACTAAGAGTAGTTGCAAAAGGGATTTGTGAAAGTCTCTAGTTAAAAAGAGTGTTGACAGAATTGGGAATCATTTTTGAGTCACCTATAAAGCATTATTGTGATAACAAGGCAGCCCTAAGCATGGCACACGATCTAGTCCACCATGAGAGAACAAAGCATGTTGAAGTTGATCGACATTTTATCAAGGAAAAGATAGAAGATGGGACAATATGCCTAACTTATGTACCAACGAAGAAGCAGACAACAGATGTATTTACCAAAGGACTTCAAAGACAAGTGTTTGAAGAATGTATCAACAAGTTAGACATGATTGATATCTATGATCCAACTTGAGGGGGAGTGTGGTCAAGATACGGTATTATTACATAATATTGTGATAATCTGATTGTAATCAGATTATATAGATTAGATAGCATTATCTTAGAATGAACATTATCTTAGGGTTATCTCCTGTATTTGTATAGATCCTCTATCTTAGGATTATCTCCTGTATTTGTATTCCTATTTGGTCTCTATTGAATAAAAAATTGTTTTTCCTTTTTCTTTGCATTTGGAAGGGATTCTTTGGTATGGAACCAACACACTGTTTCCTGCCATTATTCCTAACCTGCCACTGCCTTGAAGCTTGCCCAGAAACTTGTGAATCATAAGAACCTCAGTTGTAATCTATGTAGTGAAGATAAAGCTTCCTTAGTTATTCATGGTTGCGGTCTCAATTTTGAGCTAGTATAATACTGGAAGCATGTGAATAAGCATGTTAACGAAATGCATCTTGGCCTTTGATTTGTTATCTGTAATTTAAGACTTCTCCAACCGGAGACATCTAGTGTGTGTTTTATTATATGAGCTAGTTTTGCATGGCATCTATTTTCCGTTTTTGGCCGATTTTTACCGATTCAGTGAAAAAATTTCGTTTTCTTCATCTATAAGGATCTCAGTTCTATGCCTTAAGTGGGATTTAGATTTAATGATGCAGGTCCGGTGACTTGCTTATGATAAATGCTCATTGGTGACCAGTAATTCTGTTCTCTGCAGATGTGCTCCTGGATGATTTTGTTGTTGCAGATAATTCACCATTTCAATCTGACTTGAATTCTCCCATATTGACGTCAGAGAGAGCCTCATCTATAACAAGTCCCAGGGCAAACCACTCCACATTGAATTCTTATGGAGTGCCTTCAACTTCAGATAATGGAGCAGAGATACCTTTATCTGGTGGTATAAGGTTGTAGCTTTCTTCCAATTTCCCTTGGTGCATGTATTTGATGATAGTAATACACTGTTTATCCTCACTCTTGTGAAGTTACTGACACCTTCTTTAACAGCATGGAAAAAAATTCTATGGACAAACTTAGGGAGGCTTCTGCTGCTGAAGCGGAAGCAGCCAGTGCTGTCTGGCAAGCTGCTCAAGCAGCATCTGCCAATTCAACCGAAGACACTTCTGTATCTGATGACAACTATCAAACTGCTGAAGTAACCTCGGATGGTAGTGAGACAGAGGCTGATGTCCGCCTTCATCCGAGAGCTGTAAGTCACTTTCATCTTTGAATTCTATGTAGTTTTTATTTAAATTGCTAATATGCAAGAACGTGCAATTCTATTCCAGGTTGTGGTTGCAAAAGAGACTGTTGGAAGCCTGGGTGGGATGGTAAGACAGCTGTCATTGGATCAATTTGAAAATGAAAGCAGACGAATGCTTCCAGTGAATAATGATACACCGAATGCTGTCAAAAAGTTCACCAGACAAAAGTCACCACAGGGCTTGCACAAGAAGGCAAGTACTAATAGCTTAAAACTGTTACTGGTGCATGGGCCGGTGGGTAATTATTTACCATCTTGCAGATTATTTCTACATTGCTTAGACCTCAAAACTGGAAGGTTCCATCCAATAGAAAGTTTTTCCTCGACTCTTACGAAGTTGGTGAGCTATGTTACGTTGCTGAGCAGATATTTATGCAAGAGCCCTCAGTTCTTCAGCTAAAAGCTCCAATCAAAGTCTTTGGTGATCTTCATGGACAGTTTGGTGATTTGATGCGATTGTTTGCTGAATATGGGTTTCCTTCAACTGCAGGAGACATTACGTAAGTATGACATCAGCACTAAAAATAGTGCGAGCCATGGTCAAGGGATGTGCTCAAACTGATTAATGACACTTCTAATTTGGTTCAGCCCTTGCAATTGGGATAAAAGGACAAATAAGTACAAGTGTTTGGTCTTTATTTGGTGGCCTAGCTAAGGAATCTCCCTACATAATCATATAATTTCTTTTAGTTTTTCACCCTTTACTTGTTTGTCCCCATTATGAAGTTTAGGGAAATCCACATTAATGCATGTCAAAATATATTTCTCTTTCTTTTTTCTCTGGCCTAGATGGATAGTAATTACTTTCTGTCCCAAAAATTCTCATTCAGAGGTCTGCATGAAAAGTGAATGCCTTGTCCCTGAAATTGGGACAGAAATTAAATGGTTATCAGAAGTCGCTTATAGTTCTACATATGTTGACACCTTAGATTCTGTGATACGTTGCTGGTTTCAGGTATATCGACTATTTGTTTTTGGGGGATTATGTTGACCGTGGACAGCATAGCTTGGAGACTATAACTTTACTTCTTGCTCTTAAGGTAAAACTTCAGCTTTTTTTCTAATTTATGGTTAACATTAATATTTAAGTCCACTGTGCTTTCCTTTTTGCTTGATACTATGGTTTTGCAGATTGAATATCCTGAAAATGTTCATCTGATACGTGGAAATCATGAAGCTGCTGACATAAATGCACTTTTTGGCTTCCGTCTGGAATGCATTGAGAGAATGGTTTGAAAAAAAAGATTATATTAGTTATCATTTTGGAAATTTGAAATTTTGTATTAGTGGATAATAAGAGAATTTGTAGGGAGAGAGTGATGGGATATGGGCATGGACACGATTCAATCAACTTTTCAACTACCTTCCCCTTGCTGCACTTATTGAGAAGAAAATCATCTGTATGCATGGTGGGATCGGAAGATCTATTCATTCGGTTGAACAAATTGAGAAAATTGGAAGGCCCATCACAATGGATGCTGGCTCCATAATCCTAATGGATCTTCTGTGGTATAATTTTCTCCAATATATCTAATTTATTACTATTCACTGTTACTCTATTTTTCTATCTGAGTCATTTCTTTTACAGGTCCGACCCAACAGAAAATGATAGCATAGAGGGCTTGAGACCGAATGCTAGAGGTCCTGGTCTTGTCACTTTTGGGGTATGCTTTTCATTGTTTACTGTCTCTATGCTTCGATGCATGATTAATTCAATTGTAGCATGCACTAGCATTTCCAAAATTGCAAGTCATGTTGGAACAGATTGACCTCTGCGTGTCTATACTCTATTAGTTAGATGTCTGTGAACCAGACTTGGAAAGAAATTTTGAAGTGCTACTAGATGAACTTTGACTTGGTAGTTGACGCCAGTCATGGAATATTTGAAGATCTCATCATAAATCTTTGCAGTCTGAACACTTTTGCCTGTTGGTAATTTTTACTGAAGTTTCTAAAAAAAAATTTGTTCATCTGCAGCCTGATCGCGTCACAGACTTCTGTAAGAAAAATAGGCTGCAGCTAATAATCAGGGCACATGAATGTGTCATGGATGGGTTTGAACGTTTTGCTCAGGGTCAACTGATTACTTTGTTTTCTGCAACAAACTATTGTGGTAAGCTGATATTGCTTTACTTTTGTCCTGATAAATAGTCTTCGTTTTCCTCATTTGAGTTTTCATCTAGGGACTGCCAACAATGCTGGAGCCATATTGGTAGTAGGTAGGGGGTTAGTTGTTGTTCCAAAATTGATTCATCCCTTGCCGCCACCCCTTCAATCACCTGAGACCTCTCCAGAACGTGTAATAGATGATACATGGATGCAGGTAATAGTTGTAACGGTTTCAATTTCAGATTGATGCCTTCTATTTTCACCAATAAAAAAGGCCTATCACCGTTGTTACATTTGCCTTTACCATGTATTGTCTTGCAGGAGCTTAACATCCAAAGACCACCAACTCCAACTCGTGGTCGCCCCCAACCGGACCTTGACAGGAGTTCACTTGCATACATATGATGCGACCAGACCCCTTTCATGATCAAGACAGAGCAATGCTTGCTCATATACTTGACAGCAAAGCTTGACCCGCCCTTTGGTAATCACAACGTTATATAGAGTTTATCCCGCTACGCATGGTAGTGATGGGTTTGTTGTAATTTTACATGTAAAAAGTTACAGGAGATGAGAAACTTATCAAGGGTGTTTTGGAGAATAACATAATGTTTAGTTTATTGAGTGTAAGATCTGTGCAATTTGTGTGGTAAGATAAATTTATTTTGGTGCTGCTGGTGGAGGAGAGTTTATTAGATTTATGCGTTGTAATAGCAACAGTTGTAGATTAATTCTAAGGAAATAAAGATTTCCATTTATATGTATCTAAGGAAACCTTATCATTAATCAAGATATGGATTTCATTTCTACCATGATACACACAAGGTCCAGAATTTATGACACGTGAAAACTTTATTTGGAGTAGAATGTGAAATGCTCTCTTTTGTTAAGACAACACAGCATCTTGCACTTGCACTTGTACACGCTCATATTTCTGGAGGTATTGGGGTCTGGAAAACAATCAGTTTGGAGTCTTCACAAAAGTGACGGTAAACTGTTAAGTTAACAGATGAGAGATAGTAGTGAGACAAGGAATGAGAAAGAGAGTAACAAAATACGATCAGAAAAAGAGGGAACGCGGAAAATATCATATCATTCTGTTTGTACAATGCCATTGATTCACTGAAATTCATTTCATTCTGTTACAATCACACAAGATAGTCGTCTTTATCGTTACATAACGTGTTGTATATCCCTCGATATTAATTATAAATATTATATAGCATTTAACTAAGTACGTAGTATAGTAATTTTATTTTCATACGACTTCCTTTTTAATTGGCTCTTAGTCGCCGTTAGTTTCCGCGCCTTTTTTCGTAACAAACCCCTCTTCTTTAAGAACTTTGTCAACAAGGTTGGCATCTGGAAAGCGACTTATAATTCAAGTATGAATTCCCAAGTTGCATCTTCATGGGATCCATTTATCGATTGTAACAGTACTTGAGGAAGAGTTTATTATGATATTTTACGATCCTCTTATCTAGAATAACCTCAGGATTTTCGTATATACTTAACAATGTTGCTTGTAGTTCAACGGAGATCATCTTCTCTTCTGACACATTTCTTCAGTTGGCATTGTTAGAATATATTTTATAGGCTACAACCAATTGTAATTTTGTTTTATTAAAAACAGGCTAATGATATGATCCCTATTAAGATGCCTATGGTCTACTATTATTGTGATCCCTATTGGATTTTAGCCCTTTATATAGTTAGTGTGATTAATGGTGTAGGCCTAACCTTAAAGCCCATGATGGGCAGGCCTCGGGTTAATATTAATGGCTAAGTCCCCACAGCATTCCTTATATATATATACATATAATCTCTTTACGGTTTGTCCCATTGGTAACTGTAATAACAAAAGAGAAAGTGGATTTGTTTGTGGAAGCCTTACCCATCACCGAACGCTTTAGCGGCGTCTTCATAATTCATTGATCATGTCTTCAACACATAAGTTTCGGTATTCCTTATCATGTATTGTTATTCTTGATTCTGGTTTTTCTTCTACATGTGGTATCAGAGCATCAGGAAGTATGTGATAAGGAATCTGTTTATTACAACACTGTGACTCCAACGGTATAAAACAATTTTTGCGGCAACCCATTCTGTGAATTTTTTTTTGGCCAAACGTCAAGCAATTGCGTGGAAATTGTTTGCAAACGTTGGGCCTTATTAATTTCTTTCTATTGATTTCTTTTTCATATTGATTTCTCTGCAACGTGGGTCCTGATTTCTTTCTTCTGTTGATTTCTTACTGTTGCGTGGAAATTGTCTTCAACACAAAATATGTCGCATTTCTTATCTTATACGGTTATAGAACAATGGGTCATGAAGTCATCGTCGTCTTCTTCTAATCACTGAAACGATTTCTTCATCGTCGTCTTCTTCTAATCACTGAAACAATTTCTTCATCGTCCCTCTCTCTACCATTTTTTTTAATTGTTTGCAAAGACGGATGTTGATTTCTTCGATTGAAATGGGTCTTGTTGATCTCTTCTGAAATCTGATTTAGAGAGAGTGGGTTTCATGTTTTCTGGTTTCTGTGAGAAACAAGTCTTCTGAAATTTCACTGGCAACGTCCCTTTACGCTCCAATTTTGTGTCTTCAACCCAAACAAGAAAAGCTGATTATTTGGAGAAATCCAACAACAAAAACAAGAACCAACCCTCTGGGTCTTGTTGATTTCTCTTAAAATATTTTTTGTAACAAGTGATTTCTTCAAAATTCAAGGCAATTGATTTCTCTCAAAGCAAAAAAAAAAAAAAATTCACTCTCTCTACCACTCCAACGTAATTGGAGGAAGAAGGCTATATTCTGCACACGCCCACTCTCACTTGTAGCGTGTGCAGGAGAGTGTGGAGCGCACAAACCTTGTTTTTGTGCTCTATTTTTTTTGTTCTTCTTCAATTTATGAGTCTGATTTTCTGTGTAAATTTTATAATTTTTCCGCTGCATTTAATATTTTTTATAACAGAAGTATTACATTATAGTAAATTTTATTCATTTTCCAGTTTGTTATTTCACCAAATACACTGGAAAATATAATTACCTAATTTTGGATATGTTTACAGTAGTCACTCTCTCTTAATCATATCTTTTACATTTTTATTAAATTGCATGAGATATTTGCTTGTTTATTCAATTGTATAAGTACAAAACCTATTCTAGAATACAATTTACTTTGGGCAATAACTTTTGATTCCTGATTGAAAGTTTCATAGATTATTATGGGTGATTACCACCAAAGTGGGATCAATCATAGTGGTTTGTGATAATTTTTATATTTTTTCAGGAATGTTTCTGATTAATGCATATAATTGCCTGCCCAAAGGGGGTAGTTGTATGTTTGAGTTGGAGACCTAATTTCA
>JANZLD010000004.1:17822399-17839960 GCA_026413575.1 Erythroxylum carthagenense | reverse complement strand
TTCCTCTTGCGATGGAAACTGGTCTGCTTGGTTTCCTATAGTAAACCAAGTCCCAAATCAAACAATATTCAAAGGAATTTAATCAAAAGCTTCGGAAAAAGTCAGAAGAAAAATCGCTGGAAATGGGGGCTCGCCACGGCGAAGGCTTCTTCGTCGCGACGAGTCACCCGCGCACGTCGCGGCGCGCACGCATGCGTACGCCGCGACGTACGCCTTCCTGGCATGCCGCGACGTGCATGCGGTGTGCACAAATTCGCACGCCGCGGCGTGCTCTTGAGCACTTCGTGACGTGCGGATCGGGGAAACGTTCCCGAACCTAAAAAATCTAACATTTTCCAACTCAAATCCATTCCAAACTCAAATGCAACACATCTAAACTATAGATCAAGTCCTCTACCTCAGTTCTAACTCATTCAAACTTTAAAATCAGTCTTAAAATCAACAACCCAAGGATTCCTAACCAATTTTGCCCTAAAACCCTAAACCATCGATTCTCACACATTCAGCCTATCTTTAGGTTTAATCCAACCCCAATACAATGGAATGAACTCAAACTTACCAGGAATTGCTTCGAATCTGTCAAAAATCACTGAAATCTCAAAATCCTTCTTTTCTTCTCCTTCTTCCTCACCTACGGCTTCTCTTCTCTTCTTCTTTTCTTTTTCTTCTTTTCTATTTTCTATTCTATTTCTTTTAAACCTAAGGGATGGTTAAAGACCAAAATGCCCCTCCTAATAAGCCTTAACCCATACCAACTTAGTTAATTTCCCAAAATACCCTTACACAAATTTAATCCTCTAATTCTTATTCAAACCATATTTAATCACATCTTAAACTCAATTATCCAATGTTATGCCCAATTTAATTAAACTAAGCCATAAACACAAAAGTATCACAATTCATGCTAAATGACATCATAAAAAAAAATTCGGGGTCTAACACTCTTAGGGCAATGTTGAGTCAAAATGATCATCTATTGACATAATGCAAGTAGTCCTTTAGCTAGTAAACATCACAACTTATCTGCATACAAGAAAGAATTTCTCTCAAAATAAAAGATGCATACACCCTTTCAACAAAAGTGGCTCCCTAGATTACTCAAGAATGATTTTGAAATCAAGTATAAAATAGAAAGAGATAACCAGGCTGTGGATGGTACTACTGTCGCCTGCAACCAAATTCAAAAGAAATCATTTCTGTTAATACAATTTAATGTAGTAGTAGTAAGTGGAAATCGTTCCTACGAGGAATTTTTAACGGTAAAAGTTAGCGAGTTTAAAACTAAAACAAAGTAACAAAAGGAGGGTTTGTTTTCAATTCACGAAAGTTAAGGAAAAGTGTAAGAAAAATCGTAAATCATAGAAATAATTGGATCTGAAAAATTAATGAAAAATACCTTGGTTTTCGGGTCACCGATGTTATCAAGCTAAATGGATCATTGACACAAAATTGCAATCATTAACAAGCATTCATTGGGAATATTTTCTCTTAAGAGTAATGACTAGAAACATGTATCCTAGTACTCTTATTAAACAACAACCTAGATACGATTGTAGGTTTAATTGAATAATATCTTTATGAATTAAGAACCAATGAGTGAGTAAGCGAAATACATGTACGACATGCAATCAATCAAGCGAATATCTCCTTAGAATTTTCTAACTCTAACGTTGAGAAGACAATCCTAATTGCTACTTGTGATTTGCAAAACTGAATGTCATATTTCCTTAATCTAGTGGTTGAACACATTAATCCCTAGTTGCGCACCTAGAAACCAATGAATTCAATTAGAAAGAGTAGATTGGAAGATATTCAATATTTATTAACAACAAAAACTTTATTCAAAACATCTCACACATACTAGCATGATAACACAGATCCCCTCAACCAAGAAAAGAAGTTTAGCTATTGATAACGAAAATATAAATCAATGAAATAAAATCATAACAAGTCTCCATCCCTGGTCTTTCTTGAAGAAAACGAAAACATAAAAGAAAAACTGCAGAAATGCAAGAACAAACAAAGAGAAAAACTGCAGAAATTGAAATCCTATTCTAAAACCTAACCTAAAACTAGCTTGCGTGAACAATCATCCTCTCTCCTTTTATGCTTGCTTTTTCCGATTTCCTTCCTATCTTTCCTTGATTCTCTTCAGATAATGTATCCCCCAATTTCAGGTGGTCAATCCCCTTGAAAGATGGCAATATAATCTTTAAAGATTATAAGAATCTCTAGTTTGACTTTTGAAAATTGATCTGCAGATTTATTCCATCCTTAGTTAGGCGTGCCCACATTTAGTCACTAAATTGCTGTCAAATTTGAAATTTCAGATTTTCTTCATTATTTTGCATTTTTTTATTCAATTTCGTCTCTAAGGTGTTGAAAATCATCTGTAAACAATTATAAGATAATTCCATTAATTTCGGATAATGATTTTAACACATTAAAGATAATTAAGTACAAAATAAGTGCAAATTGATGACTTAACAAATTCCTCCACACCAAACCTTTGCTCGCCCTCAAGCAAACATGTCAAACTACTACACTCAGTCAATTCATCCTCCATAAGATCAAGTGCACACAATCTCTTAACTTGGGCCAGTAAGACTTAAGTTGCACACAATCTCTTCAGATAATGTATCCCCCAATTTCAGGTAGTCAATCCCTTTAAAAGATAGCAATATAATCTTTAAAGATTATAAGAATCTCGAGTTTGACTTTTGAAAATTGATCTGCAGATTTATTTCATTCTTAGACGTGTCCACGTTTAGTCAATGAATTACTGTCAAATTTGGAATTTCGGATTTTCTTCATTCTTTTATATCTTTTTGATTCAATTTCATCTCTAAGGTGTTGAAAATTATATGTAAACAATTATAAGATAATTCCATTAATTTCGGATAATAATTTCAACACATTAAAAATAATTAAGTACAAAATAAGTGCAAATTGATAACTTAACGGTGGATGTCCTCTCTCAAGTATTAAGTATACAACTATGTGCCCTGGTTTTATTTCAAGATAAACTACAATTGTTGAATGAAATAAAGGAGAGCTAAAGGAATGACCATACAACTCAAGACTTGATAATTAAGTGTCTAATGGCATGCTGACATTAAGCTCTTATCAATGGCCTTAGGAGATTTTGCCACAGAAAGAAAGAGTGGTAGTCAGATGTGATGTTAATCTCCGAACTAGAATCGTGTCCATAATGCGTGAAAGCTCCATATGAGGGTTCATTATGGAGTGTTAGGAATCGTCAAGAGGCTGCAGTCACTATTGTATTAGAAAGGGCTTCAAAAGGACATCATCAATTATGTATGAGCCAATAAATATGACACTTCTGCTGCATTACCCTTGAAGAGGCGTGGGACTGACATTCATATGGACTTTATAGAGGAGATACAGTTGTCTTCCCATTTTTCAGTAATAATGGTGGTGATCGATCGCTTTACTAAATTTTCACACTTCTATATAATCAGGCATGTCTACTCTATGAAAATAACTCCCAATTTATTCCTTCCCAACATATTCAAGCTACATGGAATGCTAGGGACTATAACCAATGATTGAGATCCATTATTCCTAAGTCAGCTCTAGTGAGAGTTCTACGAACTGCTAGGTGTCAACTAACAAATTTCTTCTACCTATCATCCACAGACAAATGGATAGGCGGAAGTCGTCAATTGCTCCCTAGAGACTTTTTTGAGATGCATGACTGGAGATTTTGCGTATAAATGTTCCAGTGGCTTCCTCCAGCTAAATGGTGGTATATCACTACTCACCATTCAGCCGTCAACACCACATCCTTCAAGGTTTTGTATGGGTACCCTTCTCCCATCCGTGTCTTTTACGTAGCTAAAGACTTTAATTAGTGGTGGTGGATAATATCCTACAAGACGGAAGCAACCATTCAAGTAGTTAAGTTACATCTTCCATAAGCACAGTAGATACAGCTTTCCAAATAGGCGTTTTAGAGTTTGTGAAGCTCCAACCATAAAGTCAAGGCATAGTAGACCAAAAGGCTAACCAAAAGCTATCACGAGGTTCTTTGGACCCTTTAAGGTAACTGAAAAAGTGGACAAGTTGCCTACAAGTTAAGTTTCCGTTGGCAGTCCTCATACACATTGTCTTCCATGTTTTTCAGCTAAAGAGGCAACTCGCCCCTACTAATAAGGTGTCACCTGTACTCTAACTAGAGTTGGAAATGGAAGAGGTTTTCGACAATTATTCTGGGAAGGAGAATGATAAAGAGACAAAGCAAATACGCAACAAAATTGCAAATTAAATGTTGAGACTAGAAGTGGTGATTCTCATTTAGGTATTTCAACAGATAATTAGAAGACCAGAAGTAGTTGGTATTGCCTGATGCTAATATTTTGTTTACCTCTTTTTAGTCTTGATAACAAAATGATATGGTTAATTATTGGTTGTAAGATGACGGGCTTCACCTTCCAAAAGTCGTATTACGTAAACGCAGAACCATTGAGTGTGTAGGGTTACAAAATTGCCACACCATGAGCACTTCCACCTATTTGGGCTAAACAAAGATCGTATCAACTGGGATTTTGGTCTTTGTCAATTATGTTTCAAGATGGTCGTGCACTTATTACAGTTTATGCATAAATGTGAACATTTGAGCCGCGTTATGACGTTGGCCGGAGGATTACATCTTAGACATGCAACCTTTGGCATTACGACACAAGCAAAGTTGCAGAACCTGATATTGATTTCTATCAAAATTGAAAACTATATTTCTGCTACACAAACTATGATAACTAACACTAAATAGGAAGATCATCATTCATCTAGCAACTTGTATGTCTTGTTTGTGTCCCACAACACTCTCATTACTCCGATCTTTGTTTCAGCCTCATCAAATGAGGTGCCTGTGGGTTCAGATGGATGCGGAAGCCTCGCCCACCTCTCAGTCTTAAGCTCAGTAACATCCACAACATATGTCCCTGATTCTTCCAAGCTGTGACCATACCACTCTCCTTGAACCTGATACAACTTTCCCTTGCCAACCTCTTCTCCCTTCCCACTTACAAGCACAACATAAAGGCCTGGTTTGCATGAAAAAGTTTCTGCACCACCCACGCAGCTGAATTTTGATGTAGTAGTTTCACCATTGCCAATTCTTGCAGTGCTTTGAAGGATTATTGCATGTGATGGCACACTATTATCACTAGGAATCACAGGTGAGTCACGGGTATACCTCTGCGCTTGCCTTTCCAATATAACAGAGCCAACCTCCACTGGTTCACGGACATCCTTTCCTGCACGTGCTAGCCTTGCTTTCCGGTTGTTGAGCCTGTGGTGATACATGATGAAGGCACAAGTTTATTAGCTAGCAAATTGGTCAAAGTCATTATTTACTCCCAGCAAATTTTTATTTCAATAATCCCGTGCTTCTATCATCATTTCTAAACATCGTGATTCTGACCTCTTCCCCTGAAATTAACCATTTAGGAGTTACGTACCTCCTTGAACTCTTTCAAGAAACAAACATTCTATTTTTCATGCATTTCCCATTAATGCTGCTTTTGATTGCCAAGTATCTAAAAGAGAACTCGAAACAACTCCAAACCAGGAAAAGACACTCAGCAAATTAAAGCAAAGGAGAGGCATTTTTAGCCACAAAATGTAAAATCATTGGAAGGATGATTCTGCCTTACCAATTTTTTAGCTGTGATGATGTAACTACAGAACCCTGAGAAAATAAAGAGATACAAGCATACTGGGTCAAAATGTGTCTCCAACTGTGCAGAAAATGATTCAGCTATATTATGTATGGTCCATTGTGCAATTACTTACGTATGTACTTAATTTATGAGCCCATGACCGTAGAGAAGCTGCATTTCGCTGCATTTCAGGTTCATGTATCAGGGCTTTTTCAACGAGTGTCATTTGATAGTCATTCATTATGGTTCGTTTCCTTTTTCTTGGCTGTTTTTCTTCAAATTGGATGGTTTCAACCTTTTCAACTTCTTGAACTCCTTTAACATGACTTTCTTTAACTTGCTCACTCGATTTTGAAAAGTCACCATTGACTGTTCGACCAACACACGTCTTTCCTCTAGTGGAACTTGTATCTGAACCACTCGTATCAATATTCTGAACATCCTTTTCAATCTCTAGTAAATCACCAGATTTAGCATTGTCGTCCCTCATCACATAGTCACCTTGATTCATATGTTCAGCTTTCCGGCTTAGCTGTTCCCCTTTTTGAATAGTGGAATTCTCTGATGTTTCCTCTTTCAGATCCCCACATTGAATGTTAATATCAGGATGTTCTTTCCATGGTAAAGATGATGAGCAACCTCCAATGCTTTGAGCTTCCTACAGGAATTAGATCCTATGATTAAAGCAACAGGATACATGGATTTTCTTAAATTAGCTGTGTACATTATTCTCAATTTTAGCCCTGAAAGGCATTAAGACTACCTACTTTTCAAGTTGGAACAGTCTGAAAATCCAGTTATTAATACAAGAAGTGCATCCATGACATAAATTTGAGTTTCTGTCCAATTTTTGTCAATCCTAACTCAATCTATTGGAGCCACTAAGATTTTCAGCTGAGTTTAAACATCAAATGCCAGCAACATCTTTTGATGAATACACCAAAATGAATTGGCATTCACTAAATGACGTTCCCCAAACTTTAGAGAACCTATCCAATTATATTGACGTCCAAAATTATTTTCCTGAATATGCCCCAGCGGCATAACTTGAGCCATTTTACTTTCAACATAGAAAAGAGCAAGAAAATTGGCACAGTTGCAAATCAAAGAAAAATTAAAATAACAATCCCAAGACAAGAATCTCACTTGAGCTTGAATTTCTTCAAAATCAGCAGGATTAATCTGTGACTGTAATTGGTTAAAGAACACTCTGCGACAAGAGAAAATAGTATACTATGTAAGTAGTGAGAATCACAAAATATATATGACAGGGAAATTAAGCACACTTTTAACTCTTGGAAGACAGAAAGCTCTCCGTGACGATAAAACAATCTGAAGACAATTTGCGAAACATGGACTAATTATCCATTGCCAACAGCCATCAACACATTATTGCAAATTATGGAAGTTATTGGTCCTAAACTTTAATCACATTGATCTGTAGTTAAGCCCACCCTATGAATATAAACTCTAAACATGCTACCCTATGAATAGAAACTCTAAACATGCCACTTTTTATCGGAAGCAATGGCTAAATGACACAGAGATACCTATGAAATGCAACTATATAAGATACTCTTTTAACAAAATATTTTAAAAGATCGAGAAAAAGGAATCCAAAAAACAGCAATCCATGTTTGCAAAGTCATGGTGTTGCTTAACGAGATCTTAAAATCTCATAGAAGGGGAAACTTAACAGAAATAGAACTTCTAAATAACAATTCTGCATAATGTTTACTAGCTCATGAAGCATCATATTCACACAAGATGTTTCAAAGTCATCCACTGTGTCTAAATTTCTTCACCAAGTAATGTGTGCTCTATCATAGATAACCAGCCTTCATATTCTGTCAAAAATGTAGTCTGATCTACCTTGCTCTTTATAAAATTAAAAAAAAAAAAAACAATTGCACATAATAAAGAATATGTTGAGTTTGGTTCACCTTAGGAGCTGCACATCCTCCTCAGTCAAAAAGTTAGGTATTAAAGATTCTGCATGACTTAATAGTGAACCTGTATATGAAGTTATTCATGAGAACCAGAATTTAAAATTACATTTACTAGAGAATCATCAGTTACTGATGCTTACGCAAATTTCTGCAAACATTAGCGACTTTTTGAACACCAGAAGGAAAACAAAACCCAGGCAATGATTTAGACGGATCCATCCTCATACACTCAAGGAACTTGTTAAGGAAGAGGTTTCTTTCCTGCTCTGTGGATTAGAGAAAAATGTTATACTACATTGGTTAAACCATATGCAGTATAATAACAATAGTAGATTATCATTGGAAGAGGTGACCTTCACAGATGTTGGGCACAAAACAATGGAGGTTGGCAATTAGTTTTACAAACAGTGAAGTCCTTTGATGAGCATAACTAGCTTGGGGCATATTACTTGGAATTAAAGTAATCTCCAGATTTATTGTGCTAAATGTGTTCAATGCAGAAACTGTTTCCAAACCCCATCCAGCTGCTGCAAATGTATCAAATTCGAGAGTAGCATCGTCCTCTCTTTGTGGAATTTCAGAT
This sequence comes from Erythroxylum carthagenense, assembly GCA_026413575.1. Classification (NCBI taxonomy): domain Eukaryota; kingdom Viridiplantae; phylum Streptophyta; class Magnoliopsida; order Malpighiales; family Erythroxylaceae; genus Erythroxylum; species Erythroxylum carthagenense. The sequence continues at coordinate 17,831,744 of JANZLD010000004.1, read as the reverse complement.
GAGCACCAAATGGATAGAAAATCTCCATGAGGGAGAAGAAATATTGCACTTAGAACTGCAGTCTGAAGATGCATTTCAATATAAAAGGAATAAAAAGAAGTTAGTTTTTCATTCAAGACGGATATTAGGTGAAGCATTAAATTAGTTGTTTCTAAAAGAATGACACAACAACCAATTTGATGACCAATTACTGTTTCCAATAAAGTTTAGATATGTTTTGTCAATGTTTTCTTCGAAAAGTCATTGCACCATACAGCCAAGAGTAGGGTCATATAACTAGGCAAACATGCAGCATATTCCAACAACAGCTTACAAAATGAGTCATAATGTAAGATCGGAAATTTGAATCATCTGACAACATGTCAGCCAGACGCATTGCATTGAGTTGCAGAAGGCCCATTGGGAAACTTTTTTCAGGGCAAGCAGTATGGTGCTTAAGATCTTTAGTAACTGCAGCCTTCAATAGTTCAAGAACCTACATCACAACAATGATATTAGCAATAACCACTTTGACAGTAAAAGCAGGGCGAAAACTCACAAAGTCAATCAAAGAAACAAATGCTCTTCATTAGGAATAATAGTCAAGATATCTTCAACAAAAATGCCTTTTCAAAAAATATGAGCTTTTTGCAAAATATTATATTTACTCCAATCTTTTTAATAAAGATTTGAAGTTTATCAACTAATGTTGGAGTTCTAAACTAACAAACAGATATTAACTTTTTATCAGCTCCCATATTCTTTAATGTCAAACTTCCCTTATTCTCTTGATGGGAAAACTGGCCACAGGAGATAATAGAGATTAATATGGATAATGTGAATTTGTTGAAGAATTTTGGTGCAGCTGCTGAATGAAGTAACCCAAAGAAATTTAAACCACAACAGTCTTGCCTCAACAGAAAAAGCAAAGTTGTTATATTCAAACAATATTTTTCTTTACAGCATCAGGATAAGGAACAGATACTAACCTCTAATGCAACAGACTTTGCTAACTCAAGACTTTTCTCAGAGCTAGCAACTTCATCGAGATAAGAAGTGCTTTCTGCTTCACACAGATGCAATAGCTGCATAAAGGATAAAATAAACAGACTTGAATAAAACAGGAAAACACATAGGATCATCGACAGGAAGACATAGGAGACCCAAATGAACCATATCACTGGGAGTAGTAAGACTTACAATTGATAGTACTTTAGCTTTCATCCTAGATATTGCAGCAACAACTGTAGAAGACTCTAAAACTGGAGGTTCATTGTTTAACTTCAAGATTGACTGGGCCAGAAAAAGGATTCCACCCTTTCTACATAGTTCCTGAAGTGGCATGAAAACCAGATACTTGTAGCAATATAATAAAGGATATGCATGCATCATCTTAGGTCAAAAGCAAACAAAATGGGAAGTATTGCATTTGATGTCTTTCGAATAGGTATTTATGACACAATAAGAAGAAAATTAGTTCTATGTACCTTGTTGCTAAGTAGGTGCTCCCTAAATATTTTTTGTTGGCACATTGACTGAAGAAACTGTAAAGAGGCTTCACATTGTTGACACATATAATTGATTATTTGTTCAGATGTCGGGTTTGATTTTATCGGAAGGACTGTGTTGTGAGCTGACAGCTTCAAGTCAAGAAACTTAATGGCTACATTAACTGCTCCAAAAGCTGAATCCGTAAATATCTCAACCTATGAAGGAAACTTTATGATTAGAGAGCCTATATTTCAAGCTCGCAGAAATTGAATGCAAAATACTACCACAAGCTTCATTGCATAGAGTCAAATATTGGAAGGACAATTAAAACAAAGATGACCTTGAAGTCAAAGGAGCATCTCTTACTCATTTCTCCTAATTTACATTTTAAAATAATCAAGGAGGACGTACCTTGGGGTGTGCAAGCAATACAGGAACAAGATCTTGAAAGTGTGAAGATAAACAAGCTGTAAATAGGTATAGACTGCTTGCTACTAGCGCAGAATGAAGAAGGAGCAAGGAGCTTGAATTGTTGTCTTCCTGAATAATGTAAAGAAGTCCTCATAAAATGAAGAGTATGTGACGTAAACTCCAAACTGAACAGAAAGAAAATGCTTACCTGTCTGAATCCACCAAGAACAATCAGTAAATAAAACACCATATCCAGCAGCTGTTCTTGCAATTTCAACTCATTAAGCAATATCTATATAATTAAAAAAACATAAAAGAAATGAGAAAAATGTTCTACTCTTAAGATACCAGTGAAAAAACCTTTGGAAACGTGGGCCTCTATATTAGGTAATAGGCATTAGAAGTTCATAATGCAGTATGTCGTACATCCCCTCACCTGTATGCAGCTTGCAAATGTTTGAACCACGGACTCCTAGACGATGATGGGCTTATCTTCAACGTTCCCATATTCAAACAGTTCACAAAGCATGTCAAAAGTTTTCTATTTCTTTTTCTTCTTACTTATTTCATGATAATTTAAAGACCCTATTGCTAAAAGTCATAAATACCAAAAGATGAAAAGTAGACAAAAAGCAAACTTAAATAGGGATCATTAAAATGACACCAGATAAAGAGCAAAAAACTGCTGCTACCTAAACAGACAATTCTAAGTTCTCTTCTTCTAACATAAAGAGAGATACAGGAATATAAAGCCCAAGAGAAAAAATTTAAGTAAGGGTAACTGGACTAACCTGCTCAAGTTTAGTGTGTCGTGGTGCTAAGTCAAACAAGGTATGCAAAAGCCGAAGCCCATATAGTACATGTCTTAATCTTGATTCATCTCTGCCACATTTAAGCAGAACTGCAATAAGATGCAATGGCAGAGAACCTGCAAGTTTTTCAACATCGATCTGAAAAAATAACAGAATTAAAACAAAAGGATGTGGTACGTTGGAGACCATAAGCAACGATAAGAATGGATTTCTGACCTCTATTGTGCAGCCAGTTTCAGAATGCAAGTGAATAGTAAAATTTCCAGAGTCCCTAAGCAATTTGTTAAGCTCCTGAGAACTTAGCCCATGCAGCTTTTTTATGGCTGAATTTAAGTCAATGATCTGTTCATTGTATATTTGTTAGAAAGAGAAAAAGAACAAGGACAGAATAACAAAGTGAAACACCAATTGGAAGAAATAAAAAGCAAAGTGACAGTTGAATTATCGAATACTAAAATAAAGAATGACAAGTGAAACTCAGAATCTCATATAGCCAACTTTCAGTAGCAAAGTAACTGACCTGTTCAGCCATACAAGATGGATCTTCCAAACCAAGCCTCAAACTACAGCCACTAGAAACTTCACATTGGGAAAATGCACAATTACAACAGTATAACAGGATTCAAGAATGTAAAATACTGACGTAAGTTGCATAACTGCTTAGATATCCACAGGAATTCAATTAGTCCAAGGCTGAAAGCAGCATGATACGGTTCATAGGTGGACTAAACACATGGGAATAATTGATATTTGTCATCTTTGTGTGTACATACACCTAAAAGACCAAATTGCAGGAATGGTTTGACTAGATTTTGACACTAAAGCATTAAGCAACACAATACCACCCTAATTTGAAAAGAAAATGAAACTGTGATAAATACAGTATTTAAAACAAACCGTGACATACAATGCTTCCAGTAGAAAATGAAAAACTTACAATTAAAAAAATATGGATCATTGATTTCAAGCAGCTTATTAAACCTAACTTGTTTCCGGTATTTTAAGATACTTATCAAATCAGACTTATTTACCTTAAACAGTTAAAGAAAATGTTTGTAAGCCACTATCTACTAACTGAGTTCTCACAAGTAATAGTGTATATGCTAATTAAATAGTATTTTTGTTTTTTTACCTTACAAATGAAAACTATCACTAACATTTACATTGTTATGTTTCCAACAACTATTGGTGTTTCTAACTTTCCTTTACCTGGCTACATGGGCATTTGGCTTGTATAATGAGGAGAGGTATTGCCATAACTTTTGATAATTAATGCATCAACAACTACGGCAGTTGGTTGATAGTTTGTAGTGCACATTAAGTTTCCTAGCCCCGCATAAAGAAAGACTTGATCTTATGCATCAAACAATAAAAAGAATGGACCTTAGTTGATTAATTTTCCTTTTCAGCGCAAAACTTGGAAGCTTGCTCTTGAGGATTCGAAGTAACAAAATATTAACATAATTACTAAGCGAAGACAGGATTGGAACATTAGAAATAAAGCACTAAGTTATTTTGACCCATACAAGGTGCCATATCATAGCTCGAGCACTCTTGTTCCCACAATTTTTTATCAGAAAAACATATTTGAGAATTTTCTGGAAAAGACACGTGGATCATGTTCACAAATTGATCATTCAAGTAGTTACGTGGAAAGCACGCAAAATAAATACGAATCCAGCACTTGACACTACCGTGTGTGCTTATAATTAAAAACCAAGCGCATCCTAAAAGAAAAAGTAATTTAGCAATGAAAATGGGTTTACTTTGGTAAAACCCCCAAAGCTATTAAACTCAACCAGAGCTTGCCTAAGTCGATTTGTTGCATTATTTACACAAGCTGGTAGCATTGACACCAAAAACACGAGGAAAGTAGTTTGAAAAAAACGAAGCAAATGAGGGTTTTTGAGTGAAGATGTAAACTTTAATAGAAAAGGTATAATTTCGCGATAAGACCTTTAATAAGCACTGTTTATAACTGTCCTCTAAAGTAAACCTTTCGAATACACAAAAAAATATAAATGAAGTCCAGAGAAACAAAACTTCCCCAGTTATCAAAACAAGTCCGAAAATTTAGGGTTTAAAACAAGCATGGATTGATCATTGAAACCCTAAACCGCCGGTGTGCAACCGGAGACCAACTATAGAAACCAATAGTGCACGATATCAAGCACAAGAAGCTACAAAAGAATCAGAGTACAAAGGACTAACCTTGAAACGGGGTTGGTGAGCTTCATAAACGAGATTTCAGCGCCGAACTGTATAAGGACACAAAACACACAAATTCGCGGGACTTTTAAATTTTGCTATCACAACTTGCGATGTGAGATATCGAGCGTACGTGATTGAATGAAAAAGCTATGTCGTAGGTTGGTTGTTTTGAGTTTTGACAGTGACTTGAGTAATGGTCTCCTGCTAACGGAAAAGCATTTTGGGTTGACTCAACTTTTCATGAAAAGTGAAGATGTTCGAAATTTGTTTCCGATTTTGTGCGGCCAAGTAAAACACTTTGCTTCCTCGCGCTCAACATTTTATTAATACAGTACCAAACTCCCTATTTAATTTATACGTTCACAAACTTTACTTAATTTTCTATTTATAAACTAAACTTTAAAAAGTAATTAAATATTTAATTTTTAAAAATCTAGCTCTTATCTCTGCTAACATAATTTTTTAATTATAATCTAAACTTTAAAAATAGTTATTAATATTCAAATTTTTAATTTTTCAAATTTAACCCGACGTTAATATCTCCGTTAATGTTATTAACATAACAAATCACGTCAAGCGTAATTTTAAACACGATAAAATGAGATGTACATGTTAAATTCTCGTTTAAAAAATTAATTAACATTAAGCAAAACAAAAAATTTTAAAACAAAAACCTAACCCAACTGAAATTAAGGATTGGACGCTTTGCTCCAGAAAACCTATCTTAATTGATATTTGTATTAGGAGATACACCTCATAGAGTACATGAGAATTGTTGGATCTCGTTTTTTGAGCCCAACTGTTGCTTTGATACTATAACTGTTGGACTCCGTTTTCAGAGCCCAACATCCGGAATATTATAAGACGTGAGTGTACATATTACCTTGTAGGGTTGTTTTAATGAATCCTCATTAGCCAACATCGGTTCATCTTCATTCTCTGATACCATAAGTTGGGCCTCATATTTGAACTATTCTTATATTAAAGTAGTATTCTATGCTTAACTTCCATCCCGAAATTGAAATTATTAGAGACTAAATTAGAATTCTATTTCTTCAGACGATTTGTAACCCTATGTCTCTAGTTTATACTGAAATAAGAATCGTCTTATTCAGAGTTCTATAGCTCAAGATATCATCAAAATACTAAAATATGTTCAGTAAAATATCTTATTCATACTCTTCCAATCGATACCCTTACTTTCTTTCCATCCATCTTTTTCAAATTAACACCAAATTCTATCAATTTCCATGGAGAGATATATAAATGTCTTAGGAATTCAATTATTCAAAAATCAAGTCATTTGGAGGTCGGATGACAAAGTTATGCCCAAAAGAGTTAAACATGTTCAGAGCTGAAAAACCCTTCAATTGCGATCGTGAGGATGAAGGTACGCTCACGAGGAAGGTAGGTGTGATCGCAAGGAAGGCAGGTACAATCGTGAGGAGAAAGGTGCAATCGCGACTGAAGCTGTCCCACATATACAGCCTACACAACATCACTAAATTCAAATGATCATAACTTTCAACTCTGATGTCTAAAAATTTCATACTATATACTTTTGGAAAGCTAAAAAGATAAGCTACAACTTTCTAGAAGACATCTTGGGCTAATTCAGGCTAGATCAATCCAGAGTTTTCCCTGAAGTTAGAACACAAAATTTACCTTTATGAAAAACTTAAAATTTCAATTTACAACTTGGAATTTCATGAGCATAACCATTCAACTACCAACTTTACTTCGTTAACTCTCTAATCTCTACTCATTTGACTCATCGCCTTTAACTAATTCTCATCATTCATTAAAAAAAAAATCCTATCTTTCTTTTCTATAACATCTCACTTATGTATATATAACAACAATTCATATTCAGAATTCATCATCTCAAGTTGATAATCATCTCAGGTTGATAACTTCTTCAAGTATACCAATTTTCAACTCAACATCATTCACACACAAATCATATTTCATTAACATCAAAAGATAAGAGTTTTACAAAGCCTTAATAGGCACCTCAAGCTATAATACATCATTTCGTAAATTCCCAAAATACAAAATATACTTGATCAAATAATATTTGAAATGCGACTAAAGCCTTATGTTCTCATAAACTAACATAAAACACAAAAAGATGCAACTTTGGAGTAATGCCTCGACTCTTGATCACTTGATCTCTTTCTTATCATCGGAAGATGGGAAGGAATGGGGGTGAGCTTGAAAGCTCGTGGGTAACAAGTTTATAACAAATAATCAGCAAAACCATTGAAAACATTCACTTGTTATAGAAAAATTCTTATTGAGTTCATAAAACACATGGTTCTCAAATTCTCGTCTTGTAATCCAATTCACAAACAATACAAATTATGCATTCATCAATTTGTTTACAAATCATAAACACGTAAGCACATCAGAATGGTTTGGGTAGGTCCAAAACAGAATGTACTACACATTTCCACATAATAGTCCTATGTAACCGTGAACATAACGAACTAAAGCAATCCCACATAGTGGTTTTGCGCAGTCGTGAACTTATGGGAGTCCATGAAGGAGCTCCATGCCACTAGCGGGCAGGCGAGAGAAGCCTTTAGTCAAAGTACACTTGATATACTTAAGGGACCACCAGAAACTCACATAATCATGCATTTCACATCTTGTAAAATTGTTGCCCAAAATGACACATTTTTGAAACATGATTTTATAAACTTGATATATTTTCAAAAATCATTTTCATAAATCATCAACACAATATTCACATATCAAACACAACACTTTCTCAAATCATTCAAAGAGTAATAAATGCACATTTATAACATAATTGAAAACATTTAACTTTCTTGATTTAAAGAAACGTTAATGGCTTATTAATCAATTATAAAAATGTAATCCACCTTGAATTCCTTGCTTAAATGTGCCTCTCCTCTTGTTCCACTTGCCTCTCTTAGTTTCCTTCATCAATGGCAAAAATCCCAATTCAATAGAGTTTCCAATTTGAGAACCCACAAAGCACATTCACTAAAATTGATTATAGAAAACTTAAAGTCATGTATTTCCTAAGCTTCATGAACCAAAACTCCTTTCAAAATCCAAAGGATTTGAAATCAAACTTACCTTGAATCTTCACCAAATGAAGAGTTTCTTAGCTCAAATAGAAGCTCTTCTCTTCAACTTTCTTTTTCCCTTCTTGCACAACCCCAAATTCTCTCTTGAAGGCTGAGAAAAGATGAACCCTAGCTTGTCTTCTCTTCTTTTCTCTCTTTCACCGAAACCTCTCTTCTTTCTTTCTTCTTTTTGGTATTCTCTTCTTTCTCTCCTTCTAATTTCATTTTTCTTCCTTTTAAATGCAAGACCACATTTTCATCTTCCAATTTTACCCTTAATGAGTGTGCAATGTCCACTTTGCCCCTTCATTTATGCCTTATATCTTTCAAACTTAAGTGAACTACCAAACATGCCCTTATACAATCTTACTACCTTAATTCAATTAACCCATGCAATAAATTCTACTAATATAGACATAATAAATTAACTCCCAAAAATTCACCTATCAAACCCTCAAAATTTATTTAAATCATGGTTAACTGAAGAAAAAAATTCGGGGGCCAATAAGAATAGGGGAATCCATGGCGGTTGATTGAGCATAAACCTTAGAATGTTCGCTTCTAATCTGTAATCCTTCATTCAACAATACTCTAAATCCTCATTGTGATCACACACAAAATCTGGAACCTTAATCTTGTTTCGTCTTACATTTTCTCATAGATAATCAAGTCTGCTGATGTACTTGAGCTTGTCATACAACCTGCAAATTAATCAAAATTCAGAACTTTTATCATCCATCTTTAAAGGAAAAAGAGAATTAAATAGGAATGTCATTATTGCCCGCTATTAAAAGGAGGCAATCGAAGGTGGCGAGGAAGAGCTTAGCCTGAAGGTCGGGGTGAACCAAGTAAACAACACAAAGATTGGCCTTGATGTGAAAAGGGATGACATTGTAGATTGATCGTAGAGTTGAGATACCGGAGAAGTAGTCAATTCTTTGAAAACATAACGCTCCTCAAATAAGTTCGGATGTAGTAGTAAACATCATATTCTTAATTTCAAATGGGTTAGAGTTTTTTTAATTTTTTGTTTTCCATATTATTAATTAATTATTTAAACAAAAATTTGACATGTACGTCCCATTCTACATATTATCATACGTATCTAAAATTATCGGTCACATCAGCAACGTTAACAGAGGTACTAAAGTTGGGCTAGATTTGGAGTAAATTTGAAAGTTTGGGTATTTAATTGTCACATTTTAAAGTCGAGCTATAATTACAAAATTGAGTAGAGTTTGAGATTTTTTTGTAAATAACCCTTACTGTTGGGCCCCGAAAATTTTTATTTTTATTTATTTATCGATTTATTGATTTACTTGATTTATTCTTTAATTTGCTTT
>JANZLD010000004.1:17809157-17822299 GCA_026413575.1 Erythroxylum carthagenense | reverse complement strand
GAAAAGGGTATGTGTGTGAGTTCTTTTAAATTGCTGAGTTGCTGTTGAGTTTTGCCTTGAGAGAGCCCGCTGGAAAATTGTTGTGGTTTATGTGTTGTTGAAGTGGGATGTAGTGCTGAATTTCTGGGCTGATGCACTCAGGTGGTCATTTTTGGGTATGTTGTGTTGTACTGAAATTTCTGGGTTGATATAAGTTGAATGGGATCTTTTTGACTCCTTGAGAGTGTTAGGCGAGCTGTAGAACTCTCCCAGAATGATTTATGAGCTATTTATGATGTGTTAAATTGGTAGGTGTGAGTCGTTAGAATTAAATGCAGGTGCTGTCTAAATGGAAGATTTCAGGCTGAAGCTTTGAGTCAACTTTTGACCCTCATAAAGTTGGAATCTTGTTCGGTGATCTTCATGAAAATTGTAGATAATTCTTTTACCTTTCCATAGACACTAAATTTGCTTTATGGTGTTTATAAGTTCTGGTACTGTTTAGGAGGAGCTAGTCGATCGGCCTTTGAGTAACTTTTTGTTTCCCTTAGTGGCCGAGCTTGTCTTGGAGTCCTTCTTGAAAAATGTAGATTTTTCTTCTAGCTTTCCAACGTTTCCGATCGAGTCTGATTTGGAGCTCGAAATCAAAAATTATGAGAGTTGGAAGTTAGATAGGTCGGGCTGCGGGACGGGTCGTCCAAGCGCTCGCGGACGAGCTCGCCCATGCGGGTGAGCGCAGGGCGCCCACGTTTGGGGTCGGTTCTTGGCTGACCGACCCCTGTTCTTTCTTTTGGTCATAACTTTTCGCACAGACCTCCGATTGAGTTGATTTTTGAAGCGTTGAACTCTTAAGAAAATTTTCTATCTTTTTATGCCTGATTGATCAGTATTGCTTTTAAATTGTAAAAAGTGGATTAAAACAAAGTGTGATGGTCGGTCGTTAAAGTCTGAATATACTTCACTTATTTTAAAATATCTTGAGCTATAGAGCTCCGATTGAGACAATTCTTGTTTTAAATTAAACTAGAGACATAGACCTACAAGTTTTATGAAGGAGCCGAGCTGTAATTTTTCCTCCAAGATTTTCAAATTTTGACATGAAGTCGGTAGAGTGTTTAGTTTGACTGTTTTCCTTAGATAGTATTTTGGCCATAACTTCTTCATTGCAAATCCAAATTGAGCGTTTTCAGTGGCGTTAGAATCGTTAGAACGGAGGGAAAAATTTATTAAAAATACAATCTAAAAATTTTATTGAAAGTTTCTCATATTGTGGTCAGTAGGTTGTCAGTTTGGGGTCCTCTATGCTTATGTGTGCTTGTGTATTTTCAAATGTTGGGCCTCGGAGACGGGATCCAACACTTAATTTTTTATGGTACAATATAGTATTCATATCAATTAATAATTAGTAGCATTTTAAGTAATTTTATACAAAATAATTCTTAAATCGTGTTATATAAATTTTAATTTTAAATCAAATATGCTTTAAAAACTATAATAATATAAATTTGATATAACAATTATCTCTTTATTTAAATTAATATTACTTTTCACATATTTCACGTATTAAGCAATAACCTAATTAAGAAAATTAGTTCAATTATCATGCATATAAAAAACTAAAAATAATATAAAAGTACTCAAAATATTACAATTAATATCATATAGTAAAGAATAATTGCATCAAAACATAATATATTAAAAATAATATAAGCCCATGACTCCATAAGCATTACAAGAAGAGTTTGTGTCGAAGAATATAACAAAGTAAAAGTTAGACATGAAACAAAAATGCTTACAATTAAAAGTTTTAATTTATATTACATATATAAAATTTAACGTATACATCAAATACAAGTGAAATTAAAAAGAAAAAAAGAAAACATAAAACTTCATCTAATGGCATATCTACTCAAATCACATTAACCACAAATTTCATTTGGTATAAATTCCTTATTATTGAGAAAAGTCTCATCATCACAATTATTCAAATCTGTTGCACCAAATGACGTAACAATACTTTTATATCTAAGATTATTTTTCAAATCACTCTCTTTTATGAAACTTGACTCTTCATTTCAAAAAAATCAATATGATCAAGGCAAACTGGATCTATATAACTAATTGTTCTATTACGAATCATAGTAAACAAATAAAGTTAAATTAATAATAAATTACAAGAAATTATACTCAACTAAATAATGATAATAACATATATTTCTAGAAGCATTAAGTTATATAAAACAAAGATCAAATGGTTCAATCTTTTGTGCTTCAATATATTTCTCTTCAAATGGATTAATTTAAATGTTAAATGTACTTTAATTCCTTTGATAATTAATTACACTTACAATGACTCATAATTTGAATTGCAAATCTTTATAATTTTAGAACACCACTTCTAAATTGGTCTCACTAAGCAACTGTAAGACAACAAAGTAACCTTATAAAAGATCTAAATAGACACTAGGATTAAGAAAAGTTCCAGTAGCAAACAACATACAGTAAAGTTACGTTTTCTATATTCCGTTGATGACTACAAGATAAGGTGTATAAAAAAAGACCTATTTTTTAAATTAACCTTGTTGCTTCCTTAACCCATTATTATCTTCTAATTACTTTCAATCGAATGAAATAATCTCACTAAAGGCTCAAAAACTTGAATAACAAATTGACATTGAGATCAAAATTCATGATTTTTAGGTACAATTCTAGAAACTTCTATTTCAACATTAGACCCGATATATTGAGATACAATCAACTTATCACTAGTAAACATTTGTCTAAACTCATTCTTTATTATAACAAAATATTGAAGTGATAAGAAATTAGTTGCGAATCTTGTAATGGTAGGATGACACAAATTCCTACCCTTAGTGAAACTCTTTCTAATCAAATTTAGAAATACATAGTTATAGATAAACTTGATTATTTTTCTTACTTTTGCATCGTTTCATCAATGATAAGAAAGTATCTAGGATTTCCTATATTTTTTAACATCAAATCAATACAATGTGCAGCACAAGGGAGTCCACTAAAAAGATTTATACTTGCTTTACAATCATATTTTAGACGCTTTATAAGTATAATCATTTTCAGTGATAAACCATCCAATATTTTCAAGCTCAAATTCATTCACAACATCATCAAATATTTAAAACAGAGTATCAATAATTCCAATGAGGCAAGATGCACTAATTGACCTTAAAAACATTGTCCCCTTAGTATAATAAACCAAAAAATTGATAATAGGTTTATGCTTATATTTTTCTAACCATCACATTTAATTGAACACCCAAAAGTTGCCAAGTCATTATTCTTTCATCTAATTAACTTTTTCTTATAAATATAACTACTCAGAAGATTACCTCTATAGATTTTTATCTAGATCATAAGAGGAAATAACATCTACTATAGCTTATAATAATAAGACTAAACAATATTAAATGATACATCTCCACCATAACCATTATTGTGTTCACATTATGACATGTTTTCGTAACGTACTAGGAATTGAAGGTTGAGTTTCAGAAGTTGTTCGTGGAGCAAAAAAGTTAGACACATGTTTTCTTCTTTTCCTCACATCAGGCATAGCAATCTCTTCTTGTTGGGTAGGAATACCATTTTTAACATTGTTATTATCATCTTAACTGTCACAAAAAGAACTTCCAATGCCAATATTGTGATTTATTCTTTTCCGTTTATCTTTCTCACTTTGATAATATTAAAATAAAAATTTAGTCTATCATTTTATGTTATGACTAATTTTCTTATAAGGCTCCGCATTACCTTTGATCCGAACTAAATGTTTCTTTACTCTAGTAATTCCCCCACCTTTTAAATGTTTGTTACATCACCTTTTAAATGGTTATTCACTTCGGGAACAAATCTAGCATAAGCCCAAAGTAGATTATCGAATCATCATGAAGAGGTTGAATTATCAGGAATACTTAAACTTTCCACTATTTATTTGTACAAATAAATAAAGATAAATGTCAAAATAAGATTAATAACTTCACACTCAAAACAAAGTTTTTGTATATAAGGTAATTACATATCTATAAAATTTTAATAGACAATTATAAGTATATCTAGGTAGCTTCTATCTTAAATCCTTAACTTTGTAATGCAAATTGCATAAGTGACTTTATTGTACAAGATAAAAAGAAAAAATATTACTTAAACATTTATAATTTCACATTATATTGAGTAATGAGTATACTCTTATAAACACATGTCGTATATCCCATAGACTATTTTCTACTATGCATTTAGCTACCCATTATAGCGATCATATTAGAAATATTCCTTTTTAAAGTTTAATTTTGTGTATTTGTAATGTTATTTTCTAATGATGTTGATGTATAAATGCAAACATTTTATTGTTTAACTTAGTTACATATATTAAATGATTTAATTATATAATAAACCTTACACTTAAATGATTAATCATATATTAAAAACTTTTTATATACAAGCAATAATTCATACTAATTCTGATCTCATTTTCATGATTATAAGAGTCAAAATAACCTAAAAAATCAAATAAATAAGACTCCATGGCTTCATAAACCCATTTATAAAAATGTATAATGTCAATAATAGAACTACATATATTCAACAACACAATATTTTTCATAATTTTCCATAAATTCAACTTAGTTTTCACACTAAATTCATTTAAATTTTCCTCTACAAAACTACATAATTAATTTAAATTTTATAGTGTGTAAACAACCCTCACACTAAATTCATTTAAATTTTCCTCTACAAAACTACATAATTAATTTAAATTTTATAGTGTGTAAACAACCCTAACCCAAGATATGATTATCAGAGGTTTAAACCGTCCCTATAAGCCTTATGTTTCAACACAAGCACAAAAGCACAAGCTTCAATCGAAACTAAATGTTCCTCATTGGAAAGTTCTTTCTATTTTTAACTCAAACTATTCATAAATCAAAAGAGTCCAGACTTATAACTCACATGTAATAGAATAATAACAACTAAAAAATAAAAAAAGAAAGTAAAACCTAAGACTGTCGAGTCGTAGGGAGAAGGTTATGGGATTATGGCAAGTTGCAGGAAGAACTTGGAATGTGGGGGGACGTGCTGACAATAAGGAGCTGGTGGCTGGTGACATTGCGGTGGAGCTTGTGTAATGGTGCTGAGGCCCAAACTGGTGTAATTAATGCTTTGAAATTTGAGAATTAATTTGAAAACATATTTGTAAGATTTTTTTTACCTTACCTTACCTAACCTTCCTATTGTTCACGTATGATTGTATGGTCCATTTAAAGCATTTATCCCTTAACACATGCACATCTTGTCGCCCACATTCCCGACCTTCCTCCTCTGTGATGGGCAGTAGGTATGGTAGTGGTTTAAAAACATTGGTTTGGGTCCCTATTCTCACTAAACATCTTTTTTTACACCATCGGTAGTGCTAAGGGGAGGATAGAAGAATCAGACACTCAAAGAGATTTGAACTTCGGTGGGCAATGGTTAGAGGTATTTTGTGTTTTCGGTTAAATTTTCACTGCTATATACGTGAATGTATCTTACGTAAATTTACATGAGATGCATGCCATATTGTTGCTATTATTGTATCATTTGGTATGAGAGCTGAGTAATGCCTTTGCCTAACTTATGAACATTGAAGAATGCATGTCTCTGTTGTACTCTATTTTGTTGAGTTTCTGCCAAAAATGTGTTGTTGAGGTTGTTGAATTTTTTTCAACATATTTTTACCTTTTGGAGATGTTATAATTGTGTTTTTGTGCTCTATGGAGGACTCTACGTCGTCTGGACTATAAAGGAGGAGGAGGGACGACGATCGAAGGTGAGAGCTTCAGACGTTGCCATCCATGCAACGTCGCATGGGTGGCTCTCTGACATCTCACGCATGTCGTATGGTCGATGTCATCCCATTGCCGACCTTCATACAACCTCCGATGTCCTCTGTTGGTCTGGAGCATCAGGGCTCTAACAGGTTCCATCCAAGTCATATCCGACTCGGCTGGAGGTTGAAGATGATGTTGTTTTTCTCTTTTTTAATAATAAAAATATGAATTAATAGTAATTTTGTTAATATTATTAATTAATTGGGTTAATCAAGTCCTAACCCTTATGTTGTGATTTTTAATTATAAAAATGGCCTTCATCGTCTTCCGCAGATCCATTTTTGACAACCCAAGCTGAAATAGGATCTGAAAAATCACAAAATTTGAAGTTAGCAGGGTGGAAGGAGAACTTGATAAAAGCATCTCTCCTACATCTTTACATCTCTTCTGGATCTATACCATCTCCAAAGTTGATATCTTTATGGTGATTGCTGCTTCAGAATCGGCTGTGGAGATCAAATTTCAAAGCTTTTGTCTCTATTGGGATCAAAGTTCAAAGCTTCAATCTTTTCTTGATTTGTTAGGTTTTGTTAATATTGTTCGTATGGTTTGTTACTTGTTGCAATCTTTTTGTTCACTCACAACATGAATGAGGTGTAGCTTCAGGTCCCCCAAATCTCCTAGCGTTCACAAGCATGGTCCGTACAATCACTGGCTTGATTTTTCGATCACCAGTGAACGAAGATATAAGACAAGAGGAAGGAAGATGGCTCATATATTAGATTTGGAAAGCTAGGATGGTTTGTGAGAGAAACTGGGTCACTTGAAAGTCAACGTGGAACGATTGTTTTTCTACATGGGGCATCAACACAATCTTACAGCTACCGGGTTGTCATGTCTTAGGGATGAATACGTCAGAGAGCTCGTGGAGCGTGCTTAATGGGACATGAACTTCTTCGCTTGTTTGGGTCGTAACGAGCCTCTTACAGATTTCCTTAGCCTCTTTGTTAAGGTTTTTGTTTTATACTATAATTACCCTCTTTGAGAAGAAGAGTGTAGGCTTGTCAGCAGTGTTGTTGTAGTGCTCTATCAAAGCCAAAGTATAGTTGATCTCAATAAAGGATTGGCGGTACAGAAAAATAGCTAGAGATGGAAATACAAGAAGACAAGCTAGAGACGTAACAACGAAGAAGTGAGCTTCATGAGAGATTTGTCGAAGCATGGATCCAGTACGGAGGACATGACAATGGCTATCAAGTGGTGTTTTCTCTATAGGTGGTGTTTTCTCTATCCTTTTTTTTTCAACTTCTTCGTTGATGATGGGTAGGGTAAGCTGCAGCTCTTAGGCCGTCAAAGGGGATTCAGCATTCTCAGGTATCTAAGTGTATTAATTGTACCTTATCGCTTATCTAAATTTTTGGTGTATAGTGTGTGTGTATGTTGATAGTGATCATCACCATGTGTGGATCCCGTAAGTCGGTGTAGGTAAGGGTTAGCCATTCAAGCCATCTTTGGTAGTTACATTTATTAGTTATGTATGCCAGTGTGATTATGTGTTTTTAGATGGATTATTGTTAGTTACGCATATGAAAGTCTCGTGGGTCGAATACGTTCTGCACTTGTCTGTTTTCTCGTGAGCCATGAACGTGATGCGTAACCGGTGGAGCTCTCTTCTCCTCAACCAAGCACAATACGCTTGTTGGAGATGATGATGCCTGGTTATTGCATTGCAATAGATAAACGTAAACTCGCTGGAACATCACATGTCTGCTGAAAAGTTTACTGCCTTGAGCATCCTGACAAGTCTGTTGACAAGTCAGTTGTGAGATCCGTTATCAACCTGACGATTCTTAATACTCCAACCTTTAAATAACCTTTTCATTTATTATCAAACCTTATCAGTTACTTTTGGACCAGTACTTTTGAGTGGGGGTCAAATTTTTGCTACCACTTTGCATACCTCACCAGTAGAGACATTATTATTATTATTATTATTATTATTATCCTTTTATTGAATTTCTTATTAGTTTCAATTATTATTATTATTATTATTTTATTAGTATTTTGTATTTGTATCTTTATTATTTGTATTAAGTATTTTTTGTATTATTATTATTATTTGTGATTTATTATTCTTATTATTCTTATACTTCTTTATTCTATTAACCTTCATCACTATTTTTCTGTTACATCTACATGTGGGTCTACCGAAAACACTCTCTACTATATAGGGGTAAAGCTGTGTACTATCAGATCTCCTCAGACTCCGCCTCAATACGGGACTTCAGATTGGGTGTGATGATGATGATGATGAATTTTAATTAGGTATGTCTTATGTTAAAATTTAAGTTTTTGACATGCATATTATAATTGTTTAATTTTGCACAAATTACATGTGATTAATTGAAAATTTTGTGTGTATAAATTCATGATTATTATACATGCAAAATTAGATTAAATATTTTGTGCATTATTATTTGATTTATTTGCATTATTTATGAATTGAATCAAATGTTTAGGCTTTAATTTAAAGCTTAAGATAATGTTAGTGATCATATGATTTTAATTAATTGAGAGTAGCCACAACATCTCAAATTAATTATAATTATATATTTAGCCTTAAGATCACATTAAATCATTAATTGTAGTTAATCATACGTGGTATGATAAAATCTACCCACAAGAATTTTGTTATATTTGTATGATTAATTAGGATGAAATATCATATTATATTTCTTAATCTACCCATAGGAATTAAGAAAAGGAACATAATTCAATAGTTTTGTCATTAAGTTTTAGATGAATCTAATTGAGTAGAACTTTAACCCACAGGTAAGTCTTATATCACTAGATTCATCTATTAAATGCATGATTTATATTGGTAAACTATGAATTATTATTGGTCTCAAAATATATATAACGAGCATATATTTTTATTTCTCAATTTGCAGTTACTCAGACAGTTAATATTTCTGATCTTAAGTGTGATATTCCCGAATTGAGAGGTGACAATTATAAGGTGTGGAAGGAGAGAATTATGCTTCATTTGGGCTGGATGGATAGGAAGAACGAACCACCGAGTATGACTGAGACTAGCACTCCAGAAGCTGTTGCTCTTTATGAAAAGTGGGAGAGATCTAATCGTCTCTCCGTGACATTCATAAAGACCAAGATATCTGTTGACATTCGTAGTTCTATCGAACAAAATAATAATGTTAGAGATCTATTAAAGGTCATTGATAAGCAATTCGCTACATTTGATAAGGCCTTTGCTAGCACTTTGATTATGCTGTTGTTATCCTTGAGACTCACTGGGATAAAGGGCGTACATGATCATATCATACGTATGAGGGACCTAGCAGCTCAGCTGAAAGCGTTGGAGGTTACTATATCAGAATCTTTCCTGGTGCATTACATTATGTGCACTTTGCCTCAACAATATGGTCCTTTCAAGATCTCTTATAACACACATAAGGACAAATGGCTAATCAATGAACTATTGACCATGTGTGTGTAAGAAGAGGAGAGGTTGTTGATGGAAGAAGGTGAAAGGGTCAATTTGACTGTTTTAGGAAAGAAGAGGCAGGACGATGCCAAAAATAAGGGAAAAGGAAAAGTTGATCCTCAATCTGATATAAAGAAACCGTCAAAGTGTTTCTTCTACAAGAAGAGGGGACACATGAAGAAAGACTGTGCTAAATTTAAGGACTGGCTTGAGAAGAAAGGTACTCAAATTTTATTTATTTGTTATGAGTCTAATATGATTAATGTTAATCATAATACATGGTGGATTGATTCTGGTTCTACAATCCATGTTTCGAATACTTTGTAGGGTATGCAAAACCTAAGGAAGCTGGTGGGAAGTGAACAATCCATCCATTCATGAAGCAAGACGAGTTCACATGTGGAAGTCATCGGCACTTGCAATTTGGTTTTGAGTAGTGGCTTTATTTTATGCTTAGAAAAGACCTTTTATGTTCCAAGTTTCTCTAGAAATTTGATTTCTGTATCAAGACTTGTACCTTTTAGTTTTTCCTTTAACTTTTCAGATTCTGGTTTCAGTTTATGTAATGAATCTAAAGTTATTGGTTATTATACATTATCTAATGGTTTTTATTCCCTTCAATTACAAAATGATGTTGCCTATAATTTGATGTATGTCATTACTAGATTGAAACGATGTGTTTTGAATGAAGAATCCTCTATGTTATGGCACCATAAATTAGGACACATCTCCATTGAGAGAATTAAGAGATTAGTAAACGAAAGGGTACTTACACTTTGGATTTTTGTTGACTTTGAGACTTGCGTAGATTGCATTAAGGGTAAACAAACTAATAAGTCTAAAAGAGGTGCTAAGAGGAGTACAAACCTATTAGAAATCATATATACATATATTTGTTGTCCAGATATGGATGCAAATAGTCCGAAATACTTTATCACTTTCATAGACAACTATTCGCGATATATGTATCTCTACTTACTTCGTTCTAAGGATGAAGCTTTGGATGCCTTTAAAATGTTCAAGGATGAATTGGAGAATCAATGTGGAAAGTTGATTAAAATCGTGAGGTCAGATAGAGGTGGAGAGTACTATGGTAGATACACTGAAAATGGACAAACACCTGGTCCTTTTGTGAAGTTTCTTCAAGAACATGAGATTGTTGCCTAGTATATCATGCCTGGTTCTTCATATCAGAAGCAGAAAGAAGAAACCGAACCTTAATGGACATAATGAGAAGTATGTGGAGTAACACAATACTTCCTCAATTCCTATGGACTGAAGCTCTAAAGGTGACTGTGTATATATTACATCGAGTTCCAATCAATGCTGTCTCAAAGACACCTTTTGAGTTATTTAAGGGTTGAAAACCGAGTCTGAGGCACATACACGTTTGGGGATGCCCGTCTGAAGTAAGAATTTACAAGCCACAGGAGAAGAAGTTAGACCTAAGGACTATTAGTGGGTATTTAATTGGATATGTTGAAAGGTCTAAAGGGTATAGATTCTATTGTCCATCTCATAAGACTAGAATTGTGGAATCAAGAAATGCAAAATTTCTTGAGAATGACTTGATTAGTGGGAGTGGTCATTTTCCAGATATAGTTTCTAAAAGGGACCATTATGAAGCTCAACCCTCTAGTTCAAGTGATAGTTTAATTGTCATTCACACCCTTCACGTTCAAACCGGTGTGGGACAACTAGTAACTGAAGTTCCACAAGCTGTTAATACTAATCCAGTAGATCAAGTTGTAAATGAGGAATAACCAGAAATTGCTGAGCAACCAGTTGAACAACAGATTGAGCAACAAGTTCCTCGTGAGGACGATGATACTACATTGAGGAGATCTACTAGGGTTAGAAGGTCATCATTACCTAGTGATTATATAGTGTATCTACAAGAGTCAGATTACAACGTTGGAGCTAAAAATAATCCTGAAACATTTTCATAGGCCATAAGTTCTAAGGAACTGGACTTATGGTATATAGCTATGAAGGATGAGATGGATTCTATAACATCTAATCAAGTCTGGGATCTCATTGAGTTGCCAAATGGCGAGAAAACCATTGGATGTAGATGGTATTTAAGACAAAGAAAGACTCACAGAGCAACATTGAGAGACATAAAGCAAGACTTGTTGCCAAAGGGTTCACTCTGAAGGAAGGAATCAACTACGCGGAGACATTTTCTCTTGTATCAAAGAAAGATTCTCTTTGTGTAATCATGACATTAGTAGCTCATTTTGATCTTGAGTTACATCAATGGATGTGAAAACGACGTTTCTCAATGGTGAACTAGAGGAAGAGGTTTACATGAAACAACCTGAAGGATTCTTCTTTAGTGATGGTGAGCATTTAGTTTGTACGCTTAATAAATCCATATATGAGTCAAAACAAGCCTCTCGACAGTGATATTTAAAATTTCATGAGGTTATCACTTCATTCGGTTTTGAAGAGAATTTAATGGACCAGTGTTTATATCAGAAGGTCAGTGGGAGTAAAACTTGTTTTCTTGTGTTACATGTGGATGATATTTTGCTTGCAACTAATGATAAGTGTTTGCTATGTGAGGTGAAACAATTTCTCAAAGAATTTTGATATGAAAGATATGAGTGAAACATCTTATGTCATTGGCATTAAGATCCATAGAGAAGATCTCGAGGCATTTTGGGTTTGTCTTAAGAGACCTATATCAACAAAGTTTTAGAGAGATTTCGAATGAAAGATTATGCACCAAATGTAGCATCCATAGTCAAGGGTGATAGATTCAATTTGAATTAATGCTCGAAGAATGATTTTGAGCGAGAAAACATGAAGAACATTCCATATGCTTCAGCTGTCGGAAGCCTTATGTATGCTTAGGTCTGCACCTGATCTAACATTGCATATGCTGTTGGAATGTTAGGAGGATATCTGAGTAATCTAGGTATTGACCACTAGAAAGCTGTAAAGAAGGTTATGAGATATCTTCAGGGCACAAAGGACTACATGCTTTTGTACAGACGAATTGAGAACTTGGAAGTAGTTGGATACTCCGATTCAAACTTTGCTAGCTACATTGATTCAAAGAAATTAACATCTGGTTATATATTCATGCTAGCTAGTGGAGCTGTATCTTAAAGAAGTGCCAAGAAGACCCTGATTCCTACTTCTACTATGGAGGCTGAGTTCGTATCATGTTTTGAGGCCATCTCGCGTGGTGTATGGTTGAAGAGTTTCATATCTAGGCTTCGAGTTGTTGATCCAATTTCTAAGCCATTAAAGTTGTATTGTGACAATTCCGTTGCGGTCTTTATAGCTAAAAATAATAAGAGTGGAGGACGAAGTAAATATATCGACATTAAGTATTTAGCCATAAGGAAACGTGTTAAGGAAAGGAAAGTTGTCATAGAGCACATTAACACTAATTTGATGATTGCAAATCTTTTAACTAAAGGCATGCCACCTAAGCAGTTTAAGGATTACGTAGTGCAAATTGGACTTGATTCCATAATGTGATTTTGTTGTACATTTGTTGATTCAATGTAACTCTTATTCAGTTTGATATTTTTTCATATATTTTGTGCACACATTTTAATTGATTTTGAGAAATGTCATTTAATTTGGACTTAGAATAAACATATGGTTTATTCATTAAGTTTAAGGGTTAGTAATGAGAAATTTTTTTATATGTAATACATAGAAGATAATACTCACTATAAAAGAACCTATCGCCATGATTCATATACTTGCTTTCTTGTTATATGTTGGAACCCCGATCCGTAGGCCGGATCCCAACTGCTCTGATACCACAGATGTCGGGACCCGACCCGGAGACCGGA
>JANZLD010000004.1:17657278-17671283 GCA_026413575.1 Erythroxylum carthagenense | reverse complement strand
TATAATTCAATTCACAATCACAATTTAATGCTGGAATAATCATGAATGCATGTCACTGTGTATGTATGTGCAATTAATCTCATTTATCACTGATGCAAGGTCACTATACGTGCATTCAATTATGAATGCACTTACTGCTCAAATTACCGATATGCCCATCACATCGGTAACGGGATGTTACAGGATCATACTTGATTCTTTTCTTAAACTTAAGTCTTGCCAAAATGTCTTGTGAAAGAGGTTGCCCCACTGTTTAAAAGCAAAATAAGGATAACAAAAAAAAAGCCTAAAAAGTTTCACATTCCTCCTGCCAAAACTCTAATTAAGTTTAAAATAATTAAACTAAATAAAAAATCCATAGTTTGAGAACAAAAGAATAAAATAGAAATACATACAAAAGAGACACTAAAGAAAGATATATAATATAAAATGAAACAAACTCACATGGTAAGGATGGAATGAAACTGCAAAGAAATGGAGAAAAAAAAATCAAATGCTTAACACTACATTGTTACATACCTTGTAATGCTCGTTTTAAGTAAACATTAAAAGATTAAAATTTCTATTAGTTAAAAACTTTTGTTTTGACTTTCATTTTATATGTTACAAAACTACGACTTAAGTTTTAGACAGAAGGGTGAACTGATATAATGATTAGGGTTTACATTGTTTGAACATACATACGAAGAGCATTAGGATGGATTAAGGGATAAGTTTCTAATGGGAGGCTGACTCTGGGTTCCAATATAAGCTTTCTTGTTTCTTAACAAAGTCAAGTCAATTTTAATCTAAGGAACTATTATAGTCTATTATGCTTATGCTTAGGATTCAAATGTTATTTCATGTTAAAAAAATTTAATCCTTTAGATTTCTACTAAACGTTCAACACTTTGTTTCACATAAATAATAACTTTTGTCATGTCATAATCTAAACAGTACATTCTTTTTTAAAACATACTACATTGTTAGCTGTTGAAGTTGTAATTAATACATTGTGTCAAAGCTGAAAAGGCTAAAAGTAAAATGCATACTGTGCTTATTAAATCCAAGTTGTCAATTTAGGTTTGAAACTCATCTCTCTTGCCCAATTTTTTACTCGTTTGGACCATTAGATCATAACCATTCCATTAACAAATAGCTATTCATATTCATAAACATCTAAAAACTAGACATAGATGGGAAAAAGAGAGCAAAACAATAATAAACTAGGAAAACCAGAAAAATAACACAATGTAATGAAATCAAAATTTCAATAGAATTAAAAAAACGTCAAATCAATTTTCGAAAACTCATTTGGTGAAAGGACCAAGATTAATTTTGCTTCATGCATTGACAAAAAAGGGAAAGAAAAATTAATAAAATTTTTAATTAGATTTGGAGAAGAATAACAAGCCCAAAAAAATATCTTACACTATGAAGAGGCAAAAAGTCATAAGAAAAAAGAAGCGAAAGAGAGAGAAGAGAGGAGTTAGGGCCAAAATAGTTTTATAAGAAGGAAGAGAGGAGTAGATTTTTACAGGATATGTATGCTGAAAATAAAACAAAAGAAACGTGATGTGTTGTTTTTATGACCAAAAAAAACTTATTATGAAAACATAGAAAAACATCTTATTTACGTTTTTGTAAAACTACTATAGTTTTTATTTTTTAAAACAAGAAATGGCAACAATACCTAGACAAGCACATTTTAATTGTTTGTTTCTTTTTAAAAAATCATAATAAAAATGAAAGAAAAACATAAACAAACGAGCCCTTAGCACCTCTAAAGTAATTGTCATTCTTGGAGAAAAAATTGTTGCAGAATTATCATAATAAATTTTTAGTAGCATAATAATGATGTCAACAAAAGCTTTAAAATGAAGTTTGCAATCACAAAACATGAATTGCAGCCTCAAGGCAAGCTACAAATTATACTTCTATAGTGAATGAAGCAATGACAAATTGTTCAAAACTTTTCCATAAAATTTCTCCTTTTGCTAGTTGAAACAAGTAGTCAAACGTCAAGTTTATATTGTCAATGCATCCAATAAAATCTGAATACAAAAATCTAATTATTTCTAATGGATTTGATCTTCTATACATGAGCATATAGTCAAATGTTCCTTCAAGATAATCAAGACTTTTTTGCAACTTTCCAATGGTCTATACTAGGATTACTTGGACTTTGATATTTGCCTAGCATTCCAACCACAAAGTTGATATAAGGTCTTGTGCATATTTGCAAATACATCAAAATGCCAACAATAGAAGCATATGGAATAGATTCCATTTATCTACTTTCTATATCATTTTTTGGACATTGCATAAGACTAAATTTACCTCCTTTTTGTTCGGGATAATCATTGCTAAACATTTACAACAATCCCAATACACAAGGCTCCTCGCTTTGTAAAGGTCGAGGAGGGAGATCAATTATATGCAGCCTTCTCTTTGCATTTTGCAAAAAGACTATTTTCGTGACTCAAATATGTGACCTTTTGGTCACAAAGGAATAACCTTACCAGTTGGGCTAAGGCTCGCCCTCCTTGATCAACATTTGTTCATATTAAATTTCTCTATAATCCTTTCGATATAGTCTTTCTGAGAAAATGTCACCATTCCTTGTGATTTATTTCGAAATATTAAAATTCTTATCATATAGAATGCCTCTTTTATATATTTCGTTTAAAAATTCTTGGAGAGAAAATCTTTAGTCTTGTATAATATGTCCAAATCATTAGCAGCAAGTAGAATATCATCAACATATAGAATTAGAAGAAACTTACTCCCAACTGATCTTTCGATAGATACAATGATCAACAATATATTCTTAAAAACCAAAAATTGTTATGATATCTTTAAACTTAATATAACATTGTCGGGAAGCCTGTTTAAGTCTATATATTGATTTCTTAAGTTTACACCATATGACCCTTTCTTTATGTGGAAAACCCTTCAAGTTGATCCATATAAACTTCTTCCTTAAGATCAACATTCAAAAAGGTAGTTTTTAGTTCCATTTGATGTAACTTTAAATCATATTGAGTCACTAATGTCATAATTATTATTAACGAGTCTTTCTTTGAAATAGGTAAAACGATCTTTTTATATTCAATGTCATTTCTTTGAATATAACCTTTAGTAACAAGTCTATATTTATACCGTTTAATATTTCCATTCGAGTTACGTTTGATCTTAAAATCCTGTTTGCATTTGACTTGTTTAGATCCCTCTAGCAAATCAGCGAGGTCCCAAACATTGTTTTATTCCATTTAATTTAACTCATCTTTTATAGCATCAATCCATTTATCATTCTTATCACTTTTTATGGCTTCTGAAAATGAAACATGATCATTATTAATAACATAATCAAAATTTGGCTCTTGCAAATAAACCACATATTTATTAGGAATAATTGATCTCTTTATTCTTACAGGTTTATTCAAAGTTATTCCACATGGTTTATTTAAATTAATTGGTTGTAAGTTTGTTTCTTTATGAGGTGTTGTTTCATTCAAATATTGTCCAAAATTATTTTCCTCTTCTAATACTAGGTCAACATTTGGTATAAATGTGGATATTGAAACGTCTATGGGTAATAGAACTTCAAACCTTATTTCACTAATATTCATAACATGTTTTTCAAAACTCCTACTAATTTCACCATTTTCAATGATCACGCTATTAGTTGTTTTAATCATTTTTAGACTATAATGTGGATAGTAAAACCTATACCCTTTAGATTTCTCTAGGTAACCAATAAAGTAACCACTGACTATTCAAGGATCTAATTTCTTTTCTTATGGATTATAAACTTGTTCTTATTCTAGATGACCCCAAATATGCAGGTGCCTCATACTAGGTTGCCTTTCAGTCTATAACTCAAAAAGAGTTTTAGGTACTGCATTAATAGGAATCTATTTAGCAAATACACAAACAATTTTAGCACATGTATCTAAAAATTTTTAGGTAATGAAGAATTACTTATCATATTCCTAATTATATCCATTAGTGTCCTATTATGCCTTTCTACTACACCATTTTGTTGAGGTGTGCCTAGTATAATATACTGTGCAAATAAGTCATGTTTCTCAAGAATCTTTACAAATTAACCTAGACATTGTCTTGATTCATCATGTTTTCCATAAAATTCACCAACTTTATCATATCTTATAAACTTCATTTTTTAAATCTAATTACCTTTCAACCTCATTTACAAACACCTTAAGGGCGTTTACAACTTGAGATTTTTCATTAAGCAAATAGACACCCGTAACGTGAACAATCATAGATAAAGGTGATAAAATACTTTTCTCTACTAAAAGATGAAATGTCAAAAGCTCCACATACATCGATGTGTATAATTTTAAAGAGTTGAGTACTTCTTGAGACTCCTTTCTTACTATGTTTGGTTTGCTTTTCCTTAATGCAATCCACATATACATCAATATCAACAAAATCTAAATTTGGAAGAATTTCATTCTTTACCAATCTTTCTAATCATTCATTGGAAATATGACCCAAATGGTTATGTCACAAGTAAGCTGAATTATTATTCAATATACTATACTCAGTTCTAATGGCACGATAAACAAAAAATAGGGATTTAGAAAAAATTAACTTCATTTATTTATATCAACCATCCATAAGAATTCCATAATCAATAATGAAATTATGTTTAAATAAATTAAAATAACCATCACCAAATAACAGCGCGTCATAACGCTAGTCAAAAGGAAAACTAGACTATTACTATAGTAGTGGTGAGTCTAGGTCAATCTCATAGAGAGTGTGTATAAAGTTGTTTAAATGAAATTAATCGGTGTTTAGGTTTAGAGGGAGTTTTGGGTTTTAAAAATAAAAAATAAAATAAAGATAAAATAACTAACACAAGCAATTCAAAGAAAACATGTAAAAATGATAAAAGCTGGGAATTCAGTAGGGACCAAGTTTTTTGGTTCTATCTCAGCCTACACCTAATTAAACATATTTCATTGATTTGTTGTTCTCTTACCTCTCCTTGAACTATTCATCGTGAATTAATAATTAACTTGAGTTTTCCTTTAGGTAGTGTTTAATCAAGATACGATCATTAACTAAACCTAACCACTAAATAACCTAGGATACGATCTCTAGATTCAATTAGGTAGTAGCATGACAAATTCAGAAAATCGATTAATCAAGGCAACAACCACATAGGAAGCGTCATTTAACCTAAGTTATGTTATCCCTAATAATTATGAACCATTAGTCACTACAAATCAATTTCAAAATAACAATTACGGATTATATTGAAATTCTAGCTATGGATTCATATGTGAACAACCGAATTATACAATAATACGATCATTCATACATAAAACCCAAATCTATATGCATAGGATAGCACAATCAATTCATAAAAATAGTAAGAATAACAAACATAATGAAAAATATGCTTAATCGGGTTGGTGTCGATGTCACCTTTAAACTAGCATCGGGATGTCTAACCATTCATCTTCTCCATGAGTATCCAAGCATCAGCCAAAAACACCTTTTTTAATGGAAATCGATGAGAAATGAAGAAAATTGCATGTTTATTGCATCTGTCCAACCTTCTCCATTAATCTGCAATAATTCGCTTACTATTGTTGACAACCGACCCATCTCCAAGATGATTTGATTATGAATTCCTAAATGTTGTCTTGGTTCTCCATCTTGGAAACAAAAGGTGAATAATGAATAAACTAGCTGTTGTCCACTTATGGTTGCTCACTTTGAAAACTGAAAGAAGATGATGATGAATAGAGTCCAATTTGTTGTCCACTTTCCTCTCTTGGTTATTCTCTTTGTCTAGTTATCTCCTTGCCATCATACACATTCCATCCTTCATATAATAAAGAGCTAGGCTAAATGGAGTGGAGCCAGTGGCAAGAACCGAAGAGAGGAAGTTGTTCCACTCTCTTTCATTATTTTTTTCTCAAAGTGTAGCCCCCTCCCCACTCGCTTCAGCCGAAACTCCACTCTATTTTTACTCCAGCTCCCGTTAACACTTGCTTCCCCTCTTTTATTTATTCAGTTGCTACGTGAAAAAAGTAAGGCAGTTAGATTTTTCTGTAAAATGGGACGGTCGTTACGTTCCTCTCCTTTAGCCACAAATCACATACTTTCTATAAACTCTTGGTTTTCCACATTTCTTAGTAGCCAAAACCTTGTCTTATTGCTTTACACTTTGTCCTATTGCTCCACACTTTGTACAACCAAAGCTAGGTTAAAACACGTGAGAAATAGGTAATTAATGAATAGCTGGTTCCAATGGACAACTGTCCATGTGTTTCACATTGTTGAAAGATGTCTTATGGGTGTGAGTGGTGTCTCACACCCATACGACATCTTGCATGGACTAAGAGTGTCTCACATGCTTTTAATTTATGTCATTTTAATTGTTAGACAATACTTATGCATTACATGGGCATCTCACTTTCCATTTTTTATGCTTTACCTTGTCTCCTCTTCTTGTAATCTTCTTCTTATTCCATGAAGACAAGTGAATATTAATCTTTGAAAAATCACCCAAATATCGTGCTTTCGATTCACTTTAACTTTTTTGCTTCCGAATTGTGCCTAAAATCACATATGAGTCAAAGTGAGCATCTAAAGCAATTTCATGTCATTAACCGCTAAGTGTTATGGAATAATTTCATAATCAATTAAGCACTTATCACCAAACTTAAACCCATTTTCATCAAGTTTAGAAACAAAAACTAAGTTTCTAGATATTAAAGTTACATAGAGATTTTGTATTAAATCTAGGTGATAACCATTATCTAAATTAGATAATAAGTCCCTACGCCTTCAATTGGGACCTTCTTACGATTTCCTATGGACAAAAAAATCCAATTGGCTTTATGGTTTGGATTGTAAGGAATACTTGTATAACATTAGAAACATTAGTAGTAACACCAAGATCAAGCTATCAAATATTAGAAGAAAATTTAGTTAGGTTTAGTTCGGAACATACAAAAAGGTTAGATGTACCTATTTTTTAAACCAAGCCCTACTTTTCAAATAATCTTTCTGATAGTATCCCTGTTTCTTATAAAAATGACATTTATTTGTCTTTTGTTTTTCTTATCAACATTAGCAGTAGCTTGTGTAACTTTAGTAGGTGGTTTCTTCTTGAATGTCCTAGCCTTTGGCTTATGAATCTTGATAACTCATTAACCCGTAAGGTTAATTGAATGAACTCCTTAATTCTTTACCCTTGTTTCCTCCTAAATTAGCATATTGGATAATTCATTATCATTCTACTTGTCCTTTATAATATTGTAGTTAATTTGAAAAGGTCCATACTCAAGAGGTAACTAGTTTATAATGAATCACTCTAAAAAGGAGTCAATCAACTATCATACCCATGGTCTTTAATTTTGCTGCAATATTTTTCTTCTCTAAGATATGTTGCTGCATGTTCCGCGATCCATCAAACTTCATGATTGTGAATTTAGCCTTTAGTGTATCAGTGAGAGACTTATCTACAAAATGACAACATTCTTACACAAATTTAAGGTATTTTGTAGCACTTTCAGTTTACAAACTAGTGGTCTTAATGTTGTTGGCAATAGTCAATCGCATGAAATTAGGACATAATATGTTAGACCTTTCCTATGCTTTATAGTTTGTTTTCATAACCTCACTGTTCGTTTTTGTAAAGCAGTAGGTTTTTTTTTCCCAACAATGCTAAATTAAGATCTAAAATACCTAAATAGAAATTGACTTGTTCGCATCATTTAGAGAGGTTCACAACATTAAACACTGTAACAAAAGAAACATGCAAATGAAGAGAAATAACTACGAATACATAAATGCTCAATAAATTATTATATTCAATTAAATAAACATTTATAATATATTGTTGGTTTCCTTTGGGCAAACTCAACAATATATTATCATAATTTTAATGCTATACAAACTTTATTAGGTAATCAAACAAAAACTCGTTAAATACAATCAACATCTTTAAATATATATAACATATTTGACAAGGGAATATTGATTTTCCTTTATTATTTTTATTAGTCATAGAATATTAATTTACCTTTGAATAAAATTTAAATTCTATCAACTAATAAGCATTATTTATCCATATAATTAATTCAATAATATGCATTAATATTTTATGAATAAAAGACTATTTTTACATGAAAAAAATTCACTTAATTAATTTGGTCACTTTGGTGACTAATAAATTATCCTTTTATATTGTCATGTATAAATTTAACCTACAATGTATAATTTTAAATTTGAATAATAATATGCATAAAACCAACTTGAAATCATTAATAAAATTAATAGAATACACATCATCATAATAAAATAGGATGTCATTGTAAAAATACAAAATTAAAAAAACTTAAATAAGTATGTAGACATGAGCTTTGATTCTGATAATAATTATAGTGGAATCTACATCCAGAATTTGCTGTTGTCTAGTAGTTAAGATGTTTGGTTTTCATTTAGAAGACTAGGGTTTAATTCTTATGATCGATGATATACTTATTTATTTCATATAACAGCTGAGTTTGTATTAAGTGTAATTAAACGTAGTAACAATTTTAGTTTCTCATCTTTATAATATTACCACAACAATCTTCAGAATTTTTTAATGTAGAAACCATTAATAATGATTAATCATAAAACTCTTCAAACATCAAAATATTTGACAATCATCATAAAAAAATCATAGTAAGATATATGAACATATTGTTTATTTAAAACACAAGCTCTGATGCCACGTGTAAAAACATTATCTTTATGACATAAATCAAAATTAGCATTCATAATTTTTGGATCTTGAATACAAAACTTTTGCAAATCATCAATGATTAAAAAACTCGACTAGTTTAACCGGTTCAACTATAAAAACTTGAATTGTTTAACTTTTTGATTTTATTTTTAATTTTTTGATTTGATTTACTTTAACAAGTAAATTTTAGCAAATTAATAAATTCATATAAACTAAAATAAATCAATTAATTTTCATTTAACAATTTTTTAATTAAACTTTAAATTATTCGATTGATAAGAACAATTTCTTTCAATTATATTTTAAATTCTTTAATTTTATTCAATCTTTAATCAATTTTATAGTGGTCTAATGTTAGTTGAACCTTTTATACTTTAAGCCTCTTGTCTTATTAGTTTAACTTTTAGTCTGATTTTTAAAATATTGCAAATCATAAGAGTATAATATTGCGTACCTAATGTGGAAGTTGTCATTATTGAAAAGAAATCGAGAAACTTCACCGCGTTCATGGTTAAAATTAGTTTTTCTCTCTAGAATCTCTTGCAAATACATAAACTTGATGAAAAACAATTTGTAATCTTAATTAGTAGATCGATAACCAATTTATATATTTATAATTTTTAATCTGGTAAATCCATTAAGTGATTAAAATAAACGATTAAGATTTATTCCACTATTAAATAGAAAATGTAGACCAAATAAAACTCTTTAATTATACTACTAATATTATTATTAATGTATATAAAATATGACCACCAATCGGGCAATGTTCTTACATATATATCATAACTTATGAAATTGCATAATCATGGTGAATATTATAAGTGTTAGAATTAAGTTGTAAATCATTTGTTTAGTTGTAAATTCACTTATTAAGATAAATTAAAAATGTCACATTATTATAATTCAGTATACTTATAATGTTCTCATAATTATGATATGAATAATATTAAAATATATTAATTGAAATATATTAAATATTTTATTTATAATTCAGGATTTTTTTGTAATAGATTAGCCTATAATTAAAAGGTCATAATAAGGAAATGATGCATTGTAACAACATAACTCGATCCGTTGAGAAATTGGAGTTTGAAGTCATCTTTCTTTCAATGATAAGGTCGTAATGTTAAAGTTGTCACGTATTCAAGTGAACAAGCACTACTACTGGCCTTTCTCGATAAGAATATATATGGATGGCAGATGGCTCCAACAAAATCGACAAGTCTTCTTCTGTCGTTGGCATTACAATCGTAAATTCAAAGCTCCAAAAGTAAAAGTGTGAAGACAATATTTATTTTCCCTCCTCTTCTTGTTTTGAATTGTATTTTATAGCAGCATGAGTATGACAAGTCCTCAGGTCTCAAGCCATCAACTCCTTCACTTCCCCCATGTTTTTAAAAACCGGACCGGACTGGCCGGTTCGACCGATTTGATCGGTGACCAGTCGGCTATCCGGTCCGGTTAACCCATTAAAATCGGTTCTCAATTGAACCTGTGAGAACCGGTCAAAATCAGTCAATTGATCGGTCGGATCGGTCAAAGCAGACCGGTCTGACCACTGGTTCAATAAAATTATTTTTTTGTTTTTTTTTTTTAATTTTTGGTATATTTTTATATTTTTAATATTTTTAATATTATATATAATTAAATATAATTATTGCATAATTATGATGTTACACCGGTTCAACCACCGATTGAATCGGTCAAATCGGTGACCAATAAAGCCTCCGGTTCGATGACCGATCCGGATTTCAAGGCATTATTAAACTATACTTAAACAAGGCAGTCTTTTGGGAAATTGGATTAGATGTGTCCAAAGTTCCAACAGATATGCCCTACTATTCATTAAGACAAATGCCACCACTGGCGTACCGCATGTGTTTCTCTCCTTATGTCACCATTAATTAATTAATAGCCAAATCCAATACTCGGTTACTGTAATTACTGTTCTTGGTTCTCACAGGGAAGCTTACGTGATTGTTTCTTAAGCTTCACCAAACTAATCAGGTTGTTGACCAAACATGGGTGGGTTGGGTAAGGCGGCGTCAATTTCGGCGGAAAGCGAGAGAAGGGTACAATGGTATTTTAGCTGAACAACTAGGCACAGAGTCAGTGCTCCAGCCTGTCCCACCAAGCCCCTCACTCTCTGTTCCCTGGCAAGTCGCAGACTATATGCAATGCCACCAGCTACTTAAAGCTGTGATATTCTCGCAATAAAAAGTTCTAAAAAGTGGATAGTCTCCAGTCTCAACTCAAAGGGTGATTATGTTTTGGAGCTAAAGAGAAAATCAATGAGATAAAAGATGATCATTCATCTACCTAATATGTTGTCTGAAAAGTGAAAATGGGTATGGCTACATATGGTGTTTGGGTGATTGGCAATCAATGACAGAGGGATTGGGATTCTGGAATCTAGTTAAGTTATCGTCAAATAGGTATATAAGCCTATATGGGGCTGATTATGACTTGTTCAAGGAGACGTTTGATCAACTGAATCACCTGGAAAAAGGAAAAGCATAAAAGGCTACTTAATTTGAACTTTGTAGGAAAGATCCAGTTGACGGGACTGGCAAGTATTATATAATTTCTTAGAGAATTGAGAAGGGGTCATTAGTATCTTACATCACTCCATTTAAATTCTTAGTTGAGAGCACTCCTTTTATGATTCATTCAATGGAAAAGGGCAACGTCAACTTGTAATTCACTCAATGGATTACGCTCCTGTGAGTCGTTCAAGATATTTGAGCCAGCATACAGGAGCTCATGAAGATTGTGGGGCTCAGGGAGTGGATAAGGAATGTCTAAATCATGGCATAATCATGAAGAGGAACCCCACAATAACTTAGCACGGGCTCTAGGAGCAACGGTCATGAAAACCCTGAAGGATCCCTTAAGAATCTCCATGAAAGTCAACCCAAAGTTAGTTGTAGCTTGGTTGTGTTTGAAAAACACACACCAATAATGACCTAGATTGTTAGACCAACCGGTGAGCTATTTTTAAAGCTAATTAATAGTCTTTAGTTGTCTGACTTTTCAAACAGCTAAGAAAGTTATTTTGAGAGTAGCAAATTTGATGGTTGATTTAAGATAAATAGTTAAAAATGAAAATGCTCATATATAGAAGCGTTTTCATCAATCAGCCAAAACTTTAACTATCAAAAATTAGTTGTATCTTTTAATTGAGGTCCCTCGATACTTATGTTTTATAAACATTATTTGTTCTTATAATTATTTTATGCAGTTATAGTTGACCTTAAATAAAAATGAAAATAGAAAGAGTTGCATAAATTTTTCATAGGTGATGAAATAGTACAGGTGAACATGACTTCTCTAAAATTTAAATTCTTATAAGAATATTTAACAAAATACTAAGATATATAATATTCATATCCTTATAATTTTTTTAAAAATTATGTCCTTATAAGTTATTTTACACATAAACAACTAATATTAAACAACTAATTTTACCAAACATTTTTAACAAACAGCTAATGCAATCCGCTGGTTAAATCAGCCGATATGATCAGTTATCAGTTAACAGCTAATGCAATTAGCTGATTGCCAAACAGGGCCATATAAGTTCATCAAGTTGTTTCTCAAAAACCCTTCAATAGACCAGGTCGAATAAACAAATTTTATTTTCTAACTTAAAATATTAAAGTATTAGGTCATATATCAATTTTTATATAACATTTACTTTTATTCTCTATTTAATTTTTAACAATTCTTCCCCCACATGAATAAATTCAATAAGGTATTTTTGTTTGTTAGATGTACATATGTTATATTTCGAATTGCTTATTAAAATTATAATTATTTGTGAAATATGTTATGATATTGTATTAAATTTTAGAAAGTATTTATTATTTATTATTTCAACATGAAACGAATAAATTATTAATATAAAAAGAAACTTCTTCTTTGACCTAAAATTTTAACACAATAAATTATAAATTACTTTCTGCATAAAAATTAATGTTACTTTGTATTACGTAAGTTTAGTTTTTTAATGATATATTACCTAAACAGTAATAAGAAATGGGACACAACAGTAATATTATACGCAAGACAATGTTAAGTAAAATTTATGAAAAAGTTGAGATAGAGTGTCTTAGTGAGAGAAACTATGTTTCTCTTTTTGGTCACCTTTCTTGCCTTCCCTTAGACCTCATGCTGTTCTTACACATGGTCTTCTGTACACGTGTTGAAGATTTTGAGTCCTCTGGATTTTTGATGTTTTTTCTCTTCCATTTCCTTAAAATTGTCTTTTTTTTCTTCCATTCTTTTCACCCCTTTCCCATTGTTTATTATCCCTGTATAGTTTTCTCTCTCCTCTTTCCTCTCATGGACCCTCTCACTTCTCACCTTTCTGCCTCCCTCTTTAAAGTTTCCTCTCTTCACAGTTTCTTCAGCTTACAAATCTCCAACAAGGCCAATTCCTCACACATGTTTAGACAAGTTGTTTGAGCTTCGTCAGTTTAGAAGGATCTAATCAAATCTTGTCTACATGTAAACCTAAAGAAGATTGCCCTTCTCTCGCCACTTGCTCACCTCCCAAGACTCTTTTGTTTCTGCGGAAGATAATCTCTTTACAAAGTTCAACATTTAGAGGGCATTGGTTGGAGAAAGTTTAAACAACGAGGATGTCATCTTGAGCTTCATGCTTCCCTCAAAGATTGATGATGGTATCACAACCTCCTTATTGAGTTAACCTCTGAAGGTAAGTCCAAACTAAACAATTGGGCTTCTTCTTTGAAAAAAGAGTGTCATTTCTGGTGGTTTAGAGACCCATAATAGCCCTTTGGAGTCAATATAGTTTTTGAAAGGTTCTTATTTTAGATAATGATGTTTATTTATTAAAATTTACTTCACATGATGGGAAGATATCTATTCTGGAATTAGAGTCTTGGCATATGCAAGGCAATCCTTTTTTGTCTGGAGCTAATTGATTTTCAACCAACATTCTTAAAGACATTCTATTTTCAATCAATATTCTCAAAGACATTCTGCAGAGGTTCTCTAGTTAGTCAGGCTTGTAAATTAATGTTTAAAATAGCAATTTCGTTTGTTCAGCCAATGTCAATAATAAAGTTGAAATAGCACAGACATTGGGTATGGAACTACACAGCACTCCCTTCAAATATTTAGGAGTCATCATCTCTCACTGTTGGGCCCGAGCCCCGTAACCCGAATCCCGAGGCGACCCCTCGGGCTGCGCCCCAACGAGCGACCCGAACCGTC
>JANZLD010000004.1:17628554-17655557 GCA_026413575.1 Erythroxylum carthagenense | reverse complement strand
GGCAAGAGTGCATGCTATAATTGTGATAACTGATTTGCGAATTTTCTGAGTTCTGTGATTCTACGAATCTGTAAATTTCTATATGGTTTGCTGATATATGCGTTATTGTGATATGCTGTACGCTATTTGCGTAATGCATGAATTGAGTGAATCATCGATGATGGTTTCTCATTGAGTTCACAAATTCACCCAAAATTGCATCTATTTTTCAAGATTGATAGATTAGACTCCTAGCTCCGGAGATAGACTTTTCTTGCCGTGTGAGCGCGTTGGCAAGAGAAGTTATGGCACACAGGTCGGTCAGCTTGGATTGGTTTTGGGGATGACTTAGTATAGACTTTTGTATCAGTTCCCTTTTTGGAATGATGTATTTTAAACAGTGGAAAACTAATAGACTTGTATATATTTCTGTTTGACGCTATGAAATGAGAAAGTATCTTGGTTTAAAATATTGTGATTTTATATTAAGGTTTTTAGTCTATTGATGTCATGAGAGTACTGTAGTGACTGACTGCTCGTAGCTCTCCCTTATTGTGGGATATGCGTCGGAATGACCCACGGGCGTCCCGGTGCGTATCCTGCGGTAAGGGGGCGCTACAATAACTGGGTAACTTTTTTCCATTCTTTACAAACTTGAATATAGACCATTGTAATACTTATGTCTCCCTAGGGAAGAACCAATCTTCTTATTGTATATAGTTTTTAATATAGTTAATGAAAATTCCTTTTAATTTTAAAAAAGGCAATCCTTTTTTATTATAGAAGTGATATTCTGGTTTGTTCATCAGAAAGACAACAATTTTTTTATTCTTATATGAGCACAATTTTAAATTGTTTGTTTAGAAGGCCGGCTTATCGAATGACTAAACTATATAGCAATTTTCATAAGAAAACCATGTAACAAATCATCTATTCACCTTACTCTCTTTTGAGACATATCTTTTTATTCCCAAATAATTTGTTCACTATTTTCAAATGATTCTATCCATTTAATTTTTACAATTCTCATTTATTGAATAAATAAATTTTCATAAAATAAAATAGGCATATAATAATAAGAACAAGTGATCTGATCCCTCTATTCTCCCTATTCCCTATCCATCTCATCCATCCAATTTCTTTTTTTATTAGAATGAGTGGATGAAAATAGTTGAGAATAGGGCAACAGACAGAAGATTTGTTCCCCCTTTCATTTAGATATCATTAATTGCAAAAATGAAAAGAAGCAACCTCATCAAGGTCTGTATGGATGTAAGAAAAAGACAGGTCTCTCTAGCAAAGAATTTTTCTTGCTGTATAAAACGTGGTGGGTGATTAGAGTTTAGTTCTAATTTAAATCTCATATTGATCAAGTAAAGCCTTAATTCATAGTTTTAATAATAACAAAATATATTGTTATTAATAAATTTATTTTTAATAATATTAGTGAATTTATTGTTATAAAATGAAGCAACATATGAATAATGAAGTTTAATATAAACACAAGATGAGTAAAATAATCAATTGCATAAATTGAACAATCAATAAATAGAGAAAATGAGTAAAGGTAAGCATGTATATTGTAACACCCCATTCTCGCAAGACACGTGCCCGATATCTTGGGCGATATCTGAGTCTGTGCCCCTTGAGGGTGACGTGCTAGAACACTCAATCAGTCAAAACTCAGTATAAATTTTTTTTGAAACCACAAAGATAGTATGTGGAAATCAATCATCAAATGGAGCTTATTTTATTCCATAAACGTTTTTCAAATCGTCAGAGTTTCGTTAATCACTAAGGCCCATTCCAGAAACAAAACACTCATAATCATAATGTCAATACAACATGATTACATTCACATACACATTGTATAATAATTTCATAATATATTCCTTCGTACAAAATTTGAGGAAAATACAATTCAGTACGAAAATAAAAGAATACAATGCAGATTTTGGGTGAGTTTTGCAAACTCAATGAGTGATTATCATTAATGGCTCACCCAATCACATAACACATAATTCACTTTCACATCAGTTCACATTTCACATTCAATGCAATTTAATCATTCATATTATGCATACGTAATGCACATGAGACGTACTTTCTATTTATTACTTTGTTATGACCGAGTGCCTAAACTGTCCCATATAGCTATCATTGATAACTGTCCCATATAGGGCTCATTGATAACTGTTATATATAGGGCTTATTAAACGTTGAGCCTGAGGTTCTGAATCACTTTTGAGCTCGAGGCTCTTTTTCACTCATTGAGCTTTAAGTTCTGATCAGTGGCTACTCTAATCACAACAGCCATTATGTTTCATGCATTCATGACATGGAATGCATCAATTACATTTGCATATTTCCATTCACTCACATTCACATATCATTGGACCTTAGTCCGACATTCAACATTAAAGTTGAGAATCACACTTTCATTCATATGTAAATGCACATTTAAAAACATACTTGTCATCGGACCGTGGTCCGACATTTAACAATCATATTATGCATACTAATTTCATCTCATTCACATACATATAAGCATTCAATGGTCAATCAATACAAAAATTCAAACAAAACAAACAATGAAATGAGACCATCTAGGTCTACTCACAGTACACTCCAAATTAGCACTAGCCTCAATGATCTGGAAACATTTGAATGCAGACGCTTATCCTACACATCTAAATTATGTAATACACACGATGCACACGCATTAATAATTGCACAATTATAAGCATTCCCATATGCACAAGTGTGTATATAAAATATGTACAATGTATGTTCATGACAATTTCGAGTAACTTTCCATTATTATCATTACATTATCAATCTTATATCAAAACTCATCTAAGTAATATTTTATACTTAGGTTTATACCTCACCAAAACCATTAAAATCTCTATTCCTTTCTCAATGACTCACTTTAGTTTTTTCTAAGTCACACTTTCGAGTCTACTGTTCACATTCAATTAGAAAGCAAAACTAATGTAATTTGGTTGTACTCTCTTCTAAAAATGTTTTCTTCTATGTCTTATGTTTCTATTGACACCAAAATCACTCAATTTGGTTCAGTATTGTAAAAGTTATACTCCAAATATTTTTGAACTACTTTTATTCTAAGACAATACCCTATGCTCAACTTCCACCCAAAACTTGGAACTCTTAGATTCTTATTAAGAATTTAGTTTCTTCAAATAATTTGTAGCCCTATGTCTTTAGTTTACTACAAATTAAGAATCAATCCATTTGGATAACTATATAAAAAGATATGCCTAAAATACTGAACCATGTTTGGTGCAGAGAAAA
The DNA here is from genome assembly GCA_026413575.1 of Erythroxylum carthagenense. Lineage (NCBI taxonomy): Eukaryota > Viridiplantae > Streptophyta > Magnoliopsida > Malpighiales > Erythroxylaceae > Erythroxylum > Erythroxylum carthagenense. The sequence continues at coordinate 17,652,263 of JANZLD010000004.1, read as the reverse complement.
GTTCACCGTGGCTAATTCCTCCAGAGAGAAATTCTCGCATAAAATTCACAAGTTCGCTGCGGTGAAACCTAGAGATGACTGTAATGAACTTTACCCGAAAGAAATCCTCACTTAATTCTTTGAGTTTACAGCAGTGAATTTCCAAAAGTTTGCCACGACGAAATTACACAGACGCAAACCCAGTTTTTCAACAACTTCAGTTTAGATTTTTTCCAATCACATCTTATACTAATATCCCCTTTTCTACTTCATTTACTCTTCATTCTCTACTCCAATTCAACTTAATAACATTCACAAATCAATTCTTAATCAATTATTTAGCATTTATGTGAAACAAAACATCAATATGTATACATTCATTTCTTCACCAACGTTCTAGCATATACTCAACTCCTTTGTCATGATCATTTACCACTAAACTATCATCATATATGCTTCATTTAAAACAACATGTGAAGAACAAAATTTAACGTACATGTTTAGCTCCAAAGCTCCTTCAAATCACCGTGAACCCTAGCTCCTCTAACATACACGATCATCAACATTCATGGAGGAATGAGTTGGGTCTTTTAGCAATAAGAAGAAGGAGACAATGAATCTTGAAGAAGCAAGGTGAAAGAGTTGAACAAACATTAACATGGGAGGATAAGGGTAGGATGTCGTGAGTGAAGAAGAGGGATGGAGAAGATGAAGAAATGAAGAAGTTGGAGAGGAGAAGTGCATTTCGTGAATGTATAAGTGAAAGACCCACCTTATGGTCTTTCACTTAGTGAAATTTGTGGTTTAAACAAGTGGTGTGGTAAGTGACACGTGTCACTTGCCACATGTCACTTTCTCATGGTCTTTTATTTAACTAGTCCATTTTATCTCCAATTTCTAATCCAATTGACTCCTAATTTTCAATGACACTTATCCATAAATCCTAAAGTCATTTATCAAAATTTCTTTTGTCATTGAACAGTATTTTTTACTACCATTTATCAATTGTTTTACCAATTGGTATTTTTTATAGTCCAAGAATTATCCCAATTCTTTTTAGAAAATTTCCCCAAAAATTTCAAAAATTCTAAATCAAGAATTCTAATCTCCAAATCAAGTTTTCAATACAATCAAATCACAATTTCCAATAAAAACTACATTTACTAACAATTATACCTGAAAATGTCAATGAACACGTACAATCATTTTGATGTGTACAAAATTTACTATTCACATATATGTGCATAACATGAAATGCATGAGCATGAAATGTGTTTCCTATTTTCTTTGTAATCTCTCACATTTACAATTTTAACCTTAAGATGGGTAACAGGATGTTACAACTCTCCCCTCCTTAAAATAAATTTCATTCTCGAAATTAATATCTAATAGATCAATAAGACAAGGGTAATCTTTCCTCATATGCTCCTCCATTTCCCATATAACCTCTTTGCTCAAATACTTTCATCCAAATGACCATAGTCGATAGACTCACTAGGTCTTTCAATCACTTATTTTATCATTCACTATCTTAACTAGTTCCTTAATATCTCATATTATTCAAAATTTTCACTTTGTAAGCCGACAATACATCTTTGTCAGATCATATCACTATTTCTTAGCATATTCACATATCACATATTACAAATCTAAGACATTCTTTTACTAGTAATACTAACTCATAAATCTATGGTCCTATTCTCACAATAGTTTCATATGGACCAATTTATGTCGAGCTTAATTCTCCCTTTTTCCTAACCTATTCACACCTTTATCTCTACCTAAGCATACCTTGGCAAGGTAACATTCTTAGAAGTATTTCATCTTTCACTTGCCATTTTACACCCCTTTAGTGTCAATACACCCAACTCTTATGTCTATCTCACGATATTCCATAACTTTGATGTTGACCCACTTAACTCATTCATCTTTCTTGAATCACTTAACTTCTATTACAGATTCATTTCACATAATAATAATGTCTCGAATTAATTTTAGCATTTAACCATTTTTGGGTCCTCTTTATTTCAATGTAAGGATAACAACCCTTTTAGTCGAATAACACCTCATATAATATCCTAACAATATCCCTATGATAGTGATTGTTATGCTTAAATTCAATTAAAACTGTACATTAACCTCATGATCCTATGAACTCCAAAATATAAGTTTTTAAGCATATCCCCAATAGTTAAAGACTATTAGCAATTCAAACACTCAGTCACTTGTTTCTACATCCTTAACAGTTAAATACTATTTCAGCATATTCCTACTAAGATGTCTAGCTTAGGCTATTATTTGTGCTTTTTCTAGTAATCCCTTCGTTCAATTTTCTTTATCGGGTACACATTCTTTTTGATTCAGTCACCAAATAGCATTTTCCAATTCAAACTCAACAATTGACTTAAACTTTAATGATCATCATATTTATATATATCCAAAAATGTTTTTGTACATATAATGTCTCCAAACTTTCAAAACAATCACTATTGCATCAAGTTCTAAATCATGTATCAAATAATCAACTCATGAGACTTTAATTGTCTCAATGCATATGAAATTACTTTATTTTACTGCATTAGATTTCATCCTAATCTTTGGTGTGAACATCAATATATATTTCATAATCTCCAATTCCAAATGATATTATTATCATTGGTGTTATAATTCCTCAAAGCTCCTTTTTACATTTATCACTGATACGATTTACACATTTTTCCTCAAACATTTTAATCACGGGATAAGATCAGTAAAAAAATCTCTTAACAATTTCTGTTAATATCCCGTATACAACTAGTTCAAGAAAATTCTGGATCTCATATACATCCCCGACGTTTCTTACTTCCTCATTACCTCTATTTCCTTGGGTCTCCCAATACGCCCTGTTCAGATACTATAAGATCCAACATTTTATTTGATCAAGCTAAAATTCACTCTTATTGAACTCATCCTATAATTATTTTTACCTTAATGATATGTAAGACTTATCCTAAAGTTTCACAATATGCTCTTTGCTTTTCGAATACACTCGATATATCATTTATAATCATAGTTGCTATTTGATCCAGTTTTACTTGGATCACTTAAATTTTCAATACCATAATATCATTGGGGGCATTGTTAACTCCAACAGATATAACCCAAAACTCTTTGTGCCCATGATTTGTTCTCGTAATTCTTTAGGAATCTAATTCCTCGATGAAGTAGTATTATCTCATGTTATTTTCAATTTCCCAATTGACATTTACCAATTGACTTCTTTTCTCAAATGATTTTCTCAATTCATTTAATTCTTTCTGATTTTCATATGAATTTATTCTAACACCTGCTCATTCGTTATAGTTTCTCCACACATTTCAATTTAATTGCAAAATTAACTTCTTATGTTGGTAACACATTCATCATATCTGATTTGTATCTCTTATACTTAATGTCACCTCAATTTCAAGAATCCATTCACCTAGTTGGATACTTTACATCAACAAAAATGCATACACTCTCAGTAGCATATTCTACATCGTATCCTTGAGTCTCCGTTAGGATTAGGACTCTAATATTCACTTTTGATTCATTACAGATTCATTTCTGATTTGTTCTTTCATTAATCATTCTTAAAGTAAGCTATCTAATCAATACATGAAATGCATGAGCATGATGTATTGATCGATAAATTGGTTGAGTAATATGACTAATGATATTATTATTAAGATTTGGAACGTCTAGTTTTTATTTATAGCGATTATTTTAGGTTATTTTGAGTATAAATAGATCACATGTAAATTGTGAAATATTAGTTAGGTATAATAAAGAGTTGTTAAGAGTCTTGAGAGACTATGTGATGCATTAGATAACACGTATTAAGCATTTATTAATTGGTGTGAGCACAAGAAGAAGTTTTTGAGTTGTATAATTATTGTAGTTAGAGAAATTGCTATAATGTACTTTGTGAGGGTTCCTTTTGACCTTGGTCAAGATTTGCAAAGAGTTATTCTTCATTCATCACAAAACAAGATGATTGTAAGGGTCCTCTTTGACCACGACAAAGAAGAAGTTGCAAGGAGAATTGTTTTATATTTACTGAAAGAAGAAGTTAGCAAATTCTTAGGTGAAACTTAAAAAGTGGATATAGATCAAGAATTATTTGGTGGAATCACTCTAAATTAACAATTGGTATAATAGTAAGACTCATTCATTACATATATACTTTCAGAAAATTTTGATTAAAGTTTATTATAGCACAATTTGATTCACTTTTTAGTCAAAAAGAGACAAGATATTAATATTTCTCCATCTTTAGTGTAAATGATTACTTATTTTGAAAAATTAGGATGAAATCCTTTCTTATAACTGAAGGTTTGAATTTATAGGAGCCTGTAGAGAGGAGTTAGTGAAATTGAAAGATAATAGACTCATTTCATTAAATAGTAATGCAATGCACATTTTATTTTTCAACTAGATACAAGTGTACTCTCTAAAGTTTCAAAATATGTCAAAATACTCATGATATTTAACATATATTTGATCTTATATATGTTAATGGTTTTCTTAATGATATGAGTGTTAATGATATTAATATTAATGAGAATTTATATGACAATAAAAATGAAGTAGAAAGGAGAAAAAAAAGGAGAAAGATTAAAGAAAAGAGAGCATTAAAGATCATATGGGATGATATAAATGATTATTAAAATAGAGAATCAAATAATGAGGTGTTTCACATGTGCTTTATTGCAAATAATAATGAGGTATCATTTAGTTCAAGCTCTCTAAATGATAAATACGATATTTGTGTCCTATAAAGAACTTGTTAAATGTCTAGAAATAATGACTTAAAAGAGGAAGAAATTAACTGAGATTGGAAAACTCTTAAATGTATATATTATTGAGAATGAGAAATTAAAAAGTTACGTATATGACAATATAGAATCTAAGAATCAAGTATGATTTATTGCATGGAAATTTAAATCACTTTATATTAAATTAAAGTTCTATAAGGTCAAATTATATTAATTTAAAGTTTGAATTTTTAAAAATTATTAACGTTTTCACTTTCTAATTAAATGATTTAATTTTCTAAGATTGTTTCCCCTTAATTTTGGTTCTTGATCCAATTAAGTACATTCATTTTTTGGGATTTACCAATAAATTTTTTTGATCCTACTAATTGGGCCGAGAAGAAATCCAGTGAAGTCGTTGCGTTAACTCGTTACGAGTTGAGACATAAACTTTTCCCAACGACGGCGTACTCGGCAAAAAAGAAGAACTTACTAGAAGCTCTGGAGTGACCGATCCAAAGTATGCAGTAGTTTGCCACCGTTTGATTGAAAGTGAACGGTTTATTAAGCGCTGTGGACACATGAACTCTCATGGACAGCAGCACACACTACAAAGAAACCATCAGCTTCCTGGGTTTTCCTGTGTTTCTCAGTTAGGGTTTTTCGTCTGACAATTGCCGTTCTTTGGGGTTGGGATCGCAAGTTTAGAGCTCAACACAATCATGCCTCGGTACGCTCATTTTTGGAATACTTCTTCAGCTTATCTTTAATTTCTCGTAAAACCTATCTTGTAATTCGAAGAGAAAGGGATGAAAATATCGTTTTCTGGGATTGAATTTTGTAGGTATTATTGTGACTACTGTGACACCTACTTGACCCACGACTCTGTAAGTTCTCTTCTTATGTTTCTGGTTAAGTTCTAGATTCTTCGTCTCCTCTCTCACTGTTTATTTTAATTCTTTGTTGTCCGATTCATGGTTGTTGCCAATTTCACTTGTCATGCATTTTTTGGGTAGTTTTGTCTGTTGTGTGTTTGTTGGAAGTTAATGTTTTGTGTTGCTGATTAAGGTTTTTTTTTTTTTGGGATATGTTTCAGCCTTCTGTTAGAAAACAGCACAATGCGGGTTACAAACATAAGGTACTTCTAATTTGTGTTCTTAGGTGATATTTGCTTACATATCTTCATAAACTTCACTTTTTGAATGTTGGTTTATGTGGCTAATTGTCAGGCAAATGTGAGAACATACTATCAACAATTTGAGGAGCAACAAACCCAAAGTTTGATCGACCAAAGAATAAAAGAACATCTGGGTCAAGCAGCAGCGTTCCAACAGGTTGGAGCTGCATACAACCAGCATTTACTAACCCAGAGGCCCCGCCTTCCTGTTCTACCAACACCCATAATGCCCGTTCCCGGGAGTGCTGCATTCCCTGCAATTAGGCCCCCTGTTTTACCAAGACCCGCTCCTGGTGCTCCAGGTAATTAATAATCATGAGGTTATGCTTTCTGTTTCATGCTCCAAGCTTTGTTTGTATGTATGTGTTTTTGAACAGCTGTTACTCTTGGTCACTTGTTGGGCTTGAGCTCTGGTTGTTGGACAATGTCATTTTGCTGTTTCTACTGTTTATTTCTGTGATTGGGGATTCTTTACATCCATGTAGCTTTATATGAATGGTTGCTTGCCTATTTATGAATTTCGTTTAATTATGATCATCGTTAGCATATGGTGCTGCTATTGTCAATCCACTTGTGTGATGGGTGCAGCAGTTATCTTCTCTTTCTTAGAATTATCAACTTGCATTTTTCAGCTTTGCTATTAGCATCAGACGCAACGGTTTTCATAGCACCTTAGTGCATTTTCATTATGGATTTTGAGCTCTTGTTGTTGGTCAATGGTGTTTTGCTGTTTCTATTTATTTCTAAGGTTGGGGATTCTTTAGATCCATGTAGCTTTATTTGCTACTTTTATATGGGTGTTATGCATTTTCCCAGTTTTAATTATGATCACAGTTAGCCTATGTTACTGCTTTTGGTAATCAATTTGTGTGATAGGTGTAGTTATCTTCTCTTTGAGCGCATGTTTACTGCAAAACTGCTGCAACTTGTAATTGGTAGCCCATGTCTAGCTTGACACTTAAATATCTGCTTGTTACTCTTCGGCTTTGCTATTAGCATAGAATGCAATATTAAAAATAATGGCGAATTTCATCGTTCTCATGTCATTGTCAGGTTATATGTCCGCTCCAGGCATGCCGCCAATGTTGGCACCACCTGGTGCTCCTCCCTTATCAGGTCAATTAAATGGTGTTCCGAGGCCTCCTGCAGGGATTGCGCCAGCATCTGCTCCCGGAAGTACAGGAGCGCCTGCACCTCCTATCGGTCCCTCCACCATGGTTCATCATGCAACTTACCAAGCACCTCCGGTGTCAACATCAAGTGGAGGCTTTGATAATTTCAATACCAGTGCCCCAGTCCCCGAAGCCAATCATTAGGCTGATCAAATTGGCCTGCTTTTGTTTTTGTATCTTACTGAAGTTTGGAATTCTAATAGCACTGTTCTGTTCTTGGAGTCTTTATTTATGTATGTGCATAATTATTTTCTGGGATGATGAAATTTCAGATGAGAAAAATTGAACGTATTATTGTTTTTGGGGTAAGCATCAAACTGGAAGTAGGACTGGAAGTTCGTTTCGGCCTTAAATGATGATACTGTAACGAACTACCTGAACCTTTTGTTCTCATGGTTTCATCATCAGCATCACAAAATCATCCAGCAGCATCACATTTTCAACAGAGATTATATAACAATTACTTCGGTATCAAAATCAAGTCTTTTAGACATTATCTTAACTATTTACGAGTAGACTCAATCTCCTTTTGGTCCCTACCTATCTCACCACCACCGAATAGAAAGACCAAAGTGTTCAATTTCTTATTTTCTTATAGCACATATGATAATAACAATTAAAAAAAAACCTGTTTGACGGTTACATATAATGCAAAGGATTGAGCAGAAGCGGACATCCAGCTTATTGAACAATTGCAGCGGGTAAATAGGTGGTTCAGGTGAGAAATGTCCATATGCAGTTTTAGCACAAACTGATTGGTTAGCCATCCGGGTTTTTACTGGAAGTCTAAAACAAATTCACGAGAAGGATGGACAGAAACTAAGAAAAGGTTGAGAGCAATGTGTAAAATTATAATTTTAGCTAATATTAAAACAACCAAAATTCATTCGGGCATTTGGTCTAGTGGTATGATTCTCGCTTTGGGTGCGAGAGGTCCCGAGTTCGATTCTCGGAATGCCCCTTAAGTTGTTGCGAGTATTTGCCATTTTCTATTGGTCAACCTTTTTAGTTTTGGGTGGGGGCAAGTTCGTCCTTTCACTCCTTGGTCAGTATTTTGCCGCTCTGGACAGGGAAAATTTCCCCTTTCTTCGTGAAAAAATGGTAAAAGCCTAAAAGGGGCATTCCGAGAATTGAACTTGGGAACTCTCACACCCTAGACCAAATGCCCAACTGGAAAATGCATTAACTTGGCCTTACAGAACTTTAGTAGTTTAGCGTCCAATACAGAAACTTACTGCAGCCAATGGAAAATTCATTGCAACCAAATAAATAAATATTTATGTTAATATTTCATCTTAAATATTAAAAATGACAATAAGAAATTTTTTTACGTATATTTAATTATTATATATTATTTTGTACATAATTAATTAAAATATTTTATATTTTATAAATAGTTAATAAAAATTTTCAATCATTTAAAAAGTTATTAACTTCTAAATAATTATGAATGATTTTTATGATAAGAATAAAAATATCAATGAAACAAAATAAAATAATTATTAAAGAATTTAATATAAACGATAGTAATAAGTGATTTTGATAATATTCTTATATGAACCAATATCTTGATAATATTTTAATAATATTATAATAATATCATTTTATCTCTTATTCCTTTTTTTTAATTCCAACTTATACCCACACACATTTGAAATAAAAGTCCAAGATTATTTAGGATTCATTGCAGTTCTATCATTTCCTATTTTGTCTATTACAAGTAACCAAACAAAAGTTATGGAATAAATATTACATTCTCATTCTCATATCTTTATTACCGATTACCAAACCAGACCCAAGTATTTTACACATTTCTTTCACTATTTGATAACCATCTCAACCTAAGAGATAACATCAAGTATTTTTCGCGTTTTTAATGTATTTGATGACTTGTGATTTGGTATGTTTTACTTTAAATTCTTGCATGTGTTTCACTACAGTTTAAGCTACAAGCCCCTTTAGTAATTTTGCATCGAACACAAATGTTGTTTCTATATGTCTTTCAAGTAGTAAACTCTGATGGCTTCAAATTGATTCTTACTCGTTGAGATTGTATTGTAAAGTAGAACAATGACTTCTATCTCAACGAGTCAATTTCTTTTGTACCTGAGTTTGCATTCTTTACCTCCCTTTACCACCTCAATCTTATTGAATTTTAACATATCAATGTGTTGATTATGACACCGAAAAGTTGCATCAGTTATGGATACAAAATAGGATTTAGAGCAACGAGTTTCTGTTATATCAACATATGATTTCTTGGTGTTCAATAAAACCTATCCAGTCTCCTTACAATGTCTAAAGTTGTCTTAAGGATAATCACTATACCTAAATTGCCTGCATTCACCCTTTTCTAGAGCTTGACGGTCAATGATTTATCACCAAACATTCTTTGTCCAAATAATGTTGTCCTTTTGATGTTAGAAGCTCGATGACTTATGTTACGATGTAACTTATTATCATACATAAAACAAAAGTTGAATATCCTTTTTATGTTTTGTCTCCATCTTTTCTACAAACTACTTTACAGGTTTGCATTTCTTTACTAGAGCATGAAAGCATACTATGGTTGCTAAAGCTATTGCATTCATATTAAATCATGTTGATTTCAATTTGAGTATAAGATACAATTTGCTTTTATGAGTTAAATCATTACCAAGAACATTTATAATACTTTTACAGGCTCCATTTGCATTTTTAGTAAGAAATTTTCTTTTTTCATATATGTAAGGTCTTAAAATTCAGTTTCTTTTATCTAGTTGTTTCCTTATGATGTCTTTTGGGATGAACTTCAAAATTTCCAAGTTTTTTTATTGGGTTGGTACTTTGACAATCTTTGTTATGGAATGATTAGGCCTACAAGGAAAAAAAAAACGTCATATTATTTCATGACAGTAACTCTATATTGCCTAAATTAGTGTAAGTCTAAAGAGTTAGAAAGTTTAAAGTCTAGAGAAATGTATCACCCTTTACTTAAATGTGGATATGTCCTTATATAAGTGTGGAGTTGTACTACTTGGCAAATACATGTTGACTCATTCCACATTTTAAGGGAGTAGAGATATATAAATAAATATCAAGATAAGAGGCGTGCTATCTCAAACTGTTAGTTGGGGAATATAGGACGTAAGATTTAAATCCTCACTTAAATGCAATGATAAGTTGTGGGGTGTTGATTCTTTGTAAGTTTGTAGAGGACATGTATCATGACTCCAACTTTCACATACCAATAGTTTTAGAAACATCCAATCTTAATTTTTTTTAGGATGCCTTAAGAAGCGAGAAGGTCTCATGATTGTGGCCTTTAATATAATCATATTCTAATCACAAATGAATTATATATAACAATGAGCATGGTCAAATCTATAGAGATTAATAAAGCTGATCGCCTTTTCCAAATTAACAAAACAAAATAAAAGCATTTAGATGCATATATGAGTAAAAATAAAAAGATGAAGAGTGAATTACAAGCATCAAAGCTTTTAAGAGTATGACCATTGTTGATAATCCAACTTAGATGTATTAAAGTATGAGAATGAGGCATTAAAGAGGAGGTCAATGTCTCAAGGACATATTGTTTGAATTTGCTAAGGGAAGTAAGAAGCTTGAAAGTGTGTTAGCAGTTTAAAAGAGTTCAAATAATAGACATGGGATTGGATACAATTATGGAGGTGTATCCATTATTAAAGCTACATATGTCATGGGAAAGCATTTTCATATTGAAGAACATTCGCCTAAGGTGATAAATGAGCACGGTGCATCCACATCTAAACATCCACATAAATGATATACATATACTACATTTACTAGGCCTTACTATAAAAGCAAGCTTTATGTTTTCATACATGACCTTTAACCTAGGCCTAAAACTCAACATTCTTAAGGTAAGAATAGACAATATTTCTATGTAAAGTCAAACGATAGCATGAAATTTTACTCATATTTCTTTAGGCCTCGACATTAACTTAGAAATAAGCATCAAGCTTCTACTTATAATAGTTCTCATACTAAGCATAATATCATAACATATGCTTATATTATTTATAATCATCAATATAATAAAAGAAACATGAAATACAATTATGCTAGACTATTTCACTATCCAAAAAGAGCATTAATATCCTTTAATGTCCAAATGAGAGATCCCTACTAGTCACATAAACATAAAAGACCGATAAATATATTACGGATCAAATTATAAGTTTTACTATCATGTCACCAATTTGTATTATTCATATAATATGGTAAGTCACTTTTGTGATAAATATAGGCATATTGACAAATATTGATTCACAAAACAAAGCTTGATGAGTAAACCCTTAAAGAAGCACATTGAAAAGAAAGTCAAGGATAATAATTAAGGACCCAAGTTCATTTGGGTACCTAAAACACATTGATTACCTTTTTTATAGGTCTCTAAGAAAAAGAAGAGTAAATGATATATGGATGGTAGATGTTTAAGGTACATGATGGATGATACATCTTAATTTATAACTCTCAAAGACAAAAGATGGAGGATTTTTGACATTTTAAGACAATACAAGGGTAAGATAATTGGTATTGTCAATTTGGTAAGGAAGTTCACATTATTATCAATAATTTGTTTTTAATGAAATGGATTAAGCATAACTTATTAAGTGTGAGCCAACAATATAACAAAGACTACGAAGTATGTTTTGAGGGATGATCATGCATTATATCTAAAGTAGTTGAAAGTATCATTGCATACATACATACATACATACATATATATGTATGTTACATACATACATACGTACATATATATGTATGTATGTATGTATGTATATAGATCTTCATTTCTTTAATCAAAATTTGAAGTGTTTAATGTCTATAAGTAAAGATGCATGCATTTGGCATAAGAGGCTTAGACATGTAAATATGGACCTCTTCTTTAACGTTAACAATAATCAACTTCTCAATAAACTGCCAGGGGTCATAATTGAGAAATACAAGGTGTAGGGAGATTACAAAATGGGAAACTATCTAAGAGCTCATTTAAGAGCAAAAATTTTGTAACTTCCACTAGAATTTTATAATTAATTTACATAGTTTTGTTTGGCCCTATTAAGTTACTCGTCTAGGTGGTAAATTCTATACTTTTGTCATAGTCAATGATTTAGTAGGTTTACATGGATTTTAGCAAAGATGAATGCTCTGGATAAAGAGTTCAAAATGAAAACTAGCTCTTTATTACATCAATTTGGAGGATTTGGAAATAAAGGTTTGAAACCTTTTGTGAATATAATATATCTTCTATAATTTCTCTACACTTAGGGCCCTAAATAAAATAAAGTTTTTGAGAGGAGAAATAGGACATTAAAATATATGACTAAGAATATGATAAATAAATATGATCTTTCGAAGTACTTTTAGACAGAAGACATAGCAACCACATGTCACATTTCTAATAAAGTATACATTAAGGCCAACTTTGGATAAAAGACCTTATAAACTTTGGCATAAGGAGAAGTCAAACATTATTTACTTTAATTTTTTTGTTTATAAGTGCTACATTTTGAACATTAAAGATAACAAAGGAAGCCTTGGTCTCTCACATCATAGAGAAAGAGTGGAAGGTGGTCTGATATATAGAATGATTATTGCTTAGGAATCTCTAGCACATATAGGTTACTCCTCTATAGCAAGAAATAGTGAGATCCTTACTTTGGGATTCAAGGATTTTTGAAATAAGACTGACTCCTTATGGCTTACATAAACTCGTGCAAATAAGATTTATGGAAGAGAATAGGAAATATCATTTGAATCCGTGACTGCAGATGAGAAAGACTTTCTTCCTTACTCCTTGTTCTTTTTTGCTACATTTTGAACATTAAAGATAATATAGGAAAGTTTGATTCTAAAGTAAATGTAACAGTTATCCTCAGTTATTCCTTTATTAGTAAAGCATATAGGTGCTTAATAGGAAGATTTTTGTAATTGAAGAGTCTATGTATATTGTTTTTAATAAATTTAACCCTTTTGCATATAAGAAAAGCTTTGGAGACAACAATGGAGGTTAATCCAAGGATTTAAAGAAATTAACCCTTGAGAAAACATGATTAATCACACCAAAACAACTAAAATGAGCTAAGTGAAAATATTATTAAATAAGGTAAAGGATATAAGAATGATGAGGAGCTTCCAGTAGATTAGAAATTTAAGAAGAACCATCCTATAATTCAAATTATAGGTCATAATAAGGGGTAATCATTAGATCATATCTTATAGACTTAATGCATCTTGCTTCTACTTCTCTATTTGAGCTTAGACTATAGAAGAAGCCCTTAGTGATGAAAAGTTAAGCTCTTACTATAAATGAAGATTTTAATTAATTTGAGAGCACTATGGTGTGGACTTTAGTGCCTAGACAAAGACACCACCAAATCAAAGGTATCAAGTGGGTGTTTAGAAATAAATTAGATGAGTTGAGTACTATTTTGAGAAATAATACCAAATTTGTGGGTAAAGGGTACAATCAAAAGGAGGATATGAGTTTTATGAAAATATTTGCACCAAGAGCTAAATTAGAAGTTATTAGATTATTTCTTGCATTTCCATCTTTTACGAATTTTAAATTATTTCACATAGATGTTAAAAGCATCTTTTAAAGTAGTTTTATTTAAGAAGAAGTTTATATTGATCAACCTATAGTTTTTAAATTCATGATATACCTAATCATGCTTATAGACTTTCTAAAGCTTTATATGATTTGACAAAAGCTTTTAAAACTTCGTATGATATGTTAAGTGCATTTCTTTGAAAAATGGTTTTCTAAAATCAAGTTTGTCATAACTTTTCTTTATTAAAAAGTATAAGTAGGACATTCCAAATATTCAAATTTATGTTGATAGTATCAATTTTCTATAACTAATAAAAGGTTGTGTAAGGAATTTTTTAAGTGTATGAGTAAATAATTTGAGTGAGCATATGGAAGAGGACAAATTCTTCTTGGACTCCAAATTAAGTCAGTGAAGGGGGCATCTTCATAAATCAAGTTAAGTACACTAAAGAACTACTCAAATGCTTTGGAATGGATTAAGCCAAGCCATTGGGAACACCACTAAGTGTCACAATTAAGTTGAACAAGGATGAAGAGGGTATGTCGATTGATGTAAAGCTCTACCGAGCTATGATCATTAGTTTACTTCATCTTACCAAAGTAGGATCAAGATTATGTTTATTGTATGCTTATGCACTTGATTTCAATTAAGCCTAGGGAGTCTCATCTTTTATCTATTAACCACATACTAAGATATTTGTGTGGTACCATCTCTTTAGGGCTTTAGTATCCTAAGAATACATTCTTGGACTTGAATAGATATTCAGATATGGATTATGTTAGTAGTCTCTTGGATAGGAAGAGCACAACCAATACTTGTCAACTCTTAAGAAATGCATTAGTCTTATGGTTTAGTAAGAAATAAATTTCAGTTGCCTTATTAACTGCGTAAGTCAAATATGTGACGAACTATAGTTATTATACACAAATTCTATAACTTAGACAAAAAAACCCTAGAGATTATAACATAAACCTTACAAAAATATCAATTAGGTGTGATAACTCTAATTCCATTTGCCTTATAAAGAACCTCATCAAATACTCTAGAACCAAGCACATAGAAATTAAATATCATTTCTTTAGAGATCATGTGTAAAGTGGAGATGCTGAGTTTAAATGTACTAATATACTACATCAATTGGCCGATATTTTTACTAAACATATGAGTGAGCTAGAATTTGCATAATTAGGAGAGAATTGAGCATTATTGACATAAATTCGCCAAATGGTCAAATAATATAGGCATATTTCTACAAAATTTTGTTATTGTATTTGTTATTGTGTTGGTTCCATACATTGGCAGACTAATACATGAAAGTGATCAACCGATATTATTGAGTGGTCGGCCAATATAGTTGACTTTCTTAAAACTTTATTCTTCCTTTTTGTCATTTTTAGAACAAAAATAACAAAGCTCATGCTTTCTCTAAAATCTACTTGTCCTTCCCTAAAATCTCTTCATAGCAGCCACTTTCACGTTGCACTCTAGCATCCATCTTTATTCATTTCTTTTTCTCTTCGCACATCAGTCAAGGTCTGCTGAAGCAACCCTCTTGGTAAGATATTTTCTCTTCTATTTATGGCGACTCTCCTTATTCTTTAGTGAGTCTCAGCAAAATCTTCATCACAAGTGAACTCCTACACGCCTATAACACTAGACTCCATTAACATTTAACATCAATTCATCCAAATTCTTTTGGGATAAACCCTAACTTCTTTGAATTGGTGGTTATCTAAAATTAATAATTTTTTAGTTATTGATCAATTTCTTTTATTTTCATCTTTAAACATGTTTACACATTCAATTTTATGAGATTGCATTTAGATTGAATCAAATTACAAATTGCGGGAGTTAGGGTTTCAGAATTAGGAAATCTTCAATTTCTTACATATTTTCTATTTATTTTCAAATTTATCCATTATTAGTAAAATTGAAGGTTAAATTATGGATTTGAAACTCCTAGTTGTATTTGACAATAGCTAATTTTGATTTAGTTTCACTTTTACGCATTTTTACTATTATAATTTGGAGGTTTTTATAATTAAATAAAATTGTGCATTTTTTGTGAAGTTGATGGTTGATTACTACAATAGAGAATATATTTAAGCTATTGTCACATATAATTTCATCTAAATTTATCAATTTATGCTCCAATTAAAAAATTCAAATTAGGCACAATGACAAGAATTAGGGAATTTTCAAATTAGGCATAAATTGGACATATTTCAACAAAATTTGTTATATTTACCTTTTATTTGAATTATTTATGGTTTAATTAAACCTTTTCTTAAATAAGTTTATTGATTTTGATCTATCTTATTTCAAATTACTTCAATTTTGACTTTCAAGTCAAGTTCATTTAGTTCATGATGCTTTAATCTTTTAGTTTTCCTATATAAAGTGAATTTTAATCTTGAGATTGAAATCAATAAAGTTGAGATTGGTTGGTGGAGTTGAGATTGATTGTTGTTGAAGTTGAGATTAGTTATAGACTTGTTGAAGTGTTTTTCTTTCTTTTTTTAAATGCAAGTTGTCTTTTGACACTTTTTCAAACTAATTTCTTTACCTACTTATCTATATTAATTCTTCGTAGGTTTCTTTTAAAGTACTTCACTATCTATTTCTCTCTTATTATATTTAAGAGTGGAGAAAGCCCCTCTTTCGTATCTAGAGAGCCTACTAGTCCTTCATCATATCATGCACGTAGTTTTAAGACCTTTTCTAGAGATCAAAATGTTTAGAACCCTGCTGGGATTTTAAGATCTTGTGAGTGATCTCCCCCTCTACCTCTTCGTACTCTTCTACTGATTCTTAAGGATAATTATTTTGATATTCACTAAACACAAATTATTGATATAGTTTTCATGCCTTGTATAAAATTAAGTGATTTCTTATGCGTACCAGACCAATTTGGGGAATATGATCTTGTTTAATATTTTGTTATTCAAAGATGGGAATCGTTCCTTATAAATACTTGTTGAGTGAGTTCCACGAATCTATAACTTTTCTATTGCAATCTACAAGCTTGTATCATTTATGATGATAACCATCTTTTCTCAAAGTTCTATAGCATAGAGATTCATTTCATTAGTGATCTTATTGATGAAATTTTAGGCATTACCATACTATAGGATTTTTACTATTACAATTGCCTTACTAAATATAATATTCAACCTCATTCTATGGCTGCTAAAGTTAGAACCATCTTAAAGTTAGATAATAATGTCAAAGTCACTAGAAAACCTAAAGATGTTTGTGGCATTACATTACTTCTCATTTCCACCTTCTATTTATCAGACATAATTTTGTCTTCTCTAGTAGACATTTTACTTTTCTAGGTCACAATGATCTTTAGTTCCTTTTCACCCTCTATGAGTGAGTATGTTCATATAGGCCACTTTATTTTCACAATATTGTCAATTTCAAAAATACCAAGAAAAGAATTAACATATCTTATATACCCTCATCCTTAGCCTCATCTTTTATTATTTCAACATTCCATTAGTTGATAATGAGGTTAACTTCAACTTTTTATTTAACTCTAATACTTTTCATTGTATAGGCTACTAGTTAGTTGATGGACATATGATTGGACCCACATAAAAAAACAGTAGCAGCAACAATAACTTAACAATAAGGCTCTTTCATATTACATTGATACTCATGAGCTTTCAGTTACATTGTTGAGTTGTATGCATATAGTGAAACTCCCTACTTCGAACCATATTACGATTCTACTATATAATCTCACTTTAATATGCTTGAGTTTTAGGTTGCCTTACCTTAAGATAAAGCTTAGCTCATATGAGATTGCATCAAGGACTTGTTGCTATTAGAGACAACATCACAAACATATACATACTCATTAACTCTTGATTTCCTTCCCTAATTAGTTAATTTATTTTTTTAGCTTCAAAAAAGAGGGAGAGAGAGAATTAGTGATATTAGATGTATTTAAGGGGATTTGTTGTATTTTTGTTGAATTAAGATGTACATTGACATTTTATTTGTTATTAGTGGTTAATTTTATTTTACTAAACTTGTATTCTTATTTGGCTTGATGATGTGTATGAATGACAAATGGTCTATCATTTAGCATTCCGTTTTGTATTGCATGAATTAAAGGGGAGTGAAATATTCATATTACTTTGATATTTATAGATTATATGTCATTAAATGACTAATCTCATTATTGTCTTATTAATATCCCAACATATCTATTCATTATAAGAAAGGTTACAATCTATGTTTTGATGATAACAGAGCATAATTACCACTAATAATTTGTTCTTTGATTTATTAAAAAGAAAACAAACTAAAATGAAGTCAAACAAATACATTCAAATCAAGAAGAAGATCAAGGCATTAGTTTACAAATTTTATAATTTTTTTTATATCTCCTACTTAGTTGTTTTAATTCTTTAGGAGCTCTTTGTACATAAGTATATCATATTTAACACTCAATGTATAAATCATTTCTTTTATTAAGATCAGAATCAAATTTTGATTCAAAGGAAATCCTCTTCATCTTTATAATACTCTTTGGGAAACTTTTAAAATATTTTTTAGATAAGGTTTTGTTAAATAAGTGGAGTTTGATTTTTGAAAGATCTTCAAAAAAAATTAAAATAAGTTTTTAGACACATTGATTGACCAACATGTAGGTTTGGTCGACCATCATAATGATTCTGCAGATAATGGTTGACTAATGCGTAGATGTAATCGACCAATATATCAAGATTTTTGAAAATTTGTGTACCATGAGTTTGTATGTGATATTGGTCGATACATAGATTAACCAATATAACACATAGGTTGATCAATGTGCTAGATTGGTTAACTAATGTTATTATTACTAACCATTGTAAATACATCAAAATTTGGTTATTTAATATCTTTATGACATCTAGGGGTTACAATAACATATTTACAAAAAATTAGGCATTTACAAGTATTAATTCATTGGCTATGATGTGAATGAGAGTCCTTGAACATTAAATTGAGCATGTAAAGTTTATTTGAGTTGTAAATATCAATTGGGTTGGCTTTACTATGTTTTGGGTGTACCCAAAAGCATTAAGGTTTCTTTCACCTTTCAAGGAAGATTATATAAGGTTTTTTTTTCCAATTAAAGATTATTGTAAGAATTTCCTCTTTTCTAATTAAATATTATTATAAAAAGTTTCATCTTCACCTAATTAAAAGAGGAGATTATTGGAATCTCAAAAGAGGTCTGAAGATTTGATGTAGGCAAGATTTGATTGTCGAACTATTATAAAATCAATTTGCAATTTTCTCATCCTTATACTCTTTACTTTATTTTTGGTTGATTCATTGAGTTTAATTAAATTGTCAGTATATTTTATCATTCAATTTAAAATCTATTAAGGGTTTCCATTAAGTTGCAAAAATTTCTCTTTAAATTCATTATCACTAATTCACCCTATTTTAGGTGCCAATAGGGATAAATACTTCTCTATGAAATAATTTAAGATCTTACTCAGTGCTGTATTCAACTGAGGTAGGATTGTGTTCGCTTTTCGATAACTATGTTTTTGCTTATTATATATTCCCCTCCTTTCTTTGGTTCATTGCACAGATGCTTTACTAAATCACTTCCTCCTGTTATGCCTATTTGATTATGTTAATTGTAGGGATCTATTTTTGATCCCTTTGTTGTATCTCTTCAAGATTGTTACATTTTTTCCTTCAACAATGACTATTACATAGGCTAATGCCTTTGTAAATCTTTCTTGTAAGTTATAGTTGCTTTGGCGAGATTCAAGTTTAAGATGTGAATTGTCTTTATATTGAAATCCTAGACGTAATGTCGTAGACTTTCTTTATGTATTTAGACTATATCAAAAAGTATCATAGAGTCAGGTTTACGCTTGCTACTTGTGAAATGAGTTTCAAAACATATCTTGAGCTAAGTGAATCTTGCTACAGACCTATTGGGCAATTTGGTTCCTTCACAAGACCATTTGGTTTCCCTTTCTAATTAAATAATTAAAAATATTAATCATGATACAATGCTTTAAAGTTTAAAGTATAATAGTAGCATCACTTATAAAAAGAATATCAACTAATAAGAACTTTTATTAATATAATCATTCTACATTTGTATAGCAATTGTATCCCACTTTTAAGATATAATGAAGTTATAATAGAGTGATATTATACTCCACTTGAGAATTTGCATCTTCATTTATACTTTTCATGATATGCTCCTAAGTTTTAGCATAAGCATTAAATAATTCATTGCTTTGTTCATACATTCTAATAAAATTATAAACCACACAACAAGCAATCACATTATATTTTGCTTCTTCATATCATAATTAGACATATGAAATTGTAAGAATTTTTGCTTATAAAACGTAAAAAACATCTCTCAATAACATTTCTCAATTAAAAATACATGTTGACAAACAATTCCTATGAACCTTGTGGTCTTTCTCTTCTTTATAGTCTCTTCTCTCACTTTCATATGTTGAAAGAAATCTAAACCTAATAGTATAGCCTATGCTAAGTAAATAGAACTTACTTGAACATACAAAGAATATAATATTAACAAAAATCTAACAAAATTGATCATAATTACTATATTTTTATAAGATGTTGTAATACCATGCGAGGCTATAGAACATTAATTTGTTAAAATTAATATTGTTTTTAAAATAACTTACGGTACCTTCACATCTAGTCATTATATACGTCAAACTCATGTCAAATAAGCAATAACAAATAATATTTTAAGTTAGATCAAATCTTTTACCCCTACATGGCATTGGTTAATCGGTTTTAAGCATATGCATCAATGTGATATGTTTATTACTCCAGTACAATCCTACAAAACAAAATTGTTTTTATTAAAATGATTAGTTAGATATAAAGGTATAAAAAATATTAATAAAGTAATGCATATACCTAAAACTATGAGAAGTAATTTGAATTACATTGAATCTCAAGAGATGTACTATTAAAGCACTATATGACTCTTTTTGTAAGACAATTAACTGTATATAAAACTTTACAAAAATATTTTGAAATAATCCAAGTTCAATTTTGAAAACACTTTGTACCGAGTCTAATTGTCTTACTATGCCATATCGTTATCAAGAAAATTGCAATTTATTCCTCCATATTAAATGAGTAGTTATCTTTAAACATCCTAAATTTTCAACTTTTT
The DNA here is from genome assembly GCA_026413575.1 of Erythroxylum carthagenense. Taxonomy (NCBI): domain Eukaryota; kingdom Viridiplantae; phylum Streptophyta; class Magnoliopsida; order Malpighiales; family Erythroxylaceae; genus Erythroxylum; species Erythroxylum carthagenense. The sequence goes on along the minus strand of JANZLD010000004.1, from coordinate 17,631,387 downwards.
ACATAGACTTAAGAAAATTGTTTTGCCAGTACTTAATAATTTTTCTTAAATCCTTATGAGATTCTTATTTATAGTTTCACTATTCATGACCTGATAAAGTAGAAGTTCTAATAGTTGCTTGTGCAAATGAAAATATCTGTACTATTTCACAGCAAAAGAATAAAAATAGTCTCGATTATTTCGTTATCTAAATCTAATTCAAAATTTGATAAGGAGGTCTATGTATGTACAACAATGGCTCCTAATAATCAATAAAGACTTTAAAATATAAATGTTAATATTATTTTTAATGACTAAAATATATAACATAAATTTAAGAAGTTCACATCAAGCATCAAACCAAAAGGTTTATGTAACACATACACTTAAGATGTTAAACTAGGGAATAATTCTTAATATAAAAGTGCCCAAACTAGTAATGTTCATTGCTTGATAACATGAAAATATAACCAAAGAGATAGTATCCAATCTATTTTTCTTGTATTTGGTATGTACATAAAAATCTCCCTATTTATTGCTTTTCCATATTGCACACCATTAAGACTTCATAGATTCCATTATTATATCAATCTCTTAATTAATTGATGAAACTTTAAAATCCATTTTCTCTTGTATCATATATTTTCTTAAGTAAATCATTTTTTCTTTTAGATTATTAAACATTTATGGCCAAGAAATTTTCTAAAACATTAGAATATATTCTTTTTACCTTCTTCATTTTAAGAGATTTCTTTTTCTTAAAAAGAGAACTTGCAACTTGATCTTGTTTTGTCATTAAAAAAAGAAACTTCATCAACTTCAATTCTGTAATCTACTTTTGCGATGTTTTATGGAAATATAGTTGATTGATGTGTATGCAAATTAGTTGCAATATTGTTTTCAAAAATATGACATAAGTCTGAAAGTTTTTTGTATGTTTTTTCTTGAATATGTGAGTAATTTTATGCACCTAAAATGATGAAAATTTTTAATTAAAAAATAGTATATATTAGTAAGTAAAGCAATATTTTATCTTAGGTAGATTGTCATAACATTTATTTGTAATATTAACTTCATCAGTGAACAAGTTATAATCGATTATAGATTTTATTAATAAATTCTTGAAATTATTCAATCTAACACTTAATTTACTATACTTATTCTTCAATTAGAAATCAGTATAATTTTTATAGAATTTAGTTTAAAGATCTATATTAATATTCTTCCAATCAAATTAAGAGAAAGTAATAATCATTGAATTTTCTTTCTTCACTTCTTCAATCATCAATGAATTTAAATATTCTATTGCATTATTTCACACCTCATTCTTTTAATTTATTTTCAGATAATAATTTGATTCATCACTAAAAATAATTAAATATGAGTGATTTTTAGAAAGAAAAGTATCTCATGCAATAATTATATATAAAACTGAAAAATGACAGTAGACTTGAGAAAGGTAGCAATTTACAACTTTTTAAACACCTAGAAATTGTTCTTTGAACTGAATGTCAATGTTCAAAGAGCACTAATTTTGCTTTCTTTCCATATAATCCTTTGGAATACGCCTGACTTAAGCGAATGTTGGAAGATGTCATGTTAAGGTGAAAAGAATAATAATAATATCCCTCAATGTCAAACAACAAGGATATAATACCACCATGACCAATAAATCTGCGTATAGCAGTCAGGTTTTTTGTAATGAACAATTACAAATAAGCCTATATTGCTTGTATTTCTAAAGGTGCAAGAAGTAGAGCTTGTATTTATCTGAAACTTGGTTTGGTTATCCAGGTCGTATGTATCCTTTGCAGATTTAATTAATTTTTTTATTGAAAGAGGAAAAGTCTCCTAATGTATTATCTTAGTTATTTTCTAACTCAATTTGACATGTCAAAAACTTCATATAAAAGAAGTTGCAAGTTCTAGTGACGTATTCATAGGAAAAACAAAACGGCATGAGGTAACAGCTTGTCAACACAATTTTCCTTTATTTACAAGATAACCAAAATTATGTAATGTTTATTTAATTAGATGGCCAACTTCACCATATGGACATTGTTACAAGAAGGTAAACATTGCTGACTCTACATGACTAATCAGTTGTGCTTAACATCCTAAGTTCCCTAGCCTATATCTGACTTAGTTGGGATAATATCACCGAACCATTACCTACCCGAAAAAAGATAGTTCAAATACTATTGGTAAACCTTAGACAACAGAAGTTTCAAAACAAAATAGAAATCATAGTCTATGCAATTGCAACCCTTCCGGACTTAGTATTATCACACCATGGGCTTGACAGTGACAATAAAAACACTATGCAACCCTTCCGAACTTAGTATCCATGGACTTGACACTGATAACAGAAGCACTATGCGATGCTAACCTACTGTTAGGTGATGTGTGAGACTGTAACACCCCACTCCCGCATGACCTGAACCCGACATCGATGGTGATATCCGAGTCCGTGCCCTGTGAGGGTGGCGTGTTACATCACTCAGTCAAAACTCAGTATAAATTTTTTTTGAAACATTCACATACTTTATATATATTATGCGGAAAACAATATACATAAATAATCATCAATGAGTTCAATGACCACGGGAGTCCTTTTGTGAATACAATATAATTTAGTCTGTTGACTTTACAACATGACCTACTCATTTGTACAAAAAATTCAGAAAGTACAATTTTTCCTTAGACACTAATGCAGACGCGAACTGATCCCGACCTCTTTTCTCATTCGCATGTGGTTGCTATACGCCCGTCGTTTAACGGGGTATTCTTCTGGGTCCTGAAAAATAATTGCAAATTTTGGGTGAGTTTTGCGAATTCAGTGAGGAACCATCAT
>JANZLD010000004.1:17606607-17621042 GCA_026413575.1 Erythroxylum carthagenense | reverse complement strand
TTACTGTTTCATTGGTTATTATATGAGCAGTACCTTTGAGTGACTTTTTACCTCTTTTAATGACTGAATTGACTTTTACACCCTTTATCAAAGTTGTAAATCATCTTTTTATCTTTCTATTGAGGTATAATATGCAATTTTAGGGATTGTGAGTGAGAAGTTATGAGGATTGGAAGGACACAGTTACTATTTATTTGGTAATTTTTACTGTTTCATTGGCCATTTTATAGGCAGTGCCTTTGAGTGAATTTTTACCTCATTTAATGACTGAATTATCTTTTGCTTCCTTCATAAAATTTGTAAATCATCCTTTTATCTTTCCATTGGAGTAAAATTTGATATTTTTGGACTATTGTGTTAAAAGATATGATTTTCCAAACTATTGGCAATGTGTAGGAGAATTTTATTTTGGGCAGTGACTTTGAAGCAATTTTTGACCACCTTAAAGGCCAAACTAGTTTTTCAATCCTTCATGGAAGTTGTAGAACTTCTTTTCATCTTTTTATTGATACCAAATTTATGAGTTTTGGAATTCGGTATGAAGGATTATGAATTTTCAAAAATTTCAGGTGTATTGTTTGGTTTTAAAAGAAAAATATTCATATGTATACATATATATATATATATATATATATATAATTTCGGACTCGCCGGCGCCCTTGCGAGAGCGAGCGCTCGCAAGGGTGAGCGCCTCCCCCTGCAAGGGCCTCGCCCCAGTGAGCAGCTTGCGATTGCGAGTGCGAGTGCGAGCGGCCCGCGCCCGAGGCGACGCCGTTTGGGCGTTTTTGATTTTCTTTCATTTTCCTTTTTTCAAATTAAACCTCCTTTCACTCTTTTTCTTGAAACTTTTTCGTTTGGCCTCCGATTCACTCGATTTTTGAAGCATTGATTTTCAAAAAGAATTTTATACCCTCTCATGTAAAAATTTAGAATTTTCAGATTAAGTTGAATTTTGCGGATTAATCAAAGGGAGTCAATTAGACGGAAATTTTGAACATGCTCCCGTATTTTGGTGATTTCTTGATCTAGAGAGATCCGATTGAAGTGATTTTTTATTTTTATTAACCTAGAGTCATGGAATTATATTTTAGCTTAGGAATTAGATTTAGTTATGGGCCCTAAGCAGATCATTTTTATAGGGGTAGTTTTGGATGAATTTTTCAAGATCCGTTCGGATGAAATTGAAATAAGTTCGATTTGAGTTTAATTTCGTGGTGAGGAATCCCTCCCTCGTAGGTTGCACGTCCAGGTGTCACGTAGGATGTCAGACCCATGATCCACTAGGAAGGGTTCCAACAAAGAATCTCGGTTCAAATCAGCTCCTAGTGTTTTGGTTGATTCATCATCCTAATTAACTAAAAGTTTTTCAGTTTGCGCAGTTGCTTCCTCAGCATCAACTAACTGTAGATTAGTTCCTGCAGTTACTTCCTCAACAGTAACTAACTACAGATCTAGGCAATTCTTCAATCTTGTCACGTTGCTTGTTTGGGTTGATTTGGATGGTTGGTTATGTTGATTTTCTTCTTTGTTCATTTTGGCTCGATCCTTCACAGCTTCCAGTTTTTTCAATCTACTGATGAGGTCTAGATTTACGTGCCCAAGCCTTTGGTTCCATAAATCAATATCATTATCATGAGTGGCTGATTTGCAAGTAGTCATGACTTGCAGTATGTAGCAATTGTCGACTAATCGCTTACCGCTCACAATACATTCTCCTTGTTCGGTTAGTACCCTGCATTCATCACTTGTAAATTTAACTAACAAGCCATCATCACAAAGTTGGCTTATACTTACAAATCTTTCTTTTAATCCATCGACATGGAGTATATTCTTGAGAGGAGGCAAACCATCCACGCATAATGTTCCTCTACCGATCAGGGAAACTTTCTTTCTATCTCCAAAAGTCATATGACTATCCATACAATTATAATAATCAGTTAAGTAAGCATTTTTTCTAGTCATATGGTGCAAGCATCCACTATCAAAATACCAACCATGTTGTAAAGTTGCCTTCATTGATTTACGAATTACGAGAGCTTACAATTCACTTCTTTTTATGCAAGTAGATTTCGGTATTGAAGTTTGATGTTGAAATTTTTATGGAGGATGTATACTTTTTCAGCTTTGTCTTCTTTGAAACAACATTTGTAGTAACTGATAACATCTTGGCTTTATATGCCCAATGATTCCACAAAAATGACATGTGGGTATAAATCTTCGATTCTTTTTTGATGCTTCCTCTTGGGTTGATCTGAACATATCAAAATTTTCTTCATTTACTTTCAAGCACTCACCTTTGTAGCATATGCTTTCGAAATTTCCTTTAACCTTACTAGTTTCTATCAACTTATCTAGTTTTTTCATGCTTTCATTCAATATCCTCAATCCCTTTTTAGTACTTATCAATTTCATTCTAGCTTCACTAAGCTCATCCGACGTCAACATCAGCTTTTTTTCTAACTCTTGTATGGTGTTCTTTATGGAAAGATTCTCTTCCTTCAATCTTTCATTCTTTTCTAGCATTTTCACCCATTTTTCATACATAGCTTTGTAATCCTCGTAAATATTTCTTTTTTCATCATCTAGGCCACTTTCGTCACTGTCATAATTTGATATTGAATCTTGAGCTAGATTGTTTTTGAAATTTTCTGATTTTCTCCCTTTTCAGCCTTCAGTTACTTCCTTCTCAGTTACTGTTAAGTAAGTAACTGAACTTTTGCTATGTAAGGCAACCAACGCAACAATATTCGCTATTTCTTCTTTGCTAACATATTTGCTCTCGGAGTCATTCTCACTCCAAGTAATTATGAAGGACTTTCATTTTCTCTTCTTCAAAGTATTGGCACATTCGGATTGAATGTGCCCAAACCTTGACATTCATGACATTGGATTCTTCTTTCCTTTCGTTCTCCCTTTTGTGTCTTGACTTGTTGTCTTGGATTGTTACTTAATGAACTTTCGCCATATTATCTAAAGTCGGGTCTATCATTCTTCATTCTTTTTAGCCATTTACCAAAATTTCGTGTGAGTAGTATCATGTCTTCGTTTTCATCTGATTAATCTTCCGCATCATTCATATTTTTTCCAGTTTTCACCTGTAGTACCAATCCTTTACTTCTTTCTTGCTTACCTCTTAAAAGATTCATCTTGAAGTTTGTAAGGATTCCAATAACTTTTTCCAATGACATATTATCAATGTTGTTAGGCTCCTCTATTGTTGAAATTTTTGGAATAAATCTTGGAGATAGCGATCTCAGCGTTTTCTTGACTAATTTCATGTTGGAGTATTTCTTCCTCAGTTGATGAGCCTGATTTGCTATATCTCGCAATTTTTCATGAAACTCTCCAATAGTCTCATTCTCATCCATTTTTAGCTCTTCAAACCACACAGCTAACATCTATAGTTTTGATGCTATCACGAATTTTAACCCTTCATGAATAGTTTGCAAAGCGTCCCACGTTTCTTTTGCCGATTCAGAGGCTGAAATCATTGAGAAGCGTCCTTTATCAATAACACCGAACATCACATGCATTGCTTGTGAATTTCCCAGTGCACTTTCTTCTTCAACTCTTGTCCATTCATATGGATCTTTCTAAATTGTCTCTCCATGATCATCGGTGATCATTGGATGCGTCCAACTGTGTACTACTGAATGCCAAGCTTTCGTACCCTGAGCTTCGATGAAGACTTTCATTTATGGTTTCCATGCTGGATAATTAGATCCATCCAATAGTGGTGGTCTGGTGATTGATGCATCCTCTCTTATAGCCATGTCCGCGAAACTAAGATCTGCACCAACTTGCTACCAAGTTCTGAATCGGTGATCTCTCTCTAATACCAATTGAAAAACCAAAGGGGTTCATTGTTTGGTAGACTTTCCTTAAACTTCTTTAGTACAAACAAACTTAAAAGCAAGCAAAACTAAAATAATAAAAATATCAGAGATTTGGTAACGCAGTTCAGCATACTTTGCCTACGTCTGCGGGGCCCTTACCTAGCTTAATAACTTTTATCGAAGTATAATAGATTTACCCAAGGCTTTACTGAGTTGATACCACTCAGCCCTTGACATTTTCTCTTAACCTCACTTCCCGTAAAAGAATTTCACACCTAATAGTACGACTGCCTTGTACTAACCCTAACAGAAGATTTTCTCAGAACGATGTTTAATGGTAATGAAACAAATTAAACAACTCAAGTGATTAAATAAAATTCAACATAAACGACAACACTTAAGAAAGAAGAGAAAAACAACTTTCCGATAGGTTCAACTCCCCTGAAATAGATCTGAAAGTTGTCACCACGAAATATAAATGTTAATCTATCGAAACGTTACAAATATTAAAGCTACAAAATTCACAATGAGTGCTGGAATTTTTCACACTCAAATACTATAAAAAAACCCAGCTACCAAAACTGCACACACTTCACAACAAAACAACCTAATGATAGTCGTTCAAAGCTAGAAAAATGCATATCTAAAAATCACTCAAATGTAGCAACTTTTCAGCCCACTTAGATGTCATCTTTGATAGAAAAGAAGCAACAATAGGATTTATTAATTATAAATGTAAAGTCAACAGTGCTATACTACAATCTAATCGACAACCACAGATATAAGAACTCTCAGTAGAAAATCCATCAACAATGCAAAACAAAAAGAATATCCAGTTGTAAAGCCATCAACGACAAGTGTAGAGTTGCAGAATCAAGGTTACTTATACAGAAAATCTAAGACTTAGAATGTCACACGCCACCACTATACAAGCAATCTTATAATCTCCATTCCACATCTAGCATGATCCATACAACAGCAATATAATATGCCTATCAACGCTCAATCAACCAATCAAGACACACATGAAGACCACTCATGCAAGCATGCCGTTTTTCACATAGAAAGAAATACAATATCTACCCTTTTTTAATAAAATCCACTTGAATTTCAATTTAAGATGGACTTCTAATTTCACTATGATTCTTATGCCATAGTCTAACTCAAATAAGGAGTGTTACCTATTTACATCATATCTTGATTTATATTTTTAAACATCATCTTGAAGATCCAATAATCAAAACATGTCAAAATTAAACAATAAGATATATAATAAATATCTTAATAGAAACCTTAATTGGATAGTGTAGAATTTCAAAACAAAGTAAAGACTGTATATATGTACTTTACCAATATACCATTCATAGCTAGATTCTGCATTAATTCCAGGATTCAAACAAGATCAATCATTGCTCATCCTCAGATTAAAGGCATTGCCAGCATATTCTAAAGGAAATGGCCCAAAAAATCAGCTCTTGAGGTAAATACCAAATTCTGTAAACCTATGTCAAAACATCCAAAACATTGAGCGTATGAATGAATAACGAGGAAACAGCACAACCGGTTACTGACGAACTTCAAGTAGGCTTTGAAAGGCTAGGATGCAGTTGTACATTATTAAGGCAGAGAACTCAAGTAAGGAGACGGCCCACTTGATCTGCGAATTGGTTAATATTTCAGTCCAAATAAATTTAATTAGTAATACTATTAATTTGCCATGTCCAATGATAACTTTTAGGAGTTAACAATGATAACTCTTAAAGACCACTAACGGTTAATTCGGTTGTACACTTAAGGTAGCATTTCCTTATTGTTACCGCTGTGTTATCCAAGTGAGTCCAATACAATCACATAAAGCAATTGCAAGTCTCGCTCTCCTAATCCTTTCTGGACACGAGGACACTTGCATAAGCCTAACCTAAGATAGCCGACTCATTGGCATCTTGGAGCTGGTACATTGTCGTTGGAAGAGGAGTAGGGTCTAATCAAAATTGTTCCAACACAAGTTTCCGTATGAATGCCTCTGGAGCTGCAAAAACAAAGGAAGCAGAAATGTTCTAACCAATGTGCACCGTCTGTTGGAGAACTTTACAGAGAAATAAGAGCTCCCAGTTTCCGAAAACACCAAATGCTTACGAGCATTTGAAGGAACGTGATGAGTTAATACTAGAGGGATGATAGATACCTAAGCCACCAGTGAACAGTCTGAATTGACCAAGAGCTTGCCTGATGAACATCTCAACTCCGCTCACCACAATAGATCCAACCTCTCTAGCCTCTTGCAAGAGTCTTGTATTTCTGGGTGTGTAAACAGCATCAAAGACCAATGCATATGCTTTTAAGGCCTCCTGTCCACGCAACAAAACTAGTGTTAGTATATGTGCATGTACAACTAACAATGACGACAAGTAAGACTAGAAACCTTTGAAAGAGGGCTCTCCTGTATGTTAGGTTCCATTCCAACTGCCGAAGCATTTGCAAGGATCATTCCGTTCTCTGGACAGAATCTGTCTAGAATGTCGTAAGGTAGTGCCTCCCCAGAAACCGCTTGAGCCAGAGCTTTTGCTCTCTCTTTTTAAAACAATCGCAATAGTTATGGATACAAGAGTGATCACAGTAATCTTACAAGCAGAAATCTTCGTCTTCTTGCTTACCATAATTGCGGTTGAATATAACTACTCGAGCCCCTCTAATTTTAGCACCAAAAGCAAGTGCTCTTGCTGCTCCTCCAGCTCCAACCAGCACAAATATTTTCCCAGCAATAGGAGAAGCCTCTGATTTCCCTCTGTTGGTTAATTTTCTACCTGCTCTTCCATATCATTCTTCAGTTAGTTAATACTTGTTTGCAGTGATAAATCATGAACACCAATAATTATAACGTTTCATGGTCTGATGATCTTTTCCAGGCAGACATTTCCTCCTCTAGTTGATTTATAAATGATAGTGAAATGGAATAGGCTATAAGAGAATGGACAATGTATCAAATGGAATCTGAGAAGCTAAAACAAGGCAAGTTTAGATTCCTTTTGGAGCAGAACCCTGCAAGTACAATAAGACACAGTGTGCTAATGCCAGAAGCTAAATTCATTCATTTTTTCCTGCTTCACTGTTGAGAAAAAAATTTGTTTTTAGAAGATGCAATGCCACCCAAAGCGAATCTAATCTCATCAGGTTGGTACCTGTTAAAGCATCCTCAATTGCAGTTATGGCAGCATCACAATCTGTATTATAACCAACAAGCTTCCCATCATCAGGTCTCCTTATTATGGTATTCACAGCTCCTATGGACTGATTCATAAAGAATCCCCATTGTTTAGAAGCTTGTAAAAAATTTAAAAAAAATGTCAAACACACAATCAGGAACTTCACAGAACTATTGCCACGAATGAGGGTTGTAATTTCTTGAAGGGCTCTCGTTCTTTTCTCATTATGTTGAAGCAGCTGGTTACTTTGCTGCTGAAATTCATGGTTCTTGGTTACGCTTTGATGTCATTCTTGTGCTGTAATTTAATTCACATAATGCATTTGCTTGGTTGATTGTTTTGGTGTTGACAATCAATGTGTTGTAAAGCTAGTTAGTGGAATCATTTGGAAGCTCGTTAAGAGTTGATGATAAGCCATGCTCTTCCCGTGCTTCTGTAATCTGACACTTAGTATGTATGAGCACAATATCTAGATAAACTTATACACATAAAAGGTATGGGCATCTCAAGATTTGCTGTGTAGAAGTCTTCACTTATAAGAAGAATAGTTGGTTCTTGTTTCAGAATTTCCTGACCTTAGCCAGTGGGTGGACTTCATCGCAGCACCCTACCACGGCTTCCTTATGTGGGATTCCAACGCTACACCCATCAAGCAGAAGGTGAAAGACCATCCATGGAAAGGAAGTGAGTAGTGGTCAAATTACAATATATTGCAAGGGAAAATCTGGACTATAAATTAAAAATACAAAAATGATATCGAAAGCTAATCATGTTCAGCAGTTATATACCATACCTAAAACCAGCGAAGTCAGTGCTTGTATAGGTTCTAAAAAATTCGCTGACGTCATCCACTAGCATGGGAACATAGATCCCATTGTATCCTGTATGTCTAAAGGCAGGATTATGCAGAATGGGACCTTTGCTATGGCCCACTGGGTTTGAGATGAGACCAAAGACTTTGGTGTCCGGATTTATGTACTCGGGCTTATAGACTTGCCTAAGACTGACTAGAGTCGGCATGCCAGACACTTCTTTGCCTTTCAGAGATCCATAAACCAAAACCCCTCCAAATTTCGGTGCTAAAAGCTGGCAGATGAGGCCTCGGCTGCCCACTGCCAGAGCAATTAAAGGCACCTGAAAAGGAACAGAAAACTAGTGAGTGTATTGCTGGAGTACAGCACATATTTCCAGGGCACCAGATCCAACGCATCAAAAATGATGTTTCAACTTTGTTCAGTCAATCACGCATTTACATAATGTGTTAATAAGATTTAATGAAGGAAAGACGGTCCCAATCAACTGCATTCGAACAAATAGTCTCCCATTTTCCTTTTTGTGTGTGTCAAAACGAATACCTGACAATGAGTAAGCATCTTAAAGACAGGCGCCAGATCAGTGATGTAATCCACATCGATCACTAATTTGATAACATCTGCTCCGGTAGACTGCATGCATGCGATCAGAAAACCCAGCTTCTCTGCTGAAGGTTTCCCACCATTGACGTAGCTTGATACAACTAATTTGCTACTGGACCTGTTGTAGACATATTCTACCATGCTGCTATCTGAAGCTATCTGTAAGTGTTTTTTAGTATGAATATGTATTTCTGTCCATTTGATTCAGTTAACAATAGAATTTGATTCTTTTATCTCTACCTCATAGTCCATTTCGACAAATTCGACATTCAAGTCAAGTGCCAGTCTCAGTACTTGTATACAAGTATCCTTTGTGTCCACGTCCCATGAGGTTCTTGACGACTCGGGCCTGTTAACAGGACAAACTCTGAATCTCAGTTAAACCTTTGAAAATCAAGTTAACTTGTTTTATGTCCCTATTCATAACAGGAATAACAGTTGAATAAATGGACCAAAGTTGGGATAGAGTAACTGGATCATACAGGATTTGCCAATTGCTATTCACAAACTTTGTTTATTTCAACATAAGCACCATGTCCATGTCTTACCAAGCGCAAGGACTGGGCATGCAAATATTGCCACCGACTCAGAAACTCAGCCCCGATTTGGCTACTGAATCGTCCAGGACAAAGAGGGGACCATTTGGTAGCAAAAGGTGCAGACCATAGGGCCCTCAGAATGACGGTTTTAAATTTGCTTTATACTGTAAATTGTTATGATAGATTATAGAAATAAAAAAATTGTTGGGATATATTTGACTTGAGCTTCTTGTTTATAATACAATTTTCTTTTTTGTCTTTTGTACAAAAAATCCATTTTTTAAGTAACGGTTTTGTAATTAAATTTCCATACTATGTAATACTTTGTTAGCTGTATCCACTCTTCAATGATGTTGGACTTATGTAATCTTTAGGTAATAATTAGTCACAGGGTTACTTGAATGATGAGAAATTGAAACATTAGAGAATTAAGCTAATAAGATGTATGGAGAGAATGATATATAATATTACAATGCGTACCTGAAAGAAACAATGGAAGGGAGAGTTCTATGCTTGATGAGCCTTTCGACTTGGGAAATATGAGAAAAAGACATGGAATCAAGACGAAGCTCAACAAGGTCAGCACCTTCTTCCTTGGCCTTGTCCATGGAAGACAGCATTTCAGCCGAGGTCTCACATTCCAAAGGACTGCAGACCATGATGTTGTTTCTGAATGCCATGAAAGAAGGAAGGAGACAGACACAGACTTAGGAGGGTGGGTGGTGGCTGTGAATGTGAAGTATGATCACCAATTGGGCTATGCTTCTTTATAGCAAGAAGCGTCACTTGTCGCATTCGTAATCGATGAATGCTATCAAATTTTATTCATTTCTACTAAAAATTACGAAAATCTGCCACGTACCATTGTCTTGGGATGACCCACACCTGTGTAAAAGTGGTAACATAGATTCCAAAACATATATCAAATAATATCATCTGCTTTTTTTCTGCATAAGGGAGACTTCGTATAATTATTGTTTAGCTGACGATTAATTGTCGGCCTCTTTTCACTTAGTATCAGATTTTTGTCAGTCTCTAAATTTTTTAGTAGCTTTAACTTTCACATTGTTACTAAAAACGAGACGTAAATAATTGATTCCATTAAAAAATTTTACTAAAAAATTAGAGAGTTATTAAAAGAAATATTTCCTATTTATTCTCTTTTAACCTAACTCGAATTCAAAACTTCAAAGAGCCTTAAATGAAAATCTCAAACCATTCAAATCACTCCAGTTTGTCATGATATAAGAAACCCCTATATATGAAGTCTAGATGTCGAATAAAATGACAAATATAAAAGAAATAACAAGACAGAGAGGGTAATAGGGTAGTTTTGGGCATTACCGAGCTACTCAATAATAATTGAATAATTTTATCTTTTCATATTTAGAGAGAGAATAACAGGTGTGTCGGTTGATTTGTAAATTTTCTGTAAATTTTTAAATAGAAGTTACCATTTTTGATTCCACACTCATCGGGTGTCAATCGCTCCTCATACAGGACATTGCTGAGGTTAATTTTCCCATATTAGTCTAGTTTGCTGTTTGTACTGTTCTATTTACATATATATATATATATATATATATATATATAAATGGAAATAACAAAGACGGACGAGAGGGTAAAGGAAAAAAGATGGCACTAAAGTGTTGAACGGAAATTCAGAACGGAATGTCAATCTCCCATTTATCTGGACGAGTTAATTGAAACGAGCAGAAAATGAACCGTACCGACTTGTGGTGCCCACAAGAGATGATTTGACGGTATTACATCAAAAGTTTTGACCTTTTCCCGCTTATCGATGGACATACTGTGGTTATTAGTGGCAGAAAAGGGACCACAAAAGACCTACCGGGATGCAGACACGTTTCAGAAGATGATAGCCCATATTCAGGTTCCTCTCACCAACCACCTCCGGTGTCTGCAATAATACCAAAGAATCTTAATGCCTGGGCCACAAAGATCTCAATGATCATATTTGTTTCACCATTGTTCTAGTTCTACTACGCATTTCACCAAACCGAAGTTGTTCTTCAATTCCACTCGTTGACGTCAGCTACGATCCTTTTTAGTTAACTTATAATGTAAAGTGGTCCATAATATGAGAAAAGAAAAGTTGGGAAATAACAGAGCACACAACTTAGGTACTCCTAAACGAGTAATATTTGGACCACAAAATTCTGGGACCATGTTTGCAGCTTTGGACAGAGATTTGCTAATGAGATGAACGGAACTGCGACTCTTGACGGTGGTTCCGCTTTTGGATCATCTCAACTAGCAGAGTAGCAGTCCGTAGCAACGTTAAGCCAGCGACCAGTTGTGGTCTTCTTTGTGAACCTTGTTGACTCGGCTGAATTGTACGTAATAAGTAATCAGGCATCTGAGGGGTGGGGTTGGTGGTACTTGGTTAATGCTTGACTGGACATGTTAACCAAACTGTCTTGAACAATGGAAGTTCAGGTGGCACATCGATTTAAAACAAATAATGGACCTGGCTTGATAATAGGTCTGATTACTTTCAACTACACTCATTCGCTGCCAAGGGGCCTACATGAAGAATAATTGAGACAACCGTGATGCTGTTATTCTTATTGCGTAGCTACATGTTGGTGGCGAGATATGATGACCTGAGATTTCACAGAGAATCGATGCTGCAATGTTGATCTTTCGTTTTTGTGCACTGGAAGCTCACAAGATTGGTAATAAGGATTTTTGGAATCTTGAAACACTCTTGAAAGAATAGCTTAATCGATTAAGGTAATTTAAAAGGTTTTTTAAAAGTGGATACGCTTAGATATAGATGAATTGATTCTAAAGTCATTTAAAATTAGTACAAAAATTATGACAAAATAAAATTAATTAATTAATTAATCTTTTCCTTTTATGTAAATTTTCTTTAATCATAAAACTATATTCGTTTTTGTATAAAAGAAAATGATATGAACTGTTACAGTAATCTATTTTTTCACATAACAATTATTTATCGAGATCAAAGAACATAAGCCACAAATCTAATTTCACTTGACACTGAACTCCTATAATTGGGGGCACGATTAAGTTAATATCATGATAAAAGCAGAAGAATGTATTAAAGCCACAATTTGAATTGCTCATCTGCCATTGAAAGTGAATCGTATTTGCACATGATAGTAATTAGTGAAAGAAGGAAAGAGCTTTGAAAAGGGGCATCAACTCGCTCTGGATGTTGCAGCTTATGGCGTCGTATCATATCCTGTGTTATATTTTTTGTGTTTTCGAAAGATTGGAGTGACTCTTTTCGAGTTGATTCTTTTCAAGTTGGTTTTATTAATGATTAGTTAATAATGAATTATATCAATTGATTTGATCAATTGATAACATCAGTTATTTATTAAAGATATTTAATAAAATTAGCTGGCTAATATTAGTTGTTTATGTATAAAATAACTTATGAAGGTATGAACTAAAAAATATTTTATTTTATTATGATTAGTAAAAAAAGGGATATAAAATAATGACTTAAAAAATAACTTATTTTATTATGACAAAAAATAACTTATTTCATTATGACTAGTAAGAAAAAGGAATATAAAATAACCATGGTTAATACATATGCATATGTATATGTTTAAGTCGTGAAAATATCAAGATATATTTAAAATTGAATATACGATTATTTAAAATTTACATATACAAAATATTATAGCGAAGAAAATATTATATCTTATCGATTAATATATGTTATAAATCTTGTAAAATTAGTTTGTTATTTAAAAATTAATCTAATTTAAATAAAATTACATTTAATTTATTCTAAATTTAGTTTATATTTATTAAAAAAAACGTGCTTTTAAAGTTGGTTAAAATTTTTTATAAATTTATAATTTATCTTTTTAATGTTAATGTCCAAATTTAGTGAAATTAAAGATATATCTCGTGTTATTATCCGCTTATTCTTATATATATATAAAAATAAATATTGTGCTATTTTAAATATGTGAGTTTTATTTTTTTACTAATAATTTTTCGGTTTGAAAAATATTGTTGTTATAGCTTTCTTTAACAGGAAAAAAAACTTGTGAAAGGTAGTAAAGCGTGAGTTGTTGATGGTTTATGCAAAGCTCTTACATTCATACAACACCTATTAAATTCAGAAGGCACTATTATATTTTCATTCGTAAATATTGGTTGTTAGAGATAGATCCAACGTACCAACTTTCCCATTTTCAGGTTACTGTTTTAAATCAATTAGTTAATCAGCTAAATTATCAAACAACTTCGATAACTTTTTAATATAGTCAACCACTTAATTTAATTTATGTAAATCAGTTAAAAAATAATTGGTAAGCTGTTTATCAAACAAGCCCATCTCTCTTTGTTGTCACTTATCTATAGTTGAAATGTAATGGACGGGAATGCATTCTTCTCTCATTCAGACTCAAATCGAGTTACCATCATCTTTGAAATGAATGAATTCTGACAATTGCCTGCCTGCCTGCTAATATCCAATAGGAGAATGCACTTTCTAATCTGACGGTGTGTAAGAGCTGCCTGATCATGAGGACGCCTGAGCTGGGAACATGTTCACAAACACGCTGTTGCTATGTCAATTTCAGGGGTCCCCACCATGTAAAAGTCGCAACAACCTGCTACAATGATTAAGCAGCGTCAATATGTTTAAGGCGGCATCGTAACATCAACCTACTTCACGTGCTAGAGATTCAAGAACTTTGATTGTGATTGATTTTCAAATTTCCAGTGTTTCTCGTGACAATATCAAATCATATAATAGTTCACCTTCATGACCTTTGTTCTTTCTGAGCGGTGGCATTAAAAATGTGCAAAATCATGCTAAAAACTGTTTTGTCTAATTTAAATATTCTTCTCACAGAGAACAACAGAATACTATTTAATTGATAGATACTAACATAGAACAAATCTTGAGAAAAGCATGGGATCCTTCAATCACGTGCCAGTGGAAGCTCCCAGCAATCAGGAAAACATGGGATCCTTCAAGCAATTATTAATTTGTAATTTTCAAGGGGACCCCACATCACACTGTTGCTTCCTCGGAGGTGGTTGGCATGTCCTATCGTCTCAGACTTTATTTTGCTAGATAGTCTAGGAATTTTCTGTATTTAAGTGATATTACATTTTGAAACATTGATCCAATAACGCAAGTTACGCAACTCTTAAAAGTAACGAACAAATGGAATATTAAGTTGTTCATTTGAAGATACTTTTAGTTCATTTAAAATGATTTAGAATCACTAGGTTGATTTTGTCATTAATGTTAATCAGAGATTTCATAGTAGTTCAGCCTGATTCTGACGAGACTGCACGTTGCCGTTTGGATCCATGAGATCGAACAGCTCCGGCTTGAAGGTTCCTGCAAAACAAAGAAGGCACGTCGGGGGTTGTTTCCCGATTAGCCCCTTCGACGCTCAAGTAAGTCTTTTGGTG
>JANZLD010000004.1:17566161-17577393 GCA_026413575.1 Erythroxylum carthagenense | reverse complement strand
ATCCTAATTTATATTGCCGCTTCCATAAGGACATAGGTCATGACACGGAGGACTGCTGGAGTTTGAAAAAAGAAATCGAATTCCTTATCCAAAGAGGAAGGCTGGGTCGATTTTTGAAGCACGGAAAGAATGCCGATCGAGACAATGAGAATAGAGGCGGTCGTTCCGACAACTGGCGACAACCTTGGAGGCGAAGCGATAGGAATAATGGAGAAAGGCAGACCGGGAATACTGACGATCGACGCGAAGCAAGAGGACAGTCCAGGGCAAGAGGCGACAGAAACACCGGACAACAAGATGACCGACCGGTTAGGGTCATTAACATGATCTTTGGTGGTAGTGCAGCAGGCGGGTCTACCGTTAAGGGAAGAAAGAGGTACGCCAGGCAGGTCGGTGAAGACTTGTCTACTAAGAGAAAGAAGCAAAAGGATGGGATCAGACCGTTCGACAAATCCGATCTAGATGGTGTTAGTTGTCCTCATGATGACGCGCTCGTAGTAAGTCTGAGCATGGATGGTAACGAGGTGAAACAGGTAATGATTGATACGGACAGCTCGGTCGACCTACTGTATTATGATGCCTTCAAGCGAATGGAGATACTAGAGGACCGACTACTGCCTATAGAAGGACCCATCAAAGGGGTAACCGGGGCATCAACCTATCCATTTACCCGAGTCTTTTTGAAAGTAAAATTCGGACAAAAGCCCTGTCAGATGGAGAGGGATGTCGAGTTCCTGGTCGTGAAGTTTCAAGGGGCGTACAACGCGATAATCAAACAAGCCACTCAAAATGCCCTCAGAGCGGTTGTCTCCACCTACTTCCAAGCAATGAAGTTCCTAACGACCCATGGAATCGGTGTTGTCAAAGGTCAACAGAGAATCGCTAGGGAATGCTACTTGGCAGAAATAAGGACACTAGACGGGGCAGTAATCTTGACGAGCTCTCTCGAGGTGAGAGCTGATAAAGAAGAGCGGAATAATGAAGCCCGCCGTGCAGAGCTCATACTTCTCAGCGAAGACAGGGATAGGGCAGCCACTTGTTCCCCGTCAGGCAAAAAGCAACGTTCTAAAACAGAAGGGTAAAACCGAGCGATGTAAAGGTCGACACATACGTCCTGCGAAAGCTCGAGGCGGCTGAAAAGCATCCCGGAAAGCTCGGACAGGCGTGGGGAGGACCCTACCTAGTGGTTAAGCAAGCCGGACATGGCTCCTACATCTTGCGTATGGGAAGATTCTACCGAGGCCCTGGAACTCTCAAAGCCTGAAGGCTTTCTACCAATAGATAAGCTTTATTTTAGTTAATCTTCGTTTATTAATTGTTTATTGTAAACCTGTGGGTACCTTTTTCCTGGCCTTGTCAGTCAGTTTTTTAACAGCCCGCGCCTTTGTCATCATCAATAAAGGAGTTTTAAATTTCTTGGCAAGACATTTCACTAAAATTAGCAAAAGGAGAAGTTTCCACCAACTGATCGCCTCGACCGTCGCTCGACCTCGACATAGCTCGACAAGGTCGCCAAGACAAGATCCTTGGGACCTTCGCTCGATCGACACAGCTCGCCAGGTCACCAAGACAAGATCCTTGGGACCTTCGCTCGATCAACACAACTCGACTACGGTCGACCAGGTCGCCAAGACAAGATCCTTGGGACCATCTCGCTCGGCCAGGTCACCAAGACAAGATCCTTGGGACCATCGCTCGGCCTGGACATAGCTCGGCAAGGTCGCTAAGACAAGATCCTTGGGACCTTCGCTCGATCGACACAGCTCGACTACGGTCGACCAGGTCGCCAAGACAAGATCCTTGGGACCACAGCTCGACCTCGACATAGCTTGGCAAGTTGCCAAGACAAGATCCTTGGGACCTTCGCTCAATCGACACAGCTTGACTACGGTCGACCAGGTCGCCAAGACAAGATCCTTGGGACGATTTCGCTCGGCCAGGTCGCCAAGACAAGATCCTTGGGACCATCGCTCAGCCTCGACATAGCTCGGCAAGGTCGCCAAGACAAGATCCTTGGGACCTTCGCTCGATCGACACAGCTCGACTACGGCTGGCCAGGCCGCCAAGATAAGATCCTTGGGACCATCGCGCTTGGCCGGGTCACCAAGACAAGATCTTTGGGACCATAGCTCAGCCTCGACTATAGATCGACCAGGTTGGCAAGACAAGATCCTTGGAACCATCGATCGACTTCGACATCACTCGGCCAGGCCGCCAAGACAAGATCCTTGGAACCATCACTCAGCCTCGACTATCGCTTGGCCTCAACACCGTTCGGCCATGAGCGACTTTATCAAATCCTACTATCGATCGAAAATAAAGAAAACAAACGCGGGAATGACATCGAAATAATGGAGGAAAAAGACAAGAATTTCATTTCTTTGAATCCACCCTGGTCACAAGCCCGACCAGGTGAGCTTTAAAAATCAGCAGAAGGAGAGGTATGAACAACCGGGGGAACACGAGAAGCCTCGGAGGTCAGCGGATGCCCAGGAGAAGTCTCAGAAGTGGACGGAACAATCAGAGTAGGAGCAGGGCCTGAGGAAGCAACCGGAGAATATCCTCATGAGAAAGCTCGTCCGATTCACTTGAGCTAAGGTCCAGCTCTTCATCCGGAACTAAGGTCTGCTCTCCCTCAGCCCTCTCTACCATTTCCTCCAAAGAAAGGCGGAGAGCGGTGGGAAGCATCGGCTCGGCATACTCCTCAAATGAAGGACACTCCGACCCGTCAGGAACGTGAACTTCATGGCTCCTCCTCAGGACCGAAAGGGTTAAGTCGCAGGCGAACTCTAAGCACTCCTCATATAGGAATCGCTTTTTCCACCGCTTGATCGCCTCGATCCTCTGCTTTCTAATGGAGGCTCGCTCCTCATTCAGCGTATATTCGGTTCTTAGTTTGTCCCTCACTGCCGCATGGCAATCCTGGAGGAACTTTTCTTTAAGCTCTCTCTTCGACTCCACTTTCCCCTGCAAGACCTCACACTCCTCAGCCAGTCGGTCCTTCTCCGCAATCAACCGGCTCCTCTCCTCCTCCCCAGTGACAAGTTGAGCTTTTAGAATGCTCCTCGCCTCCTCCCAAGACTTCTTCTCCTCCTCAACTGAAGAGAGTTGAGCTCGCAAAATGTCCTGCCCCTCCTTCGCCTCAGCAAGTTCAGCCCTCAGAGTGTTAACTTGCTCGAGAAGGTCATAAACCTCCCGACCCACTATCTGATTCACTTCGTCGAGCTGATCCAGACGTTGATACATTTCAGAGGCGTATACCATGTCTCTGACACAGCTGTGGACGAGACGAGCCATTAGCTTTTTATTGTCCAACGCGTCCAAAAAATCCTCATCCACAGGAGGGACGGCTTTCTGGGCAATCTGCAGAGCCACACCAGCATCTTTAAGCGACACAGCCTTGTCAAAGCTGACCGAGAACTCCCATCGTTCGCCGCTAGAGGCTCGCTCGGCTAGAGGCTCGCTCCTTCCCTTTGCCCTTATCCAATCGGGGCGTTCGCTTTTCCCCCACTCTCCTCTCCTGCTCACCAAATGACCGGCCGGCACTCCGAGCGGTCCTTTTCCTTTTGAGTGGAGGCTCCGTCTCCTCCTCCTCCGAGCCCTCGCGGTTCGCACTCGCTGGCACGATTGACAAGGACGCCGACACGACAGGACGGTCTTCAATGGATGGAGGGGCCAGCAACATTGTAGGATGGCCTAGCTCCACTAACGGAGCGTCGCCTTCATCGGTCTCTGCCTCCTTCTTCTTTTTCTTCCCTTTGGCCTGCTTTTTGGATTTAGGGGGAGGGGAGGACCCAGAAAAATCTTCTATCATCGCCATGACTGCACAGCAATAAAACAGGTCAGAAAGCGAAACCAATACTTAAAAATACAACAAATAATTTAACCACGAGGGGTCAACTAGACGGGGCGGTTTCCTCTCCTAGCCCGCTAATTTGTGGCGGGGGTTGATTAGAAAAGAATCGGCCGAGGCCCCCCCGCGATATCCCAGAATGAGCCGAGCGAAGTCTTATCGGCCGAGCTCCTTTATGCGACCGACCACCTCCCACTTCCCTCTGGTAAGAGATAGGCTTGCCGTGTCATTCCACCGCTCAGCTAAAGGGTACCTCCATGGCCGAGAATCGAAGGAAGATCCTGGGGGCTTCACAAAAAAATACTTCGTCTGCTAGGAAGTAACTTTCGAGGCTGTTCCGGCCGGGCAGTATCGGGCATTCTTGTACTACAAATGAGGGATCCCGGCCCCTGAGATCGAACTCTGATTCACCCTCAAAAAATGGCGCAGGATCCTTACCGAAGGCAAATAGCCAAACTGATGGCATAGCAAGGCCAAACCATTAATGAACCTCCAACCATTCGGAGGAATCTGGCTCGGCATCAATTGGAAGTCGACGCACACCTCATGAATAATCGGGGCGTACGGAAGCCTCGCACCACCGATCGAGAAAAAACTATCAGAAATAGGAAAATACCCACTCAAGTTGTTGTAGATCCGTTCATTCCCCAAGGCTAGCTTAGGTCCCCAGGACATAGGGATACTATTCCTAATAATCGACCGCTTCAGATCCGCCACGGTCATCGTCAATTTATCTCTCGGTGGCTCCTCTACGACCAACCCGTCCTTCCGTTCTCTCGTAGAAACTTCTTCAGTACCTCTTACCACACTTCTAGAACTGGCTGACGACATGTTTACTAAGAAGGAACTTTTGAAAAAACTTTAGAGGAGGAGACGAGGAAAAAGGACGTACCTATTTGGTAATTGGAGGTCGAAAATTTGGACGGCGGTTGAAAGAAAACTCCGAAAACTGTGGGCAAGAAAACACGAAAGAAAATAAGATGAAGGCCGGAAAAAGAGCAAACGTAAAGAAAATCTGCAGTCTATCGACCTTGCGTACTTATAGAAGATCGGTCGAATGGACGCCCAATCAAAGCTCGACACATGGAGAAATTCCGAACCAAGCTCATACATGTGGCAGAATCTGAGCCAAGGTGAATTAGGGTTATTCAAAATCTGGAGCGGCGCAACAGCTGAAAGGACGTACGTGACAGTTGCACAACGGTTACAAAGACGATTCATTTCAGATTTTGAAAATCTGTCAGAGAACACGCGCCGTCAGTATTAAATGAAGTACCTTCACGCGCTCAACATAGATGTTTGCCTGAACCCTCTTGGTACGAGCTGCCATGCAATAAATGTCGATGCCAACCGATCGATCCCAGTACGACCGATCATGCACTATGCACTAATGTCCGACCGATCGATCCTAGTACGAGCGATCATGCACTATGCACTAATGTCCTACCGATCGGTCCTACTACGAGCTACGAGGTCCTTACATACTCCTTCGACCCTTCTCCATGCTCAGACTCGAGGAGCAGGGGGCTTATGGTTGGGTCGGTCGTGCTAGGCCTGAACCCAGTCATAACGACCCATGGGCCGATCGGTCCATCTTTCAAGGATTGGTCTCATGCCTATCGACTATGCCAAGCCCAGTCCATTCTCCATGGCTCATCCGCAGGTGGAAGACTCCCATGCATACGTAAAGACTTAAACCTAGCATCTGTTCCTTATATAAGGTAAAACTTTGCCATAATACGGTACGTGATCATAACCCTAGTTTTCTCTACTCACAGCGATCCTACCCTCACAAAAAGACTATCTTAAGCGTCGAAGTGGCTTATCGGGAAACAACCCCCGACGTGCCTTCCTTGTTTTGCAGGAACCTTCAAGTCGAAGCTTTCGTGAGAAGCAGCCAACTTTATGGATCCAAACGACAATGTGCAGTTCCGCCAGAATCAGGCAGAACCATCCCCTTTAAACCCATCATCATTTATTAACGAGTTTACTTCATTACCCCTTGAGGTGTTATAAATTAATGGCTCCCCATATCGTGTCCACTCAAAATAATTTAGAACAAACCCTTTTCTTAACAAATGGAAATTCACTTTATCAATAGGAAGAAAACGAACATGTTTGCACTTTTTACATAGACAACTGATCTTTGGGCCATCCATATATGCAGGTTGAGAACATGCATAGTGAATAAAAGCTTCAACTCCCTTAATAAACTTAGGATTAATGAAATCATCGCGTGTTAATCGTTTATACATCCAATATCTATCAACATTACTCATTTCTGCAAAACTGTTATTTAAAAAAGTGATTTTATAGTTAGTATCCTTCGTTTCTCCTAATTTTATAGAACATGTAATCTTTACTTTACAGAACATCTCCTAATTTTTACAGGTCTTTGACTATTTCCCCTCCAATTTGAAACTAACCTATCCCACCATATGAGTTCAAAATTATACAAATTGAACATATGTAAGTATCAGTCAAATAAAACAATATGCCAACCAAGTACTACGGTACGTGACATTATTTATACCTGTGAATCGAGAAAGCAAGTTCTCGCTGTGACTTCTAGGCTTGTGGAATTTTTTATCGATAAGCCTTATGGGAGTTGCATCACGGATTTCCAACCTATATATCATCCTGGGGGTTTATTGTGCCTTAAATCATCCATAATTATTCAAACCCATTCAACATGCAGTGAATAATTATATAATTCATACATCTAGCCATCAATCATTCTAACAATATTCTAAAACAACAACATACAAAACCAAGATAACTATATTTTCATTAATCACCAACAAGTTGATTTCCAAAGTTTGATTTTAAACAAGCACTATGGTACATGACTATGTTACACCATATGATACGAGAAAGTACTCGTTGAGACTCCTAGGCTCGTGAAGTTTTTCACTGATAAGACTCATGGGAGCTACATCATGGTTTTCATATTATCTTAGAGGTTTATATGCAAAGAATTGTCATGTCAATTACGTCAATTTCTTATTTTAATATTAAGTTTGAATTAATCACCTACATCAAGTCTTTATGTTTCAATCTAAACAATGCCTATACATAAACATGAACCTAAAATCTCATCAATCATTGTTATAGATAAAATTGCAAAGAACAACATAAAATCAATCACATTGTAGACATTACACAGTTGAACGACTTACTTTGATAGACGGACAATCTCAAACTACAAAGAAGATGAATGAGGTTGGACAATTATCAACACTTTTTAACACAAAAGTAGCTTATATCTGCTTCATAAAAAAAAATGATAATGAGGTACTTTCAAGCTCCACCTATGGCAGCAATGTAGAAGTGAATTATGATTAACTAGATAAGAGAATAGAAAACATAAGCATGAAAAGGAATAAATTATCTTCCAAAGTTAATGAAACTTAAAAGTTATGGATGAATGAAGACAATAAAGAAAGAGTTTTGTCTAAATTATTAGGAGAAATGAAGATTTAGAAAGCATGATGGTAGCTCAAATAATTATAGTAATAAATATGAGATCAAGTATACTGATAGAAGAGTGTTTGACACACCAAGACTATATTTTTTAAGGAATAATACATATTTAGTAAAAAGCCTTTACCTAAGATAGTAAGTGAGCATGGTACATCTTCATCTAGATATTCAGATGATAAGCTAAAAAGCAAGTTATATGCATTTATGTATAGTTCCCAAAATAGCCCTTATATCATTAATGCAAGGCTCACACATCTAATAGGTCACATGATACGTCAATTTTGCGGCAACCTTAGATATATTGATAAAAAATTTGCTTCCTTGAAATAAAAAAACTTTAAAAATGTGTGTTAAAAAAAAGAAACTAACAATCAAGGACCCAAGTTCATTTGGACACCCAAAACATATTAATTACAATATTTTATAGGTCTCTAAGAAAAATAAAAAAGGTACAAATAGTGGATGCTTAAGGCTTATAATCGATGATGTATCTTAATTCATGACTCTTAGAGACAAAGATAGAGGATTTTTCATATTTGGAGACAATGCCAAAGGGTAAATATTTGACATTGTGGAAGTAAGGAAGATCACAATACAATTGACAATTTGCATTTATTAGAATAATTTAAGTATAAGTCAACTATGTGATAGAGACTATAAAGTTTATTTTGAAGGACAATAATGCATTATTTCTAGAACCATTGAGAACATCAATACATTTTTAGGTAAAAAAGAAGGCAACATTTATATAATTCATCTTAATGATCTCTCTAATTAAGTATGAAGTGTTTAATGTCTATAAGTGAAGATGCTTATATTTGGCATAAAAGGCTTGACATGCAAGCTTGGAACTTACCTAAACTCTAAACAAAACATGAATAGACTTCCAAGAATTAAGTTTGTAAAAAAGGGAGGTAAGTGGTGCTTTCCAAATGAGCAAACAAATCAAGATCTTATGCAAAGGGAAAAAGTCAGTAAACTTGACTAGACTTTTACAACTACTTCACATAGATTTATTTGTCTATGCAAAAGTTTCTATTAAAGTGGAAAATGCTATACAAATTTTATAGTACTATTTTAAGCTAAAAAAGATTAATGCTTTAAGGAATTTATTAAGTTTCACAAGAGATTTCAAAATGAAAAAGAACCCTCTATTACTTACCCAAGGGTGACTATGGTACAAAATTTGGCAATGAGAAGTTTGAGATTTTTTATAAAGAGAATGATACCTTTTTAAAAAAATATAAATGCTAACCCCTCTAAAAAATGGAGTTGATAAAAGGAAAAATGGGACATTTCAAGACATGGATAGAACATAATAAATAAATTAATGACTTCCCAAAGTATTTTTTGATAGAAGTTGTAACAACTGCATGTCATATGGCCAATAGAGTCTTATAAGATCAACCATGTATTACCTATCATATGAGTTTTAGTAATGGAAGAATCCAGTGATTAGTTATTTCAAAGCGATTGGTTATAAGTATTATATTTTGAACATTAAATATCTCAATATTTTTATTTAAAATTATGGATGGAAGAATTTTGTTTTAGTTATTATGTAAATAGCAGATCATATAAAGTGTTTAATAGGAAAACTCTTATTTTTGAATTCAACACATAGTGTTTTGATGAATCTAAACCTTTTGCCTATGAGAAAAGTCTTAAAGAGGATGACAAATATCTAACTAAAGAATTGAAGAAATTAGCCCCTAAAGAGAACAAAAATGATCAATAAGGCACCTTGCAAGAGCTAGTAGTTGAACCAAGTTCTGGAGATAAGAAGGATGAAATGCTTATAATGGATTAGAAATACAAGAAGGTCATCCTCTAAATTAAATGATAAATGATGTTTAACAAGAGGTAATTGCCAAATCTTATTCTAGAAATATATCAATTATTATTTTTATTTTTCAAATTGAACGTAGGATTATGGAATAAGCCCTTAGTGATACAAGTTGGTTTATCACTATGAATCAAAAATTAAATCAATTTAGGGGAAGTGCAAACTATAAAAATACATTCTAAATATGTTTATTCAAGAAGAAGTTCATATATGTTGATCAATGACTTGGTTTTGAAAATCATGATGCACCTAACCATATGTATAAATTGCCTAAAGCATTATATATCTTAAAATAATCTCCTAGGAAAGCACATGATTACCTCAAAACTTAAACTCAATCATATAATTAAGTTTGGGTGAGACTTAAGAGATTAACAATACAAGGTCATAAACATAAACTCTTGAATAATGACAGAGAAGTTGGGGCTAGTATGGGATAATGTTAATGGATGCAACCAACGACAATAATGCAAATGACAAAGAAGTGAAGAACAAACTTGAGGAAACTAATGAACCACTAAATAATTCTAAAGTTGAGGAAACTTTAAGAGATTTTTCTTTAAAATTATTCTAAAATTGCTTTGGATTATTACAACAGAAACTAATGAACCAATAAATGATGTAAAATCATTCTATAAACTAATGAACCACTAAAAGAAACATTCCACATTATATATGATGTTAGAGACCTCTTATATACGAATACTGTACCAAACTTGGTACCGGATTAGGTTTTGGTATGGTACTGTACCAGTATCTGTTAATACCGAGTATCATTTTGAGTAATTTTTTAAATTTATAAAATAGTTCCTAAATTATAAAATACTTCATTGTCATATTATACAGTTATACTGTATAGTAAAATCTCGATAAATGAATATTCGATAAATTAATAATCTCGATTAAATAATATTTTTCTCTGGTCCCGACTTGGGTCAATGGGATAAAATAATAACCCCGTTAAATGCATAAGATAATAGTTTTTAAAAAATTCCTTGAGGCCCACTGAAAATACAATGTTGGAACCTGATCCGGAAACCGGATCCCAATCGGAGAAATGAAACAAAAGAGGTCGAAGCAAAGCGAATGCACATCGGATAATTGGAATCCGAAGGTGAATCGAATAACAAAATGCGAAAGCAACGAATCGAAACAAAGGTAGCGGAAGCCAAACAAAATACTTATCAAAATCAAAAGCGAATCGGATCAAAGTGAAAGCAAAGATAGCGAAGCGAACCGAATGAATGCGAAAGAAATGCAAAGCGCAATCAAACCAAAACAAACGAAGTACCCGAACTGAAATCAAATGCCGACATCCGTAAATAAAAAGCAGAGAAAAACGATCGCGTTGGAAACCTAGACTATCCAAATCCGGTATAAATTTTTTTTTCATTAATCAAACTCATACGAGGCAATCTTATTTCCTTTTTCTTGGCAATTATCCTTAATTAAAATCTCAAATCACACAAACTTCTTATACATGCAAACAATCCCATAAATTCCTCTTTTAATCAATTCTTATTTTATTATACCTTTCTTTCTACCAAAATTTCGGCAGCATAATGGCTGCCTTTCATAAAACCCAAAACCTGCAAGGGTTCAAAAATACACTTCTATATTCTCACAAGTAGCTAGTATCATCGGACACCCCGTCCGGAATCCCAACTCAAACACAAAGCAGTATCTCAAATCATGCATATACAATTCCCATTCGTAAGCAATGTACAAAAACTTAATACAATCAAAACACAACCCAATCATTTATGAATTACACAATTCCCAAAATCACATTCACCATACTCAAATATATACACCAATTCGTAATCCTCATACATTCTGAAATACATGCTCGAAATATATGATAATCACTTACTTACAAAACTTTAATGGCAATTCAAACCATTTACAAAACTTGTCCAAAAATCCCAAATACACCATTTACAATTAGAACAAAACGAACAGACGACTTGAATTTCTTTCATCCGATCTCCTGCTTGAAACCTGGAGATGGGGATGAAAGGGGGGTGAGCTCGACGGCTCAGTGGATAAC
>JANZLD010000004.1:17520055-17534409 GCA_026413575.1 Erythroxylum carthagenense | reverse complement strand
GACGTGTTTTTATTATTCTATTTTAGACTTGTTTTAAGTTATAATTATATTTTGGGCTTCTATGTATTTTAAGCCCAGGTCTTTTAGCATTAAGCCTAGGTATAAATACTTATGTTTTAGGATTTTTGGGAGACAACTTTGATCATATTTGTTTTCTGTGAACCGTCGGTCGTATTGACAGGAGAAAACCCTCTTGTTCTTTTCAACTTAGGAATTAAACTCACTTATAAACTAAATTAGATTGTGGCATGATTTTGATCCTACTAACTTTCTTGGTTTGTTCTTTACCCGTTATCTAGGTTGCTCGAGACAAGTTTTTTGTGAGGTCTAGCAGGTAAATTTGAAACCCTGCATATCAGATTTAGTTTTCATTAATTCGAATCTATCCTCTTCTTCCTTCTTTGAATCCGAATTTTTTTACATCTTTCAATTCCATGGAGCGCGTTATTTGGTATCAGAGTCTTGATTTGGAGAAAAATTCTTATTCAACTCCATCAACATTCAAGAAACCGCTGCTCATCACCATCCAATTATCGTCGGTTCATCAATTCAAGTGTGATTTAACCTTTGACCTAGGGTTTTAATCTTTCTTCTTATTTTTATTTTAGTTAGGGTTTTCAAATACTTGTTGAAACTTTTAGCTTGTATAAAAAAAGTCAGAAAAATAAAAAAAAGTCTTAAAAAATCCAAAAAAACCTGAAAAAAAGAAAGTAGGGAAAAAATCCAAAAAATACAAAAAAGAAAAAAGTCCAAAAAAAGCCGAAAAACAAAAAAAGAAAAAAAGAAAAAAAAGATCAAAAAAAGAGTCAAAAAAATTTTGGAAAAAAAACCAAAATTTTTTTTGTTTCTTCTTCTTTTGTTTCCTTTGTTTCGTCATACGCGTATTGCTAGTTTGTTCGAAATTTTCGCACCCTTTTTTATTCTTTTGATTAGTTGAGAATTCGTTCTGAGTGGTGAATTGAGTTTCAGAGTAGATTGAGTGGTAAAAGGCAAGAGTGTGTGAGTTTATTTGAGGGAGTCATTGTCGTGAGTTAAACACAAGGAGAGTGACATTATTTGAGTGAAACACGTGAGGGAGTGTGTGAGGTTATTTATCACTAACCTTGTTTTGCAAGTATATCATTTTATTTACAATGTCACAGGGAGGTAGTAATGATGACAACCAAGGGGGAGATGCAAATATCGCTTTTACTTTGAGAGCCATGTAACAATAATTTGAGAGGTTCAATCTAGCCTTAAATGTGGTTAGGGGACAAATGGATGAGCTTAGATAAGGGAGATGCAAGGAACCTCAGGGCAGGCATACAAATGTACGTCAGCGACAACTACCACCTCGTAAACAACCATCACGGTATGAGCCTGAGGAGGAGGAATTTGATGAGGAGGCTATGAAGAGCGCATGCTTAGGAGAGCTCGGAGAGGAGAACCTCTCAATAGGCAAGATGGAGACCTCAAATCCATCAAGATGTAGATCCCAGCATTCAAAGGGAGGAATGATGCTAAGGCATACTTGGAGTGGGAAAGGAAGGTTGATTTGATCTTTGAGTGCCATAACTTCTTAGAGGAGAAGAAGGTGAAACTTGCTGCTGTTGAATATACAGATTATGTACTAATATGATGGGATCAGCTTGTGACCTCTAGGGGGAGGAATGGAGAGAGACCCATCAATACTTGGGCAGCAATGAAGGCATGCATGAGGAAGAGGTTTGTGCCTTCTTACCATTATAAGGAGACGCATCAAAAGCTCCAAAGACTCATACAAGGGTTTAAGTCAGTAGAGGACTACCATAAGGAGATGGAGATTGCTATGATCTGTGCTAATATAATGGAGGACAGTGAGGCCACCATGACAAGGTTCTTGAGTAGATTAAATAGGGAGATAGCAAATGTGGTGGAGTTACAGCATTACTTGGAGATTGAGGAAATGGTGAATATGGCCATAAAGGTGGAGAGACAACTCAAAGCTAGAGTGACAGTAAGGGGTGGAGCAAGTTCTAGTTACTCATGGAACTCAAAATGACCCAAGAAGGAGGAGAAGTCCAAGGAATAGTGGGTGGACTTCAAGGAAGTATCTAAAAAATCAATTGGGAGATCTGATCAAAAAGGTACTTCTAACACCTAAGCTACCTCTAGTAAATATTCATCTATAAAATGTTTTAAATGTTTAGGTACTGACCATATTGCTTCTCAATGCCCTAATAAAAAAGTGATGTATATGAGGGATAATGGGGTTATTGATTCTAAGGATAATGATGTTGATGATTTACCATGTGATAGTGTTTGTGATGATGATGATGAATGTGTGGAAAGAGCTGTCACATAAGAAGCACTTGTAATTAGGAGAGTGTTAAGTGCTAGAGTTAGAGATGATATTCTAGATTAGAGGGAAAACCTATTCCATTCAAGGTGTTTGATGGGTGGAAAGGTGTGTAACTTGATCATAGATGGAGGTAGTTGTACCAATGGAGCTAGTTGAACTATGGTGGAGAAATTGGGCTTGACATGTAGGAAACATCCGAAGCCATATAATTTACAGTGGTTTAATGATAGTGCAGATGTTAAGATGACTAGACAGGTACTGGTGCCATTTTCTATATAGAGGTATGAGGATGAGGTGTTGTGTGATGTGATACCCATGGAGGCTGGACATTTGCTATTGGGGAGGCCTTGGCAATTTGATAGGCGAGTATCTCATGATGGGTACACAAAAAAGTACTCATTCAAGTTCAAAGGTAAGAACTTCACTTTGTTACCTTTATCATCTCATGAGATCTACCTGGACCAGGTTAAAGCTTTGCAAAGAAAGGAGGGTTTGGGTAGTGAGATAAAGAAAAATGATGAGGAAAAAGAGGCCTAAAAGAAAAGAGAGATTGGCCCAATGGGGAGTGACTGCACAGGTGAGGAAAAGAAAGTGGGATGTGCAGGAGAGAAAAGTTCAAGGAGAGAAAAGAAGAGTGAAAAGAAAGAGAAAAAAGTGAGTTTGAATGCTAAAGGAAAAGACATGAGGAGAGCAATTAGAGAGAAGAAAGAACTTGTGATAGTTAGGTATAGAGAGTGCTTAGTTTCTGATACTAACCCTCTTGATTCTTTTCCTAGTGTATTTTTATCTCTTTTGTAGGATTATTCATATGTATTTTTTGAGGAGATGCCCAAAGGACTGCCACCCTTGAGAGGTATAGAGCACTAGATAGACTTTGTGCCCGGAGTTTAGATTCCTAATCACCCAGCTTGTAGAAGCAACCCTAAGGAGATAAAGGAGCTTCAAAAGCAAGTGGATGAGCTACTGGAGAAAGGACATGCGAGAGAGAGTTTAAGTCCTTGTGTTGTGCCTGTATTATTGGTGCCAAAGAAAGATGGAATCTGGAGGATGTGTGTGGACTGTAGAGCTGTGAATAAAATCACTGTAAAGTATTGTCATCATATTCCTAGGTTAGATGATATGCTTGATGAATTGATTGGTGCATGTATTTTTACAAAGATTGATTTGAAAAGTGGATACCACCATATTAGAATGAAACTAGGAGATGAATGAAAAACTGCTTTTAAAACTAAATATGAGTTGTATGAGTGGTTAGTCATGTCATTTGGTTTAACTAATGCACCCAGCACTTTTATGAGGTTGATGAATCATGTCTTGCGTGCATTTCTTAGTAAATTTGTGCTTGTTTACTTTGATGACATCTTGATATATAGCACTAATCTTGATGAGCATGTCATGCATGTGAGGTGTGTCTTGGATGTATAGAGACAGGAGAAACTGTATGCGAACCTTAAGAAGTGTACATTTTGCATTGATAGACTTGTATTCTTAGGGTCTGTAGTCAATGCTCAGGGAGTAGAGGTTGATAGTGAGAAGGTGAATGCTGTTCGAGAGTGGCCAATGCCTAAGAGTGTTAGTGAGGTGAGGAGTTTTCATGAACTTGCTAGTTTTTACAGGAAGCTTGTGAAGGACTTTTCTACTATTGTTGCTCTGTTGATTGAAATAATCAAGAGGGAGAAAGGGTTTACATGGGGTAAGGAACAGGAACATGCATTTTTAGAGTTAAAGGACAAGTTGTGTTTTGCTCCTATTCTTTGTTTACTTGATTTTTAGAAAGCTTTTGAAGTTGAATGTGATGCTTCTGGGATTAGTATAGGTGTTGTGCTTTTGCAAGAAAACAAACCAGTAGCATATTTCAGTGAGAAGCTAAGTGGTACACAACTCAACTATCCAACCTATGATTTTATGCTGTGATGAGAGCATTGGAGGTGTGGCAACATTACCTTCAACCTAGAGAGTTTGTCATTCAGACGGATCATGAGTCCCTAAAGCATTTAAAGGGACAGGGCAAGCTGAGTAAGAGACATGCCATTTGGGTGGAGTTTCTGGAGACATTTTCGTATGTGCTACATTATAAGCAAGAAAAGGAAAATGTGGTAACTGATGCTTTATCTAGGAGGTATTCCTTAATTTCTACTCTTACTTCTAAATTATTAGGATTTGAGCAGCTTAAGGACATGTATATTTCTGATGATGATTTTGCTAATGTGTATGCTGCTTGTGAGCATGTGGCATTCTAGAAGCTGTGTGTGCCTAATTATTCTTTACGTACTTTATTTGTGCATGAGGCCTATAGTGGTGGTTTGATGGGTCATTTTGGGGTTACTAAAACTTTGGATATTTTGCATGAAGATTTCTATTCGCCTGGTATGCGCAAGGATGTTGAGCGTGGATGTGCCAAATTCATTGCATATAGACAGGCAAAATCTACTGTTAAACCTCATGGATTGTATACCCCTTTACCTGTGCCTACTGAACCTTGGGTTAATATTTCTATGGGTTTTGTTTTAGGACTACCTAAAACAAAGAAGGGGTATGATAGCATCTTTGTTGTTGTTGATCTATTTAGTAAGACAGCGTATTACTGATGATGCTGTGCATGTTGTTGATTTATTCCTTAGGGATATTGTTAGATTGCATGGTATTCCTAGGTCTATTGTTTCGGATCGAAATGTTAAATTTTTTAGCCATTTTTGGCATGTTCTGTGGGGAAAGTTGGGTACTAAATTGCTTTATTCTACTACTTGTCATCTACAAATAGATGGGCAGGCTGAGGTTGTTAATAGATACTTAGGTACCTTGTTGCGTGCTGTAGTTAGTAAAAATTTGAAAACTTGGGGTGATTGTTTGTCATTTATTGAGTTTGCATACAATAGATGTGTGCATTCCACCACAGGTTATTCATCTTTTAAGCTTGTATATGGTTTTAATCCTTTGACTGTCTTGGATTTGGTGCCTTTATCCTTGCATGAGTTGTCTAGTATAGATGGCAAGAGGAAAGCCGAGATGGTTAAGGAATTGCATGCGAAGGCGAGACATCACATTAACCATAGAAACAAGGTTTATGAGAAGCAAGTCAACAAGGGGCGAAAGTTGGTGACTTTTAAACCTAGTGTTGGGTTTGGTTGCATCTGAGGAAGGAGATGTTTCCTACCCAATGGAAATCTAAGCTAGATCCTAGGGGTGATGATCTATTCCAGGTATTGGAGAAGATAAATGACAACACCTATAAGATTGACCTGCCAGGTGAGTATTCTATTTCTGTAACTTTTAATATTACTGATCTTTCTCCTTTTGATATGGAATCAGATTCGCGGACAAATCTTCTTCAGGAGAGAGGGACTGATGTGAGTAAGAGCAAGAATCATTATGGAGATGGTAAGCGTGATGGGGTCGAGCTTGTCATTCCAGTTGGACCTATGTCTAAAGCTAGGATCGAGAGACTCAAGGAGGCTTTCTATGTGCATGTGGGCTAATTTATGGAGAGAATGGAGTGCACCAAACCTATTGGAGGAGAGCTATCTGAATCACAACCCAAATGATTCATTTATCTCAAATCTTTAGATCGGACTCACTTGGGACTTGAAGACTATTGTGTTAGGTTGCACATCATGATCAGGCTTGGGAGTGCGTGAGGCTAATCCTAGACGTCTTTTTATTATTCTATTTTGCACTTGTTTTAAGTTATAATTATATTTTAGGCGTCCATGTATTTTAAGCCCAAGTCTTTTAGCATTAAGCCTAGGTATAAATACTTATGTTTTAGGATTTTTGGGAGACAACTTTGATCATATTTGTTTTCGGTGAGTCATCAGCCATATTAAGAGGAGAAAACCCTCTTGTTCTTTTCAACTTAGGAATTAAACTCACTTATCAATTGAATTAGATTGTGGCATGATTTTGATCATACCAACTTTCTTGGTTTGTTCTTTACCCGTTATCTAGGTTACTCGAGACAAGTTCTTCGTGAGGTCTAGTAGGTAAATTTAAAACCCTGCATATCAGATTTAGTTTTCGTTAATTTGAATCTATCCTCTTCTTCCTTCTTTGAATCCAAATTTTTTTACATCCTTCAATTCCGTGGAGCGCGTTACAAAGGTACAACTAAGGTTAAATGGGATGATCTATGGCTTCCCAAGGAAAAAGGTGGCTTAAATATTTCATCCATCTGGATAACTAACTAGGCGCTAATCCTCAAAAGGTTATGGTGGATACTGCTTGATAAAAATTCTCTATAGATTAAATTCCTTTACTCATACTTCCTCCAAGGAAGTTGCATATGGTCGAAGGAACTGAGCACTTCCCACTCATATTTTATTAATTGTCTTCTTAGATTGAGAGATACAATCTAAGTTGATGTCACATGCAAGGTTAGGAATGGACGCCTCATCTCTCTATGGCATGATAATTAGTCAGGGAATGGATCCCTCCTCTCTACTCTACCCACAACACAGTACCCCTTTACTCCGTCTTCTCTAAGAGCTAGATTAAGCATCGTCATACATGACAACTCCTGACAACTCCCACATTGATTGAGCCACCTAACACCCTCTTACCTCTCAAACCCAACTTCTCCCAACATTTTCTATTAGAAAGGACACCCTATCCATACTTTAACCACCTCAACTACCCTAAACCTCCTACACAAAAGACAACCTATTGTTGAATGACATAACATCGTTTGGAATAAAGCCCTAACTCCATACTTATCCTTTATTCTTTGGCTTGCAATTCTGAATAAATTATTGACTATTGATTGCCTGGGCTTTTTGCACATTGATCCCACTTGTCCCATGTGTTGAGTTTCTTCCAAAACCAAGGACCATCTCTTTTTTATCTGCCCCCTTCAACAACTTCATATGGCAGTACGTAAAAGCTAAATGTATCTAGTCTAATAGGACGCAAACCCTCACTGATATTAAACAACGACTGTCTGCTCCACAGGCTCATCCGACAACTGACATACACTTATACATCCTTGCCTTAGGACTAAGTATATATATTCTATGGTGGGAGCTCAGTCTCAAACGACTTGCAAATCAATCCCCAAGCTTGGAGTCCATCCAATCAGAAATCATTCGACAAATTCATGAGTTGGTGATTGTGAAGGCCTTACACCTACGTAACACTGCCACTGTCCTCTCTTCTCTAAACATCTGGTACTTCCTTATTTTGCAAGGATGCTCTAGCATTTTATAATATCTTTGAGTTAAATGCTTTACATTTTCATGTAAGGCTTGTCATAGGGTAAACCCCTTCTGTTTAGTAGTTTATGTTTCAATGTCAACATTTATTTATTCATATCATTTTCCCTTAAAAAACATTATAAGATCCATACGTTGCCAATCGCTGGCTGTCAACTTGCCTTGTGCTGTAACATTATATTTGTTATACCGATGCCGAACTTCTGTCTGTAGTCTCGATGTTGTCCAAATTTAGTTGTTATGAATATTATTCGAAATTAACGTATAATTCAAAATTGCCAAGGAGTAATCATGTAAGAACATCATTTTTAACTAAATATTGACTAATTATTTCAAAAAATATTTTATGAAATTCAACATATACCATGAAAAATGCAAAATATGATCCATGTTTTTATTCAATCATGTTCCATATTAAAGGCAAATTGGCATTTTATATTTAAAAATAGGCAAGTTGTTTTCACTTTTCAATTATACTTTTTATTTATATTTTAAATCTTTTGAATTACTTATGGCAGATATACCATTTTCTATATTTTAAGTTTGAATCTTAAGAAATAATATTAGAATTTGGATCCTAAAAAAAGATTCATGATTGGCAAATGACATTAAACTCATATTTTTCATTAGTTACTAAAATTGAAAGTATAGAATACCATTTTAATAATGAAATAAGTTTTAAGGGATGAAAACGAAATAAATGAAAATTTGATAACTTAGTTCAATGTGAAATAAGGTTGAGGAACTAATTTGATTGAAAACTTAAGAATATTTAAATTTTATTTATTATTTAAAATATGAAAAACTAATTATAAAACATGAAAGATTTATTTGATATTTAACCCTATCGTGCTTTTTTATGTGACTATTCCTCATTATTTATCAATAATAATGACATTTTCAGTTCAATACGACCAAGTTAGAGATTAAGTTTTTGATGGACCCTGGAAAAATTTTTCTTTAAAAGTAAGCATGACTTAAATTAATATTGGAGTTTTGATATATTTAATTTTGAAACTATACTTATGTCAAGGTTAGTAAGATTTGTTGAATTGGTAAGTGGAAATTAAAGCGTTAATACATTAAGGATGTTCAAGGGCATCTTGGGAGATTACTTTAGCATAGAAGAGCATAAGCTTATAAGAAAGGGGTAGGATGGACTTTTTGGGCTCGTTAAAGGTAGAAATGGGATAAGGATGTGTTGTTTTGCTTATGAAGAGGGAAAAATCGTGAATTGAAGAGGGAGAAAATAGAGAAAGTGAAATTAAAAGAGAGAGGAAAAAGGTTTTGGAGAAAAGAAGGATAGGAGAGAAATCAAACTTGTTGAGATAGGTTAAACATCTTTCCTTCTTGCTTTATTGAAGGAAAAGAGTAAGTGTAGAGAATGGAAAAGTTGGTGTGGGAAGAAGATGGAGTAAGAGAACCCAAGTGATTTTTGGGGTTCCTAAACTAGGTATGGGTTTTCTAACCTAAATAGGTTTTAGGTAGATTAGATTTTAGTTCATTTTGTGCTTGGTTGAAATTTCTATAATTTTTGAAGTTTTTGAGTTTTATTGGAAAGTTGTTTTAAATGGAACCTTGATTATTGTAGGGAACCAAGGAAACCTTAACCAAGAGTAAGGGGAAAGGTAAGCTTGACTTGGTTTTCGTGAGCTATTTAGGTGGGTAATTTATTTATAGTTTTTGTGTGATTGGGCAAAATTTTGCCTATGTATATGTGTGTGTGTGTGTGTGTGTGTGTGTGTGTGTGTGTGTGTTGATATTGACTCGTTGTAAATGTTGGAAATGCATGATGAAATATGTCTATTGTTGCACCTTGATAGAAGCCATGATATTGGCTATTGTATGAAAAATGAAAGAAAAGGTATTAAAGGTATAAAAGCATTTTGATAAAAATGATTCTGAGCATAATTATATGCTTCTGTTTGGGCGAGAGTGGAACTATTATGTCATCACGTGCACATTGACAAGAGCCTTCTCCTAGCTGCCCGCTTGTGGCATATGATCTCCGAAATGGACTCATTCTGTTCAAAGGATAAACTTCGGTTTCCTCATTCTGTTTCATAGAACACGAGCCGTTTGTTATGCATTGCATTTTGATCGTTAAGTATGAAGCATATTGAGTGATATGTGTTAAGAGATGTAATATGACGTGAATTAAATTTTTAAGAAATGTTTGAATTGCTGATTGCAAGTCTACATATATATATGTACATATGTATATATCTATGCATATGCTTGAAATTGGGGCCAGTTGCCAATGATTATAAGTATATTAGCCACCGAGCTGTGTTGCTCACCCCCATTATTCCCTCCTCAGGCGCTAAACAAGAAAGTTAGCAAATTCTTGCAAGGCATCGGAAGCTCCAATTTATTAGAAGCTTTGCAACTAAGTTAGCTCAATCACCTTTGGACAGCTCCATAAACATATTAAACATTAAGCATCTTACTTACATTGTTATCGTGTTAAGCTTTTGTTTAATGTCAATATGTAATTAAAGTTATGTATGACCTTATGGTTGTTTTGGTAAAAGAGTTAGAAGTGAAAAGTTCCTCAAGTGTACATGCATGTTTCTCTGTAATTATTCATTTCAAAATCTAAGTCTTTTCTAGGTGTAAAAATCGTGTGTCAACTTCGGGGGCAAATCTGGGCTTGATTGAGGCAAAATTAGTCAAAATTGCCTTCTGGAAAGTGTAGCTTGTTCTTTTAGCTTTCCAACGATATATAGCATAACAATCTTGGATTTTTTTTTAGACAGAAAGTTATAGTCCTTGTATAGGAAGAAGTATCTTCCGTCTTTCGCTTCTTCTTAGTTTTGCTTTTTGTGATGATGTCATCTTCTTCTGTCTGACGCTATCTTCTTCTATTTTTTACTTCGTTTGTGTTTTGCTTCCTCTTAGTTTCGCTTCTTCTGTGATAACATCATCTTTTTCTATGATAACGTCATCTTCTTCTGTGTTTTGTATCGTTTGAGTTTTGCTATCTTCTGCCTTTTAGCTTCTTCTGTATTTTGCTTCTTCTGTGATGACGTCATTGATGATGTCATCTTCTTCTATGTTACTGTTCATGAACTTCTTATGTGTTACTGTTTATGAACTTCTTCTGTGTTACTGTTCATGAGCTTCTTCTGTGTTTCTGTTCATAAACTTCTTTTGTGTTACTGCTCATGAACTTCTTCTGTATTTCTGTTCTTGAACTTCTTCTGTGTTACTATTCATGAACTTCTTCTATGTTTCTGTTCATGAACTTCTTCTATGTTTTGTTCCTTCTGAGTTGCGTTTCTTCTTAGTTTTGTTTCTTCTGTGTTTTGTTCGTTCCTTTTGCCTTTTGAATCTTCTGTGTTTTGTTCGTTCCTTCTGCCTTTTGTATCTTCTGTATTCCGTTCCTTCTGCCTTTTATATCTTTTGTGTTTCGTATCTTCTGCCTTTTGTTTCTTCTGTCTTTCGACTCCTTCTGCCTTTTGTATCTTCTATGTTTCGTATCTTTTGCCTTTTGTTTCTTCTATCTTTCCGTTCCTTCTGTTTTTTGTATCTTCTGTGTTTTGCATCTTCTGCCTTGTGTTTCTTCTGTCTTTCCGTTCCTTTTGTCTTTTGTATTCTTCCGTGTTGATTTCGAATGTCGGACTCCAGAAACGGAGTCTAGCATTGTTTGGTATCAGAGCTTTGGTTTTTCCTAGGCTTAGAATGCAAAGTAGGAAGAAGTGATACGATATGTGGTTATGGGTTGCTTTGTAAATTGATTGAATTACATTAAGTGACATGCATGTCATGCATACATGTAGAAATTAAGACTAAAATGAAATGTAAGCTAATAGTTAGTGGTTGCATTGAAGGAGTAGGATGCCACCTTGTAGAAGGACACAAGGAGTATTGCAAGGATCAATTGCACCTGACTCTCTAATAAGGGAGGAGAGTATTGATGAGTTTATAGCCCCAGGGAATGCTGAGGCTTTTGTAGGGCAAAGTAGTGAGCCTGTTCAGTTACAGTCCCAGGAATCTCCTTTTCCACAGGAGCAAGTGCTTGCTTCATTGGATCCGAAGATGTTTCAGGCATTTACTCAAGCCTTTGCTCAGGCCATGGGCCAGATGCCGCAATCCTCTATTCTGGTCCCAGTTAAGAAGGAGAAACAGTTTGACAAGCTCAGGAAGTACAGGATAGTGGACTTCTATAGGACGACAAACCCAGAAGAAGCTGAGACTTGGTTGAGAAAGACCGAGAGGATACTGGATCATATGGATTGCGAGGATGATGAGAAAGTTTTGTATGCTGCTAGCCTACTTTAAGGGGATGCTTTACATTGGTGGGAGAGTGTGCTAGGGAGCCAGATGAGACCACCAGTGCTGGCATGGAAGGACTTCTTAACTACTTATAAGAAGAAGTACCTGTCTGAACTTCTTCTGTGTTTCTGTTCATGAACTTCTTCTGTATTACTGTTCATGAACTTCTTCTGTATTACTGTTCATGAACTTCTTCTGTGTTTTTGTTCATGAACTTCTTCTGTATTTTGTTCCTTCCGAGTTTCGCTTCTTCTTAGTTTTGCTTCTTTTGTGTTTTGTTCGTTCCTTCTACCTTTTGTATCTTCTATATTTCATATCTTCTGTCTTTTGTTTCTTCTGTCTTTCTGTTCCTTCTGCTTTTTGTATCTTCTGTGTTTCGTATCTTCTGCCTTTTGTTTCTTCTCTCTTTCCGCTCCTTCTGCCTTTTGTATTTTCTGTGTTTCATATCTTCTGCCTTTTGTTTCTTCTGTCTTTCTGTTCCTTCTACCTTTTGCATCTTCTGTGTTTCACATCTTCTGCCTTATGTTTCTTCTGTCTTTCCATTCCTTCTGTATTTTGTATTCTTCCGTGTTGATTCCGAATGTCAGGCTCCAGAAACGGGGTCCAGTAGTTTTAAACTAAATTTATGATCAAATTTGAGAAGAAATTATATGAATAATTCAAGTAAAAATAATATTATTTTGTTATTTTGGAATCTAATTGAACTAGCTTAAAGAATTGGCAATTTTAGTGCCACCAAACACATAGAATGAGTAGAGTTTGCAATCTTGACTCCAAGTTAGCATACTATTCTTAAGTTGATAAATTCTAGGTTCTAAAAGTTGAATTGAAATTTAATTCAAAACTCTATTCAGAAGTCAACGTCGTTCTTAGAATAATATTATCTTACTTTTATAGATATAAAAATATAAAAATAAAATAATATTACTTAAAGAGTCGTTTAGTCTACTTCTATTTTTGTTGTGATTGATAGTTTTCAGTTACTGTCTTTTTTTTTAAATAAAAACATAAACTTGTTTTATTGTTAATGTCAATATAGTTATATTCTTATCATTGATAATAATTACATGTTAGATAAAACTTAAAGGTAAAATATTTTTAATTTAATAAATTTATTTTAATATCTTATATAATATTTATTAACAAACTATTAACAAAATTATTTAATTTTATCACAATAAATAATTTAAAAATTGAAATTTTATTTTAATTATTAAATCAAAATTTATTGAAATTTATATAATTTAAAGATATTTTAAATTTAATTACATGTATTAATACTTATTAAATTTAATTACAAAATTAAGTAACATTAAATTATTTATAATACTCATTAATAATTAATAAATTAAATAATTGAATAATATATATTTAGTTGTTAGTAAATTAGAATATAAAAATACAATAGAAAGTAAAAATTACTTTTTATGAAAAATTAGAAGAAATGAAAACTAAAAATAAAAAAACTAAGAAATAGGTTTTTTTATTGTATTTGGAAATAAAAAAGACAAATAAAAATAAGAATAAGAATAAGAATAAATAGGCATTAATTATACTAAAATATTATTCTTTAATGCAATTCAAGCATACTTTTCTCAAGCTTAAGTCATATGGCTCAAGTTCAACCCTTCAAGTCCTCTATCTCATTTTTTATGTACCAATTCTATCTTATTTTATCTCAACCATCTATTTATGTGGGTCTCACAAAAATGGATGGTTGAGATAAAATGAGATAGGGTTGGTATATGAAAAATGGGACAGAGGATCATCTCCTGTTCAACCCTTCAAATTCTCTGTCCCATTTTTCATCTACCAACTCTGTCCTATTTTATCTCAACCATTCATTTATTAGGATCCCACAAAAATAAATGGTTGAGATGAAATAGGACAGGGGTCGATACATTAAAAATGGGACAGAGGATCATGTCCCATTCAACTCTTCAAATTCTCTGTCCTATTTTTCATGTACCAACTCTGCCTCATTTTATCTCAACCATCTATTTACATGGGTCTTACAAAAATAAATGGTTGAGATAAAATGAGACAAAGTTGGTACATAAAAAATGGAACAGAAAATCATGTCTCTAGCGTAGCGTTTGGTTATCGTCTCCATTAGTGGAGACGGATGACAGGAACGCAAAAATTCTGTGCCTAGTAGTGTTTACTTACTATCCCTACTTATTTTTGTTCCGACTCCAAAGCATAGTGGCATAAATTTTTTGTTCCTTCCAAGACTATGGTGCAAGATTTCTTGTCCCGGGGACAGAAACAAAACATATAAGCAACTTTTAGAAATACTCCTCCCCACATATAAGTAATTTTTTATTCTTAATTATATTATTAAACTCATCATCATCATTATTATTAATTAATATTATTATTATAAAATTTAAAGTTATTATTATCATTATTATCATCATCATCATTAATTATTGTTATTATTATTATTAATTATTGTTATACTTTTTTTACTTATGAATATTCTTATTATTCTTATCATCATCATCATCATCATCATCATTATTGTTATTATTAATTATTATTACTATAAT
>JANZLD010000004.1:17497392-17519660 GCA_026413575.1 Erythroxylum carthagenense | reverse complement strand
AATTGATTTTCTTATTGTTATTTTTATTATCATTATTATTCATAATTAATTTTCTTATTATTATTGTAATTATTAAATTTCATATCATTATTAATTTTCTTCCTCTTCTTCTTCTATTATTATTATTATTTTTTTACTAATACAAATCATTCGTTAATACAAATCATTCGTTATAAAATAATTGATGAATTATATATTTCCAATTATATTATATTACAGGGGTATTTTAGTCATTGATATTGTTTTTATGTTCTGTCAACTGTAACTAAACGCATTTCTGTCATCGATACGAAGATAGTTTTATCTGTTTTATCC
This sequence comes from Erythroxylum carthagenense, assembly GCA_026413575.1. Taxonomy (NCBI): domain Eukaryota; kingdom Viridiplantae; phylum Streptophyta; class Magnoliopsida; order Malpighiales; family Erythroxylaceae; genus Erythroxylum; species Erythroxylum carthagenense. The sequence continues at coordinate 17,519,345 of JANZLD010000004.1, read as the reverse complement.
ATCATAACTAAACATCTTATTGTCTCCAATTTTTGTTCTGTTCCGTCTCTAAATTTTTATCTCGTTTTATCTCTGCATATTGGAAAGAGTAACCAAAGAAAGGTTAAGTTCAACTTAATTTTAAATCAGCTTTCAACTCGACTCAATCTAAATTAGATATCTAATTCGATTCAATCCGCTGTCATCGTTAGACATGAGCAAAAAATGGACTATGTACATGCCATGTGGAGATGCTAATGTCTAAAACGAGGACGTTTGGTTCCCTGAAGTGAAATGACTAACTTTTGAACGGACTACCTGGGTCATTATTTCTGAGAACAATCCGACGATTCCTATTGGTCAAAATAACTGAGGCGCCAAAACTAATCCCTGACTTCATCCGATTTTTCGCTTAGGATAAGCAGTTACTGAAGGTTTACTGTCGGCCGTAGCATGGCCATCGCAATAGCCAGTTGCTGCTTCTCCGGCCTCACCTCAGCCGTCAAGTTGATCCGTCACGTTCCGACGCACCGGTCCTTAGTCTCACTCGCTCCAAAAGCCGCCAAAGGAGGGGCTCCGCAGAAGAAGTATCAGAGAAAAGCAAAAGATGATAATTCATATCTATATGGCGATGGAAAGTCGCAAGGGACGGCGTTTGGGATACAAAGAAAAGAGAAGGAGGAGCTTCAGTTTGATTCGAAGGAGAGTTTGGTAATTCTGCTTTCGCGTTGCTTGCTTATTTTGATTTGGCAGTTTATATCGTTTGTTTCCTTCTTTTTCTTTTCAGGTCGAAGCAGGGAATCTTCAAGAGGCGGCTTTTTTAAATGCGGTTGTCAAGGTAGAAATTGTACTAATGAATGTTATATTTGACAATGAATTGTTAGCTTTAGTTCATTCTTCTTGTACTTGCTTTTTTGTGGTAATATATGACTTTTTTCCTTCTTTCAATTTGTATAGGTTTATTGCACTCATACTGCACCAGATTATTCGCTTCCTTGGCAAAAACAAAGGCAATACACAAGCACTGGGAGGTGAGCAGCGTGGTTCTTTAGTAAATTTGTGGATTTTCTCGTTGCTGATTTTGTATTTTGTGTGGGAATGTGGGCGATGGTATTCAATTTCTGTTCTACTCTGCAAATTTTGGCAAGTTTCTAGTTGACTTTTTACTTGTACTCATTCTTGTATTGTGTTTTTTTTCCCAGTGCTTTTATGATTGGAGATGGAAAGCTCTTAACAAATGCTCATTGTGTTGAACATGATACACAGGTTATCTTTTCTCAAAATTAAGGACACAGTACTATTGATATGATAGACTTACATATAATAACAGTCCCCAAACTTTTCAAATTTCTCTCAAGTATGAGCATCTGTATTTCCAAGTAAGGTAACATGGAAATTGGGTTTATTTTGTCAGAATTAGCTCATCGTACGTTTGATTTGATGAATTAGGGAGCATGTATGTGATAGCGGCAATATATAACGCTTCCTATAGGAGCATGTATATGAAAGGGGCAATATATAACGCTTCCTATTTTAGTCAACGTTTTATGTTATGTTGAAGCTTTGCCTGGCCTCTTTTATAAGTGTTGTTAAAGACACGAAATTTGCTTCTTTTTTTTTCATTTTACATTTAAATGCAGGTCAAAGTAAAAAGAAGGGGAGATGATAAAAAATATGTTGCTAAGGTACTTTTATTCTACTAGATCCTTAATCGTTACAATATATGTGCTAGTTACTTTGTGAATATTAAGCTTAAATGTTGTTTTTTAGTTTTGTCTTCCACTAATGTCTCAATGTGGCTGGAAACTGGAGGGAAAAGTCTTTTTGATCCTTGTTTACTGAAGCACGTAATCGTTGCATGCCTAAATTGCTAGGTCGGAGATTGTTTATGCTTATGGGGAATTGGCATTGGATCTTGCAGCTGACTTGTCTTCGTGATTTAATTAACAGGTACTAGCTAGAGGCGTGGATTGTGATATAGCTTTGCTCTCAGTGGAACATAAGGAGTTTTGGGAAGAAGCAGAACCACTTAAGCTTGGACGCTTGCCACGTCTGCAGGTTGTAATTGTAGCTTGTACTTATTATGGTGTCATTGTGTTGTATTTTCTTGTCTTTCAATCCTCTTCTTTTGCATTCTCAGCTGCACCTATTATGTTTCGCTTGGACTTTCTAACTTGTGAAATGAAAATGATATTTGTTGTGGCATTTAAAAGTTATGTACTCATCAACTCTGGATCATCATATGAAATGTGTCTAAAAATTATGAAGAATGCCCTAAGTACAATAGATCTAAACCAATATTTTTTTCTTGAGGAAAAAGTGACACTGCAACCTGTTTCTTTATTTATGTGGATGTCTGTTGGAATTAGATATGTGATGTATTTATAGTGCATTTCTGTGGAGGTATGTCTTTTGGTTGTTCTAAAAATCAACATTGATACTTTGTCTTGTATTTATGGTTTGGATATGCTTTTTGTGTAACTTTTTATATGGTCAGGATGCAGTAACTGTTGTAGGATATCCTCTTGGAGGAGACACCATTTCAGTGACAAAGGGAGTTGTATCACGGATAGAGGTATAACTTTGTGATTAGTTGAACGAATTGTGATAAGCAGTGAATTAGTGTCAGTTTGATGTCTTCAGTTGTTCTTGAGAAATCTTTTTGTAGATCAATTTATAGTACGAAGTTGCAACCTTAAATTTTCAGGTTACTTCGTATGCTCACGGATCATCTGATCTGTTGGGTATTCAAATTGATGCCGCAATAAATCCCGGTAACTTTTCTGCTAACTTTTGCTTTCATTGCAATTTTCCCAATTACATTTGTTATTTTTTCAGCGTGGACCACTTCTATAGTGTTCCTTCTCTTTCTGTCTAGTGTTTTTTTCCTGTTTTTATTAAGGCTTTATTTCATATCATTGTGATAGCCAGTGCTTATACTTACTAGATTTTAGGTAACAGTGGTGGTCCTGCATTCAATGATCAGGGAGAGTGCATTGGGGTGGCATTTCAGGTGTTAAATCATTTTCTTGGTCTGAAATATTTTTTCTATATGGCCCGATCCAGATATTTACTCTTTTTTACTTGCTTATAGGTATGAAGATAGGATTCTTTTGTGCTATTTTCCACATGCTTGCTGTGCTCGTACACAATTGTCTGTCATTTTCCACTTTGTTTTTACGCGACAGTCTTTTTAGGTTTACAGATCTGAAGAGGCTGAGAACATTGGATATGTTATTCCCACAACAGTTGTATCTCATTTTCTGAATGACTATGAGAGGAATGGAAAATATACTGGTGAGTTGCTCTGATTATTTACAATTGTTCGTATTTTCATTGTTCATTTGCTTGTGGAACCCTTAGAAGTTTGAACTATGTACATTGCCGTTCTGAGAGAGAGAAGTTTTTTTAAGTTTAAACTAGTTCTGGTAGTTTTGTTAATATTCTAGTGTTAATATCAACGTTCAACTGGTCTCAAGAAAAACTACCTTCAAGTTGCTGTATGCTACATTTTCTATAACATTGCGGTTCTTCTTAACCTCGCATCATTGGAAGTTTTTCTTTATAGCTAGGAAGTTTAATTTGTGATGTAGTTACAGTAGTCAAAGTGGAGTTCCTAGTGAAAGCAATTTGTTATGTGCCCGTACTTAGGATTGAGTCCAAGGACAATTCTCATGAAGTTAATCTCTTTCCCCTTATTTGCGTTGGTTCCCTTCCTTGTAGAACTTATTTTTGGTGATGAAAAACTGGCAACACTTGTTAAGACAAGGTCTGCTGAGATTGGGCTAAATTACTCTTCTTCTAATTAGCTAATTTTTATTATAACTTCTTCCTTATATAGGCAAAGAAACATAAAAATTCCACCTAAACTGGGACTCAGAAAAACTCGTATTCAAGTTGTTTTAGGACTCTTAGAAATACTCCTATTCAAATTGTTTTTATTAACATAACTATAGCAGGAATTAGTGCAGAAATAATAGACTCCTACTAAAAATAAAATACTCCTCTGATAGACTCCTTATAAAACACTCCTCTAGTAGACTCTTAATAAAACACTCCTCTTTTTAAGTAGTAGGTACTTCCCACAATGCATCCAGACTCCCCTTTTCGACATCGAGCTTGCCCTCAAGCTCGAACTTAGGTTATGCCAGTGATGGTATGCAAAGATATCTCAGGTTCTCTCTCTACTGGTTCCTCCCCTTCTTCCTTAGAATTTGCCACCTCAATCTGAAATTGTCGCTTACATTTGTGCCCCACCGAATAAGTCTTGTTACAGTTGTAGCACAACCCCTTCTCTCTTCTTTCGGCCATTTCCGATATGGTTACGCGCCTTCCCATCGGGTTCATAGTACTTGCCATACTGGAGGTTGTTGTTTTAGCCCTCGGGTTTACCTTACTTCCTAAAGGTGTGGCTGTACTTGCGTTAGTGCTGTTAAAACGACTGTCCAGTTGTGAAGATAGCCATAGGGTGGTGTTTCGGCTGTCTCTTACCCTTTGGATGTATTGCATTTGCATACATTGCAATTTTCTTTAACGTACTCTTGCTAAGTTCATCACAGCTAAGATTAATAGGATATTGCATCTCCACCTCGATTCGCAGTCGTTCTACCAATCTAGTTGTGAGTAGATTTACTTGTAGATCTCGAGGAAGCCTTATGGTTTGAGCCAATAGTGTTTGGAATTGGGGTTGATATTCTTCTACGCTCCCCGTCTGTTTGAGGTTTGCCAATTCTCCTACAGGGTTGTTACTAAGGTGAGGGTCGAATCTCATATTACAATGGCTTTTGAAAGAGTACCAATGCATCCCTAGTTCTTCTTGTTCAGGTTGAAAGAACCACAATTGGGGCTGCCCCATTAAATGAAAGGTAGCCAATCTTACCTTCTCCTCCTTCGATGTTTGTTGGCTTAGGAAAAACTGCTCACACCTGTGAAGCCAAACCAACAGATCCATTGAGCCATTGTTCGTTGGAAATTCCATCTTAGTATATTTAGGCACCATTCTTGTCCGCTGCCCCCATGAGTCTTGTCCTCCCCTGGTAGTGGTGATGCTGCCTAATACTTGCTCGCTTTTGCAGCTTCCAACCTTGCAAGCATGCGGATAATCTCTGCATATTGACCCTTCAATTCTTGCTGCCCCATTTCTAATGCCCGTATCCTTTGATCCATCTGTCAATCTACCGAAGATCGCTCTGCGGCTGAATTGCCTGTTTCGTCCATGAACTCCTGCTTTGATACTGAAATGTTATGTGCCTGTGCTTGGGATCGAGTCCAAGGATGATTCTCGAGAAAGTTAATCTCTTTCACCTTATTTACATTGGTTCCTTTCCTTGCAAAACCTATTTTTGGTGATGAAAAACTAGCAACATTTGTCAAAGACAAGGTTTGCCGAGATTGGGCTAAATTACTCTACTCCTAGTTAGCTAATTTTTATCATAACTTCTTCCTTACTTTATTGCATAACGTAATAATCTTATATAGGCAAAGAAACATAAAAGTTCCACCTAAACTAGAACTCATAGAAAACTCCTATTCAAGCTATTTTAGGACACTTAGAAAGACTCCTATTCAAATTGTTTTTGTTAACATAACTATAACAGAAATTAGTGCAGAAATAATAGGAGTAAAATACTCCTCTTATAGACTCCTAATAAAACACTCCTCTTTGCAAGTAGTAGGTCCTTCCCGCAATGTATCCATATTGCAAGTTACCTTGCTACTACATCTCTTTTTTAAGATTCTTTAAACTTTGCTTAGACCTAGTTTCTATCATGATTACTTATTTTCCTATGTCAGTGGGATTATCTGCTTGTTGCTTATGAACTTGGATAAAACATGCCTTTGGATGTATTCACATTAGTCCACAGAACAGAGTATAATATGTTTTTTATGTTTTTTTAATCTATTTATTCCAACGCACAACTATATTGGTATTTCTGATTTTGCTTCATTTTGTTGTGAATCTTCACCATTCATTTTGATCTGCTATTCTTTTTACATTGACTTCCAGGCTTCCCATGTCTTGGCGTATTACTGCAGAAGTTGGAGAATCCAGCTCTTCGTGCATGCTTAAAAGTACAGTCCAATGAGGTATATCTGTTTGTTCTTCTTTGCTGGATCTAAACTATGACCTTGTTTCAGGTAGTGTACTTGACCTTTACTGATGATTTTCAGGTTTGTGATTTATAAATAATAATAATTCATGTTAAAGTCATGTATCTTATGGCATTGGTAAGGCTTGAAATGGCTTGTGTGAGGCTAAACGAGAGAGTTGAAAGTGAATATAGTATGGGACTATTACCTGGTTAAAAACAAGGAAGCTGAGCTGATCAATGATAAAGTAGCTGGAAGGTAGATACAAGGAAATTCTTAGTTGTGGGGAACAAGGTGGAGAACAGACTTGGGTACATGTGGTGCAGATGGTGATTTTAGTGGAGATGAAATTGATCATAGAAATTTCTTACCTTTCAGTTTCTTAAATTCATTCGGACTTGACATCGGGAATCCAATCATTCATAGGGATTTAATCTTGTGTTTAAATTTATGAAGTTTCACTAGGTCTTGTACTTGGGAGCTAATATCTGTTGTTTGCATAAGAATTTGTTCCGTCATATGTTATTCTACATTTAATTGAATGATTTTTATTCCATGCTTATACTTATCTAATTTGTGATCAAAATTATTTAAGATCCATTTTTATATCCCAATTAAATCAACTGCAAACTTTGGTTTGTATAGGGTGTGCTAGTTAGGAGGGTTGAACCAACCTCTGATGCAAGCAAGGTCTTAAAAGAGGTATACTAGCTAATTGGCTATTCAAAACCTTCTTGATTTGATATTCTTATATGGTCAACTTGAGGAAAGTTCTAATTGCAGTTAAGTTTAAGTGAGTATCAGTGACCTCATTGCCCCATGTCTCTTTATGTAAATTACAAACGATATCAAAGATAATCTGTTAGTACACTGAGAAAGATGGAGAAGAAATATGAGCAAAAAGGAAAATTTAGTTGTAGAAGAAAGGATTCAGGAATGTTGTTTGTCTCATGGAAAATGCACCATAGTAGTCCATCATGGTCAGTGACCGAGAGTAGGCTGGTCTTTTAACAATTTACGGTCCCTGACCCCATTTCAGGCAAGAAATGTAATCTTTTTCTATATCATCAACCACTGATGTGTTACATGCAATTGTGTAATACATGCTGCTATCCTGGATAACGAGTTAATCAACCATAAGATAACTTCAAATGCTGGAACAACCGTGTTTATCATTTTCCAGTAACAATGGATAAATTGAAATGGTGGAACAACCGTGTTTATCATTTTTCAGTAACAATGGCAGTTGTTTTCCTGTTAGGGGGATGTGATCATGAGCTTTGATGGTGTTCATGTTGGATGTGAAGGAACAGTGCCATTCCGATCAAATGAGCGCATTGCATTTCGTTACCTTATCAGTCAAAAGTAAAGAGTCTTATTCTCTGTCATTATTGGAATTAGAATTTCACTATATCTTTTGATATAATGGTATTTTGGTCCAGTTAATTGTGTTGGTTTGTGTGGTTTAAATACATCATACTTGTGCCTAATAAGATAGTTCTTTTCTCTATAATCCCCACCTTTTGAAGTGGAATGTGCTATCAGATATGAGTAACTTTTGTGAAATTAGCTGATGGCCTATCTTTAAATATTTCAAAATTAGGTAATGTTTTTCTACAGATTTGCTGGTGAGGTAGCAGAGCTTGGTATTATCAGAGCAGGGATTTTCATGACAGTTAAAGTATTTCTAAACCCAAGAGTGCATTTGGTATGCCATTTAAAAACTTTGGATGACTTCGGTCATTAAAGCATTTCCTCTTTCTTTTACATTTATATGTTAACTAGTTTCTATATTTTTCTCTTGCTTTCAAGGTTCCTTATCACATTGATGGTGGTCAGCCTTCTTATATAATTGTTGCTGGATTGGTGTTTACTCCTCTTTCAGAACCACTGATAGAGTATGTAATGCTTCCTTGTGCCCACTGCTCAATAGTGTCCGTAAAAATCCATAAAACATTTTGGTACATGAACTTTTTGGTCCGTTTAACTGGCTAACTCTGAGGTTATTTGGCTCTATTTCTCGTTTTCGGTTTGCCAATAGGGAGGAATGTGAAGACTCTATTGGGGTAAGTACTGCCCTCAAGGGAACATCTTCTCTTTTCTACCACGACTTTGAACTCATCCTTTCTGATCAAGATAGTTTTCTAAATCTATCTGTATCCTCTGCTCAGCTGAAACTATTAACAAAAGCACGTTACTCTCTAGCAAGATTCAAAGGAGAACAAATTGTCATCCTATCACAGGTAAACTTTCTACCTTTCTACCCGTCATGTAATTTCTTCTCTGGACTTGCAACTAGTTCATCTTCTGATAGTTATGGTGGGAAATATTTTTCGCATGTATCATCTTTGCTAAAGAATGACCCTGTGCTAATTTCCTTGCTGATGATAGGTCTTAGCAAATGAAGCCAACATTGGCTACGAGGATATGGGAAATCAGCAGGCAAGTTGTCAGTTAATACTTTAAGCTTTTATAAGCCTGTTTCCCAATCAAGTCACAAATAATCACGGATGATGATTACAGGTTTTAAGGCTCAATGGAACCCGAATAAAAAGCATCCATCACCTAGCACACCTCGTTGATTGTAAGTGGAGCGATCTCATTCCCGTATTTTGCATACTATACAATCTCTTTCTCACTGTTCTTAGTTGTGTTCATCACCAGCAAGCAAGGACAAATATTTAGTTTTTGAATTCGAAGACAATTATCTTGCTGTTTTGGAGAGGGAAATCGCAATTTCTGCGTCATCTCAGATTCTTGGTGATTATGGGATACCATCCGAACGATCCCCTGACCTAGTGGAGCCATATGTGGATTCATTAGGAGACGTCCATTGTTTGGATCAGGAGTTCAATGACAGTCCTGTTTCAAGTCTAGAAATAGGCTTTGATGGCCTTCTTTGGACTTAAACACCTAAAATTTGAGACCTTAAATCTCCACTTTAGACACCATTTATGATGGATAAGCATGTCTCCAGTCCAAAGCCTATCCAATTCATCACTCGTGGGCTTATGAAAATTTTCCGGGGAACATGATATTTTGCCACTTGACATCTCCGCGTCTCACATGCAATCTAATTCACCACCCGGCCGTCGCATCGTGTATTATTGGGTTTTGGATGGTGGTGTTCGTCAGATAATTCCTAACCAATTTCAATGCAATTCTTGACAGAGGGATAGCAGAGTTGAACTCGAAACTTATGCAGTCATCCTGGTTGGATGTAATGATCTGTGACAAGGGAATGTGATTTATTGCTGGATGTGAATAAACATTAATATTATTTACAATTTTGAGTGAAGTGTCAATACTGAACTGTTGAGTCTCTGGGGTGCGGGGACATCATGCAGGTCCCTCAGGCACAATAGTGGGGTTGGATTCTCTTCCCCCCTCTCTTTAAGAAGTAATTCGTTTCAGAATTTCGCTCTATGGTCGTATGGGACGAGGGAGTGTGGGTTATCTTAGGCATATGTCAGAGTACTTGGGGCCATTGCAGCAATAAAGAATCACGCGGAAGCAGAAAGAAATAAATCAATGATGTGGAATATGAATCCTATAGTGGATTTGTAAGTTTATAATTTTAACAAATTTGTAGTGAAAGATGACAATAAGATTTTCATTCCATAAAAAAAGATTTATAGAAATGTAACTATTCTTCTATACTGCCACTAGCCGTCAATATATATACTAAAACTTTAAAATAGTTCCGTTGAAAACAGTTCACTGTCCTTGGAACTTATAATGCTCCTTCGTTTAAGAGTCTGATACGGCTCGTAGCTGAACTGATTGTGCCAATTCAATTGGTTGAGTATAATTTTGTATGTAACCTGTAAAGACAAAGATAACAGTCAAAGGGAAATGAATTGGATAGCTGTAGAAGTTTTAGCAGTTGAAAATGAGAAGGGAAAACATTCATAGCTGGTGAGTTTATCATCCAACTACACTTGCGATAGGGACGTAAGGAGTAGGCAAGTGAACTCCACATGACTTCTAAAAGAATATTTAAAGAGGTTTGGAAGAAATTCATCTTGGAATGTGAAGGAGATGATTATTGATTTAGCTGAAACGTTTGCCATTAGTATTACAAAAGTGATGCGTTATAGGGAAATAAAGAAAGTAATAAAAATATTGAGGAGTTCCATGAAGCAAAATTATGCAATGTTGTGGCTGTATGAGCATGAGTTGTTTAGGAAAAAATAAAGGAGAGAGATTCAAGATTGAGACAAGTTTAGAAAGGCATCTAAGATGTTTAATATGGGATTTGGAGCACCGAGACTTTGGTTTGTACAAGGTTGATTGAAGATAATTGGATTGGACGCATGCCTTTCAAAGATGTTCCTAAGGTATGTTTGAGAGTTTAGAATGGAATGGAATAGAACGGTAATTAATGAAACAAAATGGAATGAAAGGGAATGAAATGAGTCACTCCATTGTTTGGAAGTTTAAATAAAATAAGAGAGGTTTGGAAGGCAAGCTATGTCATTTCATCCCTGACCCCCCAATTTGGGGGTCACAAAATATTAAATTTTGGATGGCAAAGGATGGCTTCCAAAGTCATTAATGGTCATTCCATCATGTTTCAAAATAGACTCCAAAATAATGATCTGAGTCATTTGGGCCATTCTATTCCATTCACTTCCATCCCTCTACTCACATCCAAACATACCCTAATAGGTTGTGCTTTATTGTCAGCAGTGGTGAAAGGCGACAATTATGATTGTTGGAACTAGTTTTTAAATATGTTTGTGTGGGGGGTTGATGGTCTAGGAAAGGCTTTGAAAGTAATGGTTTAGTGTGCAAAGCACGGGAAGTATAAAAGTCATATTTAAGCCGATGGAAGTCATATGAGATGTACTTACTAGGTATTATTTTGGAAGGAAACAAATTTCACGACTGAGTATGATTAAAAGCATGCAAAGAGGAAATAAAGGCTTTATATATTGATGCATATCAAGAATCGGTGGATAAGGATCACACGCATCTGTTAAAGCCTTTATAAGCACACTACCTAAATATGAGATTGCGCGTAATAAACATAACTGAGACATTTGGATGGAGAAAGTCTATCATCAATATGTTTGAGGATATAGAAGCGAAGTTAAAAACTAGGATTTGGGTAGAAAAAAGAAATTGATGTTAATAATGATGGTGATATTTTCCCTAGGATTAAATGTTAGATATTTTCTCATTTGGTGAACAACAATTAATTGCATTTTTCAGTTTTTTCAATAATTTATCGGTTAAGTTATTTAATTCGGATAAAGATAATAAAGTGACTCAATAAATAATTTCAATTAATAAGTCGAAGCTCAGGAGGAAAATGAATTTCGATCAGTGTGAACCAACCCATGTCGGGCATTTGATGGAGAATTCTTATATGGAAGGTATATAAAGATATTAAAGTCTCCTATAGTTGCTCAATTTATTCATAAATGTAAAGTTACTCTAACATTCAGATGTTCATTTTTTGAGAAAAACATAGAAAGATATTGACTACGTCCCGGTGGTAGATTTAGTGAAGGTGTCAATGAATTCGAGCTTGTTTTAGTCTTGGAAAACTCCTCTGAACATTATGGAAACGAAATAAGGTATTTTTCACATTTTTTTCATTATTTTTCTTTCATGTTTTATCCGGGATATATAACTGAGGCTCATGTTATGTGTTACATCAAGAAGTTGGAAGCACCAAAATTCATATTAAGGTTATGAATGTCGAAGTCCAGTAGAAGCCTAGGGTTGTAGGTCTTTTGCTTTGATGATAGATTTGTAGTTAATTTAAAGAAAAGGACATAGGGCTATAGGTATTGGAATGTAAATAGAATGCATTGTAAATATGCAATCAGTTGCTTATATTACTAAAGGCTCAATCTAGAAGATTTGATCAGTTATGAACTTTTATGAAATGGTTTCACAAGATTCAATAGATGTATATCTTACTTTAATGGAAACTTTAGTCGCGTTGTTCGATGCCAAAACTTTTTACATATCTATAATTCAATATTACAAGGGACTTCGGTTTTTTACTAGCGACTTTAATTATAACCTCAGTTCTATTTATTGATTTGAGCAATATAGGACTTATTTGAAATTAATTGAAGTGAACAACATTTCCTTAAAAAAAGAGATTTTTTTTGGTAATATTTCATTATAGAGAAAGAGAGGTAGACCAAAAAATATCAACCACTAAAGAATAGAATATTAACAGAACTAATCAACCCAATATTAAAAAGTAAAGTTCATAAGTAATAAAGCTCGAATGTAAGCATAGGAAAAGGAGGGAGAGACAGATTTAGAAGACAAAGTACACTATATATAGAAGCTTAAAATGTTATTAGAAGACAAGAAATAATGAGAGCAAAAGGAGGAATTAAAGTCACATATGGAGAAATTTTAGGAAATATATTATTACATGGTAGTAACTTGGAAAATAAAAATTAATGCAGCTTGATTTATAAGGTGCGGATGTATTTATACTAAATATTCTTAGCATTTGTAAGGAAGTAAACTCAAGTATTAAAGAGGAATACGTAACTAAGCTATCAAACAACACAAAAACCTTAAGGTCTGAGTTCACACACAAACCAACATGATAAAAATAATGTCCTACTTACAATCAAAGCAAGAATTTAAAATAATAACTAAGCATAACTTCACATCTACTTAAGATAGTAGTACAACCCATAATGAGGCATTATGTAGTAAGAGTTCAAATAATTGGAGAAAATAAGTGAGATTACCTAGATCTAAGGAGGCAATGGATAAAAAAATCTAATTGGTAGTATTTACCATTTAAATTTTAACATTATATTTTGTTGTTGGAATCATATCATTTAAATCATATCACATACCCTCTAGACGTATGTGATATGATTGTAATTAATTATGTTGTCATATTTTGGACTTATTTTGTTGCTTCATTGTAATATGTGTGTTTTAGATTTATGGATTATAATATAGCATAAGTTTAGAGGAGTACGTTTAAAGTAAAATGTTCATCAAGGAACGAAAATATATATTACAATATTCACAATGCAATAGATACAATAACCTTCTAAAATAAACTTGCACCTAATCACTAAGCTTATAAAACAATAGAAACTTTTTTCTTTTAATATAGAACTTACATATATGCTCAAACTAGGCAAAGCTTTTATTTTCTACTACCAAATACACTAGACAATTACATTAAAGTTTGCAACAATTGAACATGTAAGCAATCCTAGCACTAACAATTGAACATGTAAGCAATCCTAGCATTATCACACTATTGATACTTCTCTCATTGATAATGTGAGATTTAGCTCATATTTTTCAATGATCAGTTTCTCCATCACCTTTTCTTTGTTAACAATCTTACATTCCAAACTAGAAAATTATTACACTAACATAACTTTCACATCTTCTTTACCCTTTAATTATGCTTTCGAACTCTCAATTTCCATAACTTGCTTAAAAACTACAACTTGGTCATTTACATTATTTTTAGTATTCACCTATTTAAAATACAAACAATCATTTATTTTTCAAATTAGGTGCTTGTATAACTTTCTTCCTTGGTTATTGAGTTTAAGAGAAATATAAATCATAGCCTTTAAACTACTACAACACATCCTTTACTCTTCAAGAATATTGTTTGATGATTGAATATTAGTTAAAGAAGGTAACTTAAATTGATGGCTGCTATTCATGTCCATTTGAGAATGAAAAGTAAATACAACTAGTAATTTTGGTTTGTGAAAATGAATCACTCCCCCAACTACATAAAATTGTAATGATCAATGGATTAGGATAAATAAGTTAGGAATTGAATGTGTAATAAATTAATTATTTATATTTGAGCATTTGATTATTCATTTATAATTTTATCATTTTCCTAAATTAGGTAGTTGTGATTCTAAACTGAGTGGAAGTTTCATAGGATCTAAAATTGCCAAAAAGTATGAAGTACTTTAAAATGTACTTATCTCAAATATGATTATGCATTCGCTTTTATAATATTTAAATATTTGGGAATAATTGATAATTTATATAAAATTTAATGATTATATAATTGATATAGTACGTATATTTCATTTAACACGTATAATATGAAATCCCAGATAAAAATAAAATAATAGCAATATGTTATACTATTATTTATACATATTACTATTTAAAACCCTAGATATGCCATTACAAAGACTAAGTTAGGAAGGTGCTTTTAGTAAAAATATCATGTCGTAAATAAGACTTGATATCATTAGCTATGTTGTTATCCTCAATATTAGCTCCATATAATCCTCTCCTTGACAATCAAACGTAATACAAGCCCCTTTTACCTTTCTTGTGGTTAAGGTAATTTGTTTTTTAATTCCTATCTTCATTTAAAAGCTAATCATGTTGCATATATAAATATATCCCAAAAGTTAAAGGTATTTAAATCTTACTATAATTCATGAAAATAGTTTTCCAATTTTACTTTTAATTTCTTCAAATGCCTTTAACCACTTATATGTAGGTCTTTTAAAGCTCGTACAAAAGACTAGTATGTCAAAGAGGTGAGATGTTCCATTCTCAAATACTACCTTATTGCCTCTTATGCTCCCTAGGGTTAGGAAGACCTGCAATGTTTATGGGAAAGAAAACTTGTTTGTTGTGTAATATTTGTTTTGAATGATTGAAAATGACAAACATTACTATGAATTGCTTTTACATAAAACGTTATGTTTTTCCTTATAAAGGAAGTATTCAATCTCGTAGACTAAAGTATAGAGATATTTAAGCAAACACATAGGTACTTGTTAGAGAGCAAGTGTACTGGACCAACCCCATGTGAGCATTTCATTTGGAACATTAATTTTATGTATATGAAAATTCTCATTTTGATGATAGTATAAGTGATCAATTGACCTGAGATTTCCAAAGTATCTCATATAAGGATTGCTATATTTTGATACTTCTTATCTATTCTAATTAAGGGTAGCTCAATCGATAATCATTAGATATCATAAACTATATCGAGATAATTGAGTGATCACTATAGGATTCATCACTTTAAAGTGATTAAAGAGAATATTCTACTATTCTCGATTAGTATTGACTTGTAAAATCCTTAGTTAATGTAAAATGACACTTTGAAAATAGTTTCAAATGTTATTTTTCAAAGTGTCATTAATTGAATCAATTACTAATGATGGATAACTAACATGATTAGAATCAATTAGAATAGAGATTATTTTCATTCTCTATGTCTAATAAAAACATATGATAAAAGAATTGAATTATACCAAAAAAATCATGTACAAAAGATTATTTAAACCACTTTGACATTCTTAAACTATTTAAACTACTTTGACATTATTAAATATTTAGGTGGTCATGATGCATTGCTAAATGTCAATCTTGATCTATATACATAAATTATTTAATTATATAATTGAAAATGAGTTAAAGGAGTTTAATTTATCTAATTCTAAATATGATTTAAGGTTATGATTTATATCCATTACCAATGTATGTAAGGACCAAATGAGTTACACAAAAAGAATAAGTTAAAAGTGATAAAAGGATTTTTAATTAAGTTAGATTTGATTGTAAAGTTTGAGAAATTTATTTATAAATATGATATATTTAATGAATAAAGACCAATATGAGATATTGGATATTATTGATAATAATTAATATTTAATTAGAATTAATTGTAATTCTAATTAAATTTTAATTTAAATCAGAATTTTATATTAATTAAATTACGAAAATAACAAAAACTTTTAGGTTCCAAGAGAGGTAGCAATTTTTATCTAACATTATCTACAATAATTGTAGAGTTCCCTTAACACATTATGTGAATACTGTTAGAGACTAAAAACTTGGGTGATTATGGAAGTTGCAATGAGCTAATTTCATAAACAACTTAAGGGAAACATTAAAAAAAAAGATTAAGCTTTAGAATAGGATACAAATTATGATTGATGCTTTATTACATTTTATATGATAATGATGTTATAGAATTTAAGTGATCTTGACTTTTGAGAAATCATACAAAAAGTCTCATAATTATTCCATTACACATGAGATCATAATTATTCCATTACACATGAGATCATATCCTGCCCTAATTTTCCTATATTAAAATTTTTATAGCTTTAAACAAAACAAACTTCCAAAACATATTCAGACTAGCATATGTCCATTTTATAAGAGTCCATAAATCCTAGACTACATACGTGGGTTCTTACTATGTCAAACAGGGACAGAGCTACAATGGGGGCAAGTGTCCCCACTTGTCCCCACTGCCTCTAAAAATTCTCACATGAAAAAATTATTATTTTAATTTTTGATCCCATAAAAAATATAAAATTTTGCTCCCATTAAAATTTTTCCCTCATTAAAAATAAAATTTTGCCCCTATTAAAATTTTGCCCCCATTTAAAAAAATTTCTGGATCCGTCCCTGATGTCAAATATGTCTCACATTTTTAGTTTTATCATTTCAAGACATATATGCATGTATTCCTACTTTCCTAGTCCTTATTTAGTCTCTTATGTAACTTTTCAAAGCTAAACAATTTTTAGGTGCATTTATCGATGGAGAAGTAGAGATAGTAACATGTCAATCCAATTTGGATCAATTTTATTTTTTAACAGTCAAATCAGATTGAGGTTAGAATGACATTATTATGTTAAAAAATATTAAAATGATGTTATTTGGTTAATAAATTTTGTAATTATAAAAAATATTTTAGTAAATTATACTAAAATGACATCATTTTGTTTAGTTTAGGCTAAGCCAAGCTTGCTCTCTTGAGCTTGATTTTAACCTAAAGTTTGATAAACTTAGCTTTAAAATTTATAGATTTCAAGTTGGACCAAATTCCCCAAGCCATTTTGAGCTTTTCAAGCCACACTTTCTCCATATTCCTCAGGTACTTAGTACAATGTCTGACAATAAATCTTTAAGCAAGCTAATCATATTTGTTATATTTTAAGAGACTAAAAATGTATTTTAAATCTCAACGTTTTTATTAAAATACAAAAACAAAATAAACCCTAATGTTTTAGAATATTCAATTCGAATCCTATCATTTTAAAAATATTCAAAATGTACTCTAAATGGATGGAAATTTAAATAGAATTAAGTTTTCGTTTGCTAAGTGCTACATTATCATTGACGTAGCATATATTTATTCTTTTTTAATTATTAAATGGACCCTACAACCATGTGTATGCCACATGACAATATAGGTCATATATATATAATTTTAAAAACTTAAAATTGTTTTTAAATTTAATTTTATAATAAATCCTAATTATCTTAAATTAATTATAATTAGTGTTAACTAGTAAATGGTGTTAGGTTAATGTTAATTCAAATCCCTAACCTTTTAGGTTAATGTTAATTCAAATCCCTAATCTCCAAAAATAAAAAATTTCCAACCCCTAAAAAAACATAACCAATATTATAGGAATCAATTAGCCAGGTGAAGCTTACAACTTTGCTAGCATAATAAGAGCAACCGAAAGTATTTTTTGAAAGGGATGCCAAAACATAGTCATATAAAGAAAGCCTGGAAGCATCTGCAAATAAATTGATTGTATTAAGAATGGAGTTATATCCTAAACTTGCCCAAAATCTTGAAAAATAGCTTGTTAAAGCCATGAATAGGATTAGGTCATTGCTAAACTAGATGGAAAATGATAAGGCTTCTGATTTAGATTTAATGAGAACTATCAATTCATAGCTTGATGAGGCTAAATAATCATTGTTAAAAGTTGTAGAAGAGGAAAGCTCCTCGCAAAATTTGGTCTAATATCTTGAGTTGGAGGTGGAGGGAGAGCATTTTAAATTGAAAGAGCAAAAGGCAAAAATAGAATCTATGACTGGAAAATTGCACATCAAGATCCATAAAAACAAATTTAAGCTTAAATCAACCTTTATAAAGGAATTCAAAGCAAGGGGTGCTTCTAAATAAATGATCTTAACACTTAATCAATTATCACAAAAAGCAAGGAAAGTAAGGTAAGATGCAAAAGTGATGAAAATCAAATTAAATTTATTGAGGAAATGGAGCTACTAGAATTGTCCTTTACAAAGATGAGAAGAAGTTGAGGGTTGATTAAGAAGAAGTCAAAGAAGTAAAATAATAGAGGAAAAATAACTTTATTAAATTAAGACATTGTTTGAAAGAACTAATGTTGCACGTGCCTCAACTTCTAAATTTAACTCTAAGATCACTTTATCTTAAGAAGAGTTTGAATCTTTGAGCTAGAAAGTTTAAGAGTTAGAAATGTTGATAAAAATAAAAGTGGTTGCCACTATGACTCAGGTAGAAGCTACACAGATTGGTGAAAATAAAGCTCACAAAATATTAGATATAATGTAGAAGGAGATATGGGATATGAAGGCTATAATAGAGGAAGCTTTGAAGAAGAAATAGATGGCAAAAGCAGCTAAAAGTGTAATGAAGGAAGAATTAAAGTATTTATAAGATTGCTTTTTTAAAAAATTAAAGTTAAGAATTTGAATTAACATCAACCTAATTTTAATTAATTTATTAGATACATAGGACCACAATGTCATGTGGTATACACGTGACAATAGGATGCACTTGATAATTAAAAAAAGTGCTATATTGACCATAACGTAGTACTTAATAGGCATAAACTTAACTCAATTTTCTATTTATTTAGGGTTCATTTTGAACTTTTTAAAATGTTGTGTATCAAATTAATCAATATGAAATACTAAGGTTTATCTTATGTTTTAGTGAAACTGTTAAGGTTTAAAATATACTTTTAGCCTATTATAAGAATTCAAGTCCTTAGTTAGTATAATTCGATTGAACATGTTAAAGAAAATTATATACTAACTTCAAATCTAAAGCCCACCATATGTAAATTCCTAACCATTATAGATTTGTACCTAAATCTCTCTAGACTTGATCTTCTTACAAGTATAGATACTCTTTATAAGATTTCATAAAAAATGAACACTCTTTGTATCTTTATCTTATACTTGGTTAAGCCTATATAAATATGCTTGTTGAGTATCAACAAAAATGAATCCACCAGCTCCAGTGGTATGAACTTTAACATTGTTAAAGCTTAGTATACCGTCTTCCCTGATAGAATATGAATCTGCATGATTTTAACATCATACAGTTATCATCAAAAACTATGCAATCATATATAGTGGATGAAATTCATATACACTTTATAAACATAAAGATATGAACCAAAGGATCTGTTAAAATTTAACTAGCCATATATTACAGTAATATAAGGGTGAGAGGAAAGTAATAAGCTACTAACAACAATGGAAGTTTTGGCTAAAACATTCTTGTCTCTATAAGCTTCACCGTTTTGATACAGGGTAGAGTGTAGAACCTCTCCAATGAAACTATTATATCCACGAATTTTAGAAATGCAAATATCATTAGCTTCTCCAATCTCATAACAAAAATGTAAGATATAAAAATTACAAATAGTGTGATATGATCAAAACATATTTATATCATTCATTAATTGAACAAATAATTTTTTTCTTTAATCACATGATAAAAGACTTGTAAAATCTAAAAAACTTGTAGAATTTCTTTTATTCTTTTTTCTCTTATAATAAGATTTTCTACTTATCTAATTCTTATATTTTTGGTAAATCATGTCTTATATATGATTTTTAATAGTTGTAACATTTCATGTTATGGGGTTCAATATTATTAGCTTATTATGTTTGCTTATCCATTATCTCCCACTTTCAGAAAATGAAGCAAATTGACCAGAAAGAAAACAATTATGCAATTCTCATACTTATGTATTCCATAACTAAAAAGCATATTGCCATACATCTATTAATAATATATGACTTTTCGACTAATGAATCAATCTTTAAGTAGATTTAGTCTATGTTTGATTGGGCTTATACCAGTTGAGCTTTTGTCAGTTGAGCTTTTTTTTGTAGATCTTTTATGAGAAGAACTTTTCTAAAAAACCAGTTGACTGTTTGGCTATTATTTAAAAAAGAGCTTTTTGAAAGAGCTTCATACAGTATATTGTTTGGCTACATAAAAATAAAAAATACTTTTAATTTTAACTATATTTTATTTTGTAATAAAATTATTTATGCATATAAATATTACTTAAAGTATATTAAACAATATGCAAAGCACAATATATTAATTATTATATAATTTTAAACCATATGAAATATAAAAACATCTAACTAAATCTTTTATATGGATTATAATATAAGTAAAACTAATATCAAACATAAATATTAAAACATATAAAAAAGCTAAATAATATTATATAAATCCTAAATATAAACGTGAAGATGAGTTTGTAGGTATTGTGAGAATTATGTATAAAACATAAGGGCAAAAGGGACTAAAAAATAGACTCATTAATTGATCTAAAAATTACCTAAAAAAGTCATTTGAGAGTCTTTTTTTAGAAGATCTAAATTTAAGTTTATTAAAAAGTTGTATTTTGGCTGCCAAAAAAGTCGTATCTATTACAGAAGCGCTTTTTTATTTTATAATCAAATACTCATTTTTCTTAAAAAAGGCTTTTGTGGTAAAAAAAAATACTTATTGACCTCACAAAAGCTCATCTAAATAGGCACTTAGTATGTTATACCCTAGATCATTTATTGCATCAATTATCATCTAATTCTCATTATATGAATATTTTGTATTCCTACTTCCTTTTATATAGAAAGTGGGTATTTGTGAGTACAAATTGATTAAAACTTGAATGTGCCATGATCTTCCTTATTTCTTCTTAATCCTTTGAATCAAATTAATTCGATTTTCTAGAACATCCCATTATATCAAATCATTCATCATTTTCTAGTAATATTCTAAGATAACAACCATTAATTTAATTCTTTGTAATTAGAACTCAAGTAAAAAGGGTATTTTTATTTAGGGTTCATATAGCCTTAAAGGATCCTCATACAAAATAAGTTGAGAATATGTCTTATATTATCCTTATTAGTCAAAAATATACATAGGGTATGATTCATGTGTTATAACATTCACTCTTGTTTGTTAGAATGTATGTCTTGTCTCAAATATTGATAGATGATAGTTTAGGCATACCTAATGCCTAACTTTAGTTCATTTGTTTATTTAATCTATCCACCTTTTAGAACTCACATTTGCCATATTAAGATAGATTGGTTGAACTTATCATTACTTTAGGTTATGCCATTACTGATAACATTTTACACTGTTGAATATAATTTATGTTGACATTAGTGTTTTAAACCTTGAGCTCTTGTTTATCACCTAGAGAAACTAATTAAAACTTGTCTCATCTCCATTCTCATAAAGTGATAAAGTTGATCACATATGTAGGAAGGCATCTTGTATCTGTCTAATATATTTTTTGTATTTAAAAATGAATGTTCAACACCCATTCCAACATTCATTCTAGAACTAAAAACTTGATTCAAAATCAAGTATTCTTTTATCTTTAGAACTGAGCTTTCATTTAAAATTTATTATGAAAAATACTATTTAATTCTTAGTTAAACATATATTGTATCAAATATTAAATGACAAATAAACTATCATCAATCATAACAATTATGATGAATAGTCACTAAACATACTCATTTCTCTTTATGCTTTTAGGTCCTTAACAGATTTATACTTGATATCTATGTGTTTGATTTGATATTCATATTTAAGTTCCCTAATTTTGGCTTTCAGTATACATGTTCATACATAATATAACATGCATGAGCTACTGATTTCTTTAAAATAAGGAACCATCTTTACCTCTCATTCGTCCAATGAGTACTACATAGTGCTTAGGTGCTTAACTTACGTAATTGGCATCACAAAAACAGTTTACTATTGTATATTCATAATTGTTCAAGTATTTGCTTGATGTGTATGTAAC
>JANZLD010000004.1:17472209-17487742 GCA_026413575.1 Erythroxylum carthagenense | reverse complement strand
ATAAAAATACATTAATATCAAATACATACAATATATATACAAAAGATTTAATGGAGTTAGCATCGCCATTCTCAACCTAAGGTTTTCCTTTTCTTAACATTTATGAGAGAAGAAAAGCTGCAAAATTGCCTGCAGTAATACACTGCCAAGAAACAAGTGCCCACGTGACCGAGCGTGCAGAGCACGATCAGTCATCGAATTCTTTGTGTTAAAACTGTAAAGCTTACTTTATCCGTACAAAACCAAGCTAGCCAAACGTTTGTTGCAATAAACCCTTTTCTAACACAAGAGAGTCCTGTCCAATGCAGTTGAGTTTAAAAGAATTTGGTAGAAATCGTATCTTACCGGCTTTGGTGGTTGTGTATTTTGAGCAGACAAAATGGAATCCTGAATAGTCCAAAACTGCATTATGCTCTGAGTGAGCTGTCAATGATAACACATCTGAACGCTGATTTCTTCTGCCACTTTCTGGCCAATATTTAACGGTCAGTAGCAAAAACATACTTACGTCTTACTAATTAATCTAACAACCTATTTTTATCCTATTCTGCATCAAAAACAACACTACCTTAGGTGTAAACAAACACAAAACAGGGTGGGACAAGTAGGGTCTAGTTCCACATCTTGCTGCCGCTTATGAATCCAATAATAAGTGGACAAAAGTAACAGCAAAGAAGGCTTTAAATAACTTAAAAGGCAGAAATCTTTCTTGAAAAGACAATTTTGGCTTTGGGAGGTCTTTTTATTTTATTTGTTTAATCTTCTTGCCACTAATGAAGCAATGATTGAGCGATTAGCCAAGTTGGACGCTATGCTGTCTTTTCGTTCACAGACTGTCATCTATTGCTCATGTGATTCCTCCTTTTGCTCCCAAATTTCTTCACCAATGTATAAAAATAATAATATTAAGTAGAAATATCGCTAAATTGTAAGATCTGAAGAGTTTTATTACTCTTAATTAATAAAGATGTTGTTTCAATTGTAAGACTCGGCTGTTATCAACCAAATATAAAACTTAGCAGGCATCAAATGAAGTCTTTCACAAACAAGTCTACGTACCACTGGTCTTTACTTCTTGCTCCGACTCAACTCTGTAATTCACTCTTGTCAATGAAAGAAATGACATCAGAGTTCCCATATTTCCTGAATAACACAGGCAATGCCTTAACAATCCAATCCTGCAGGTTTGGATTCCTTTTAAATCTGTAGTTTCTTCTGCTCAGGTATCACCTACCTGATTCCAAGTTCTTTTCTTTTCCACCAAAGACACAGAGAGATGCTCCAAGCTTTACACAGAAACTCTGAAGTTTTCCTTCCTTGGTTAGCACGAAACTACAGCATTATTTCTGACATGGGTCCATAAAAGTTAACATTAATTACAAATTTAGCATGCGACCATTGCACATGTGCCTGGGGGTATTTTAATCTTCGGAGCTACACTTCACGGGCCAACAAAGGATAAAAGACACCCATCTTTCATGTGATCGATTTGATAATCTTGTATGAATCTTGTCGTTTTAGCTAAAATGCATATCTGTACTGTAGAAACCGGTCCCAGCAAGCTTCTGCCTTCTAGCTAAGCACTCTGCCCCCACCAGCCACTTTCTATCGACCGTCAGTAACATTTTAAGCCTTTTTATCTTATAAACCCCTCCTCACATTGTCATATAATTCATCTCTTTCCCTCTTTCTTTCCTCTCTCTCCGTCTCTGCGTGTGTGTGTATGTAGATACATTTATTGAAACTCATAATAGGCGAATTGATTCCATCATCATTAGACATTAATGGCTTCTTTTTGCTCATTATTGGCTATGTTCATGGTCTTCATGCCAACTTTTTCTTCACTGGCTTTGACTTCCCGGGTACAAGCACAGTTCTCTACTATAGCCGCTTCACCTTCGTTCTTGCCTGACGCTCCTTTGTCTTCTCCTCCAAGTTTGTCACCCGATATGGAGCCATTGTTCCCTGCTCCTGGAGCTGATGTACCATCTCCAGCTGAGTCCTCACTGCCTACGATTCCTGCAAGTCCAAGCCCTCCAAATCCGGACGATTTGTTAGCTCCTGGACCTGCAACGGCTATTTCACCAACAGGGCTTTTACCAGCTTCTTCTTCAGTCTCTCTATCTTGGTCTGGACCTATAAAATTAGCTGTGTTCTGGGTTGTGCTGGTTTTCTCTGTAATGCAGCTCCACTACAGTTTGTGAGCACTGTTGGTGGCAGCTTCAATTATTGATACTGGTGTTTCCACTTTCCACTCCCTCTCTTCTTTTGTTAATATTTCCCGATTTCTTTATGTGGCATATATTAGCTTTTGCGTGAGGTTGGGTACGGAGTTTTTAAGAGCATTCTTGTGAGCCTATAACAGAATTATATATATTCTAAGAATAAATGTGCGAGCCAAGTTTTCATTCTTTATATGCTTAACAAAAGTATCAACTGTTCATGTACCCTTTGGAGAAATATGTTGATCTAGCTGGATGAATTTCACAAAGCCTTTTGTTTTGTCCTGTGTTTTGTATCAGTGCGTGCTGTGTTACTTTCCATAATTTTCTGTAGCTAGCTCTTTTTTGTGTTTTTTTTCCCCCACAAAATGTTTAAAGAGAGCTGAGAAGACATTTGTAAGTCATCCATTCTCAGTCTAATCCTCGTTCGAGTCAGATAAATCTCTTACAAGAAGCAAAACTTTGGCTCCAAATTTTAAATAGCTTCATACATAAAGACAATTCAAACTCACAATCTCATTTAAACCAGAAAAGTTTCTTACCAACTCACTTGCGCCCTGAAATTAGCCCATTTTCTCTTCAATACAACATTTTGCGGAATCAAATGGTATAATTCTTTAGTTATAAACATGACAATCATTCTGGTCAAGTTATTATAAAGTGATTTTATTTGTTCATCAAGGCATAGAATACGGAATAAGGTTATTTTATATTCGAATAATTGGATTCTCCACTTTGGGAGAATCTAAAAAAGAGCATTAGTGTGCTCCGTCTTTTTTTAATTTTTTTTTTCAAAGAGAATGTAGATGAAATAGATTATTACGATATTCAATATACCATCGGAATATTAGAGAGATATGCGACCCTAATTAAGACATGATTTCATCATAATAACTTCAATAACTGGTATATGATATTTAACAACAAAAGAAAACATTAGGACAATGTGGGTTGAGTTCAACGGTATAACCTAATTTACATACTGTTGCTACATATAGGACTGTTAAAGTTAAGATTCATGCATCTAGAGGGCTATAACGGTGCCCTGCGACTCTGTAGACCCACTGAAAAGTTTCCCAAAAAATGCCTCCTTCAATGTTTCAAACTCAAAAGGCCTTCTTTTCCTACGACTCACTCTAGCTACACACTTCCTCAGCTCCAGATTCTCCGACTTGAGTGCCTCCACTGCTAAACTGAGCTGTCTAATTACCTCTCTTTTCTCTTCATCTTTCTGCAAAAGTTGATCCTTCTGCATCTTGTTCTCTTTTCTGAGTCTTCCCAGTTCATCCCTCAATATTTCCAATTTTTCATCCAAAACAAGACTTGAATTTCCAGCATCTGCCAACTTGTGAGCTTGTTTTTCTACTTCCCCAATTATCAATTCCCCATCAACCTGAATTTCATCTTCATCTTCAGGATCATCAACCTCTGACTCCGCAGCGTCCTCAATGTCATCGTAACAGTCAGAATGGGTGTCATAGTTCTGATAAATTGAACTCACTAACTTCTCAGATTGAGATTTGACTGAAAAAGGGGAACCCAACGTTGACAGGACACGATTTCCAGACTCAGATTTGAGTTGATCATATCGTTCTGCCAATGAACGATGAGCTCTGTAAAAATCTTCAACCATGCCAACTAGTTCAGGACGTTTCTTGTAATACATCTCTGCACGCTGGGCAAAGGAATCTGCATCCTCATCTATCAATTTGAGCATTGCCTTTATCTTCTGATCAAGTTCTGCCACATCGAATATGAGATTTTTATTCATTATCAAATAATTGGACATCAACATTAGGAAGATGGGGAATTTTAACATTTTCATTTTATAGCACAGTGAACCCACAGCCTTGAAATACAATCTTATTCTTGAATTCGAGCCTCTAGTCCATGAAACGTCAACTTTCCCCAAATTTTCAATTCTCAATTGCTTCAACTTTAACGTAGAAGAAACTAGGAAAAAAGAGAGACAAGTTTATTAAAAGGTGCCCATAGTAGGTGAGGAAAACAGACCTGTCCGTGCCAACTTTTTTGGTTACTAAGCGGCTCTAAAATTTAGAAGTTTACCACAGAATTGGGCTGCAAAGGTGGGAGCTTTAAGAAGCTTGAAAGTTGCCATCGATTCAGAGACATACTTAAAAGGAGACAATGGCAGAGGATGGGCCTCTTTAACAAGGACCACAATCCCGCGATATCTGCCTCACAAATTCGTAACAACGAATTACCCTCTTCAAATCATCACAGGGAAGACCAATTATAATCTCTCGGATGCAGTCTCGCAAGATAAAGGCACCAAGTACTACGAATTCTTACTGTGCGACATCCTCTTTATTAAATTCAGGAATCCTATCAGTTCATGTGGACCACCACTCCATTGGATCAGACTAGGGGCAGTAGTAGTCTAAAAATGTTTCACATCATAGACATTGTGTGTCTAATTTTTTTCTTTCACTCGTATGAAGTACACAAAGAAGTGGAAAGGTGAACAAAAATAAAAATAAAAGGAAAGCAGACTAAGAAGACATCCATTGCGTTTTACCGATCGAATCCCGCGACGATAATGCAAGAGGTAAGGGTTATTTGACATAAAACATACAACAAAGACCAACTGAAAAAGAAAATTCAATTTCACATGGATCTTCAAGTACACAATTCAAACGGTCAAGAATTCATAGAAAAAGTAGGATCCTTTTCCTTTGCAAAATGCAATTAGATACCAAATAAATCTAAAAAAACCAGCTTCTAATTCCAAAGTTCAGCTTATAATAAGGTCAAAACTAAGGATGTGGATAAATTTAGAAAAAGGATAAGAACAAGGACTGAGATAGAAATGGGTATTTACCGCCGAGCGTCGATTGTAGCCACGGAGTGCGTCTTGAGCTGTGGTGACTATCGAACAACCACCAGTGAGTAGGATCTCTCTTCATATCCTCCATCTTCACCATCTTCTTGGGTTAACTACTTCCTTTACCTACATAAATATATTTTAACACAAACATCCCACAACTCAAAAAGTCATTTTGAATTTTGAATTTTGGCCCCCTTGATATTGCAGCACAAAATCTACACCTTCAATCCATGCAAAGACACAATATTTCTTTGTTTGACTAATACCCTTACACAAAAATTTCCAAAAAAAAAGGCGTCTTTAATAGTGAAAGGTTATGGAACTATTTAGAGGGAAGTTTCAATTTCAAAATTCTACGAAGTAAAAACCCTGTTTCAAAAGAAATTTAAAATCAACATACAAACTGAAAAGGCAAATTAATGAAGCCATAAACGGAACCTTCAAATCTGTCTTAGTCGAATTTACCTTTTCCACAGATAATGCATATAGAAATTCCGACAATCCTCGCTGAGTGTAAGAACTAAAACACACTTCACAACAAAGACATTTCACGAACTAACAACCGTAAACCTGTCAAAACCTCTATAGACTACATATACATGTATAGAGACTTGGTGTATGAGTGGATGAAGTAGGAGAACGAAGGTGCACCTGGTTCGAAGGTTGACGCTGTTCTCTCTCTACGTCTCTGCTCCAAAAGTCTACCGTAAGTGCCAAAGTAGCGCACGCACATGAAGAGGTAAGGACCTGTAACGGGGACGGAGTTTAGTTGTTTAAAAATGCTTGTTCGAGATTCCCAATGCAACTTTTGTCTTATTCTAGCTAAAAGACACGTGTATATCAGACAAATTCTGTGTTCAGGGCTAGCATTTTTTGGAACTATAATAAAAATAATTATTTTGCTAAAAACCCAATTGCCTCCTCTTCTCTTCGCTTTTCAAGTCTCAATCCAATGGCCGTGATTCAATTCATCCGGGATAATCACTACTATTTTCCTTTCTTGTTTTGTCAAATTTTAGAGTTTTATTTATTTATTAGCTGTAACCGAGTGGGTGAACTCTCAGAGACAGAAGTGGGAGCGTACACGAGGCAGAGGGAACTGTCGTAACGGTCGAAAAATCCGACAAAGTCCGTAGATTTCTCCGACTTGAAAGTCAGAATTTGGAATATATCTACGACACAACCATGTTGTCCCATACGAAGTTTCAAATTTTTAAATTTGACATCCAAAGGAGGAGATAAGATATACTTGGACAAAATAAGTCCCTTTCATACGTAATTTGCGTAGAAATTGAATGCGAGTTATCATTATAAAACATCTACTTTGGTATTTTGTGACTCCTATCATGTTTACATAATTTATATTTGTCAAGGTATATGGATATCTTATTATTTAATTTTGGACTAATTAGACCTAGTTAATTTATGTGGCAATCTTCTAAGATAAGTTTGATGTATGATTTAAAATCCTAATCAATATGAGATTTAATGGATAACTTAGTTTGGAGATTATAGCTATATGAGGAAGGATATTGTTAGAGATTTGATTGACAGTTGCAACTGGTTTGTTGATAAGTTTTGACGCAAGTTTTGGTAAATTTTTGAATTAGATTTATTGACAAATTATATTCAATTATATTTGTGAGTTAAATTCTATTTATACTGTTTGGAATAAATCTATAAATATTAAAATTGAATTCAATTATATTATTTTGAACAGAATAAAAATGAATTTAACTACTTTATATGACTTTTTTATCCTTAACTAAAAATGGTATGTAATTAATGTATATATATTTTGTAGTAATTTGTATATTTATGATGTGTATATTTAAAAAAAGAATTTTTAATGTTTTGAAAAGAATTGACCTATCAATTCAAAATTCAATTAACATCATTTAAGATGTGAATTGAATTCATAAAGAAAATATAAAATTCAATTACGTGGTTGAATTCAAGTTATTTCTTGAATTGAATTCAATTATATAAAATTGATGAATTGAATTAAATTCATTAATTTCCAAAAGACTTGATATCTTTTTTTGTGAAAAAAACATCAGGTTGTGTGATATTTGATAGCGGGGATTTTATGGTTAGTATTGACGATATTCTACAGCTAATTGTGTGAAGATATTACTGTGTGTTTTGCTGATTTTTTGAGAAAATGATCGAGTATCTGCTGTGGGCTGTTTTTCTGGGTTGATGGATGTTTTGCAGCTGCATTTTTTCCTCTATGACTGAATAATAATTGAGGGTTGCATTGTGTTGTTAAAGGCGTTGCTTTTGACAGCTGCGTAATCTTCGTCTTTGCACGACAATAGTGGGCTGTGTAGAAGGCTGAATATGCTAGAAGGCTGAAAAAATTCCAGCAAGCATAGTAAATTTTGTAGCCTCATTACTTTCAACATTTAAGTGAAGAAACATTTATATTTATTGTTGATTTTTCTGTTGTCATAGGTGTGATATTATGGTAATAATATTGAAAGATTACAGCAGATTTATTGATATACAACTTTCCGATCTTTCATTAAAGAAGTTGGAATTACTAGGGAAGTTGTTTTTCTTACCACAAATGTGTTTGTTTATGATGATTTTTGTTCAATTACTTATGTTGTTTATTTCATAATGTTATTATTAAATATTATTGAGAAAATCCTATGTTGAGGCTAGCACGAATATGTCATATTATTAGAACTGATTTACTTTAACGGATTATGAAGAGGAAGGATAGTGTCAAGAATTGAGCGAGTCAGTTCTGTAATGCCCTGACTAAAGTTATTGTTGTATCACAAGTGAAAGTAACTAATTTGAGTGAGAGCCTTGTAAACGTAAACAGGATGTATCGAGCTTTGTAAACAAATTTCGTGTGTTAATTTGTTATTTCATTTTTGACTATTTGTCATAAATTTTATAACATACGTGACCATTCATAATTTATGCAAGACGGTATTCTTCGAAAAATTTCAATATTTTAAAGTTACATTTATTTTCAATTCCACTTGAATTATGATGAAATTATTATATTTATTTATATTAGAATATATTATTTATTAGCTAAATCATTCTTTCTTCAAAGGAATTATATTGATAGATAAAGTGTTACTGTAATTTATTAAAAAAAATTAATAATTGTTCGTTTAAAAATAAGAATCGCTAAATTCATTATCAAATAATTTTTTTCTTCCTCATATTTTCTTTATCCTGTTATATTACTTAGAATTTCATATTCCAAATTTGATATTCTCTGATGACCAATACTGTATGCTGTTTTCAAATGAATTGGTAAATGTCCAGATCAAGTTTCACTCTTGCACTAAACATGTTGATTTTTAAAATAGAATTACTCATTCATTTTACACGTGTCATAAATTAGAACGACAAAAACCAAAATACAATTGTAAGACGACGTCGTCTACTAGTTGGCCCTAGCAAAATGAACCCTTCTTTTCTTCTTTTTTCTTTACTCTATTCAGTCTCTTCTTATCCACACAGCTTACCCATTCTACGCTTATACCAATCAATGGAAGAAAGTCTTACGAGGTGAACCAGGAATGAATGGTGTGAATCCTCTTCCACCAAATACAGGGCGCATTACGGCGTTGTCAAACTTCCGCCAGTAGTAATGGACAGCGTTAGTTGGTGTTGTCAGTAGCATGCGCAGACTCATTGGACGTGGCACACTGTAGTTGTCACCGCCGGTGTCCGATTCTGCGTCATGGCCGTTTACAAGAAGTGGTATGGTGACCGTCTTGGGAGTTGCAGGGTCGCTTGTGCTGTTCAAGTGTTTCTGAGAGAGCAGCCACCTTATGAGCGGCTTGGTCATCATACCAATAACCTGAGATCACCAGTGAATGCTCAACCAAAGGTGCATACAATACACGTTATATGGAAAATTAAAACCTTGCTCACCACAGTGCTGAAGAGAACGATTGATATGGTGCTGGTCATCAAGATAGCATTGCCTCTTAGTTCAGTATGCCCTGCCATTGTAAACTGCATGGAAATACAGTAGAAAGTAATTTTACATCATTTCCGTTAATGTTTACAATGTGGAATAAATTAAAACAACCTGGACTAATGATCCTATGTTCTACTGTTTACCTTGTTATATGCCAGTGCCATAGACACCGCTCCTCGCATGAGTCCAGCCCACCATATTATGATCTGTTGAAGGAAAACATTAAGAATTCATTCGTTACATGTTAGGATTATGAACCAACAATAAGGTGAATCATATCCCAACCTGCTGCTTAAATCCAATTTTTTCATCCTGAGACTTCCTTGTCAGATTGGAAACTAAAGATAAGGGAAACACAGTAGCTGCTCTGCCAACCAGAACTAGTCCAAACACTAGTGAACTCACGCCAATTGATGTGCCAGGACTTGTGGAGTACAGCGCAGGGACAACAAAGAGTCACAAAATATAGACAACTACCGTGATCTTTAAGCTCTTAAAACTTCATACACAATAAGATATTTTTAAGCATCATTACATTGGCATATAGCATTACCTTTTCCTGACAATTGTCCATTTTTCAATGTCCATAGCATCCATACCAACATAGAGGAAAATGAAAAGTTCTGAGATGAATGACAGTGTTGCAAATGCATGTCTGCATAAAATGAGTATAACAAAGCGAAATTAATAAAATGACATCTATAATCCACTATCTGAAGGAAGACAAGTATGTAAACGGTAAGTGTTTTGATCTTCTTAAAGAGTTTATATATAGGTTTACCATACTTGGTAGTGACTCGAGAACTTTCAGTTATATTATGCCAGGTGTAGTGTGACATGACGATACCGCAGAAGAAAACCGTGAGAATTCCACTTAGATTGAGTATCTAATGACAAAAGGTTGCTCCAGAATACGATTAGCAACAGATTTACAAACTAATAATAATAGGATGCATTACATATCAAAAAAATTCATACTTCAGCCATCATGTACGAAAGATATGCCATGAGCATCATCAAAGCAACTTCACGGTCGGTAGAGTGCCTGAGATTTTGCAAAATGAAACTAGTTTAGTTTCAAATTAGCAAAGGAAAGGAAGGAAGGAGGGAAGGACAAAGAAATCCAAAAATAAATACACTAAAAGCCGTTAAATACCTGCCAAAATACAACTTCTTTATCATGTAAGCACTTAATAATCCAACCTGAGAAAAAAGACGGCAAGTGATACGATACACCTTAGGTGTATTTAGAGCTCCATTAAGGCTTAGATTACTGTGCACAATGAGAATGAAGTTGATAAAGAAAGATAACTTGACGGTAACCACTTCATCTCAAACCACTATCAACATCTCACTAGAAGTTCTGTCGAAACGCCTGGAGAGGTTTAGAAGTATACAATTCGTAGAGAGGCTGTTGGTAGAGAGGTTGTTTTTGATAACTGTGACTATCAACCACCAACCTCAACTTTAAGTTAAAATTTAATCCAAATTTCTCAAAGATGCTGAAGCTAAATGACAATGTCAGATATTGAATCCTTGGTTTTGGATATCTGGTTTCAGAATCCTTACATAACCATTTTCTGGTGGAACATGGATTTATCCAAGTAAATGTAAAAACTGTAATTGCGCATCCCCAGGAGCAGAATTTCCCCCGAGGAGGCAGAATCACCAAACTGTGAATGAACAAAACAGTGGGAAAGCTTTCCAATGGAAGATTGAGACAGGAGGGAGAACTCACTGCGACTCCAAGTAATGTGCTTGTTGTCAACAGGTACACGAAATTCCCCAACAACTGCACGGCTATGCTTGAAGTGAAATGAGAGAGGTCAAAACGTTGTATTGCATTGAACAGCACAACAGCTGTAGCATCATTAACCACGCCTTCCCCAAAGACTATACTGTACAGCAAAGGTGTCTCTTCCTGGTTAAGGACCTGGCACATCATTTATAAATCTCAGCAAGAAAAATCACATCAACCTTATCTACTTCACACATGCAAATAGCTCAAAAATATACCTGCAAGGTGCAAACAGAATCCGTGGCTGAAAAGATTGCTCCAAGTGCTATAATAAGAAACGAAAGCAACAACATTCAGAACGGACAAGTCAAAATTCCCACTTCAAAGCATCTATAAATTCAATATCCAAAAAAAGGACAAATTTCTATCAAACAATCAGGGTACAAATATGGGAGAAAAAATAGAAATGATAACTATATATTGGAACTTTGATTTGAGGGTAATAAATTTCATCTATGTCTTTAAATTGGGAAAAATAAGGAGAAAAAATGACATCGCCGCTGAATCAGCAACAAAATATTTCCAAATTAAAGAAACACTATGGGTGAAAACCGTAGACCCTAGAAATGAGAAGAACATCAAATTTTCTGAAGAGAGAGATACCAAGATAATCCACCGTCTCCAGTGCACCCATATCAAATTTCTTGAACAATTGTGCTGAACCTGAACCAATGATCTAACAGTTACACCAATGAGACATAGACCATCCTCCTACTTTATGATAGCATAAGCATAAAGTCACTTCTTACATGAAATTGTTCTATATAACTTACTTTTCTTAAACACTTCATACCCATAGAATTCATTAAAATTTACAAAGAATCAAACTCCAAATAATAAGTATGAACACACAAAACTTTGGAATTAATCAGCAATGAGATTATACGTTTTATGCCTCAAAATAATTATAGCAAGTTCATCCAAACACTATTTGCTATAATTCTTTATCCAAGCATGTTGCTATAAGATTAGGCAATTTGCTAGAATTTTCTCTAGCTGTTTATGGCCTAACAAGTTCTCAGGCCCAACGTACACAAGATAAGTTCCTTGAAATACTTCTTGATTGAACGTGTATAAATAAGGAAAAGCTGTAAACAGCCACGTTACTGAACAATTAAAAGCATTAGGCATCTTAAATTCAAAATGCATCCAACATATATACAGGTTCAGCCAACAAATTCGTGATAATAATGAGAAACAGATGTATGCGGCATACCTATTGATATGATAGCAAATGATATCAAAGTCCCAACAGCACCAAACATCACAATTGTCATAAAATTCCGGAAGAACTGTTTCTTTTTAACCTGAAAACTGAGAAAGGAAAGCCTCAAATGATCAAACTCCTCAAGTGAAGAGGTAAAATTAAAAGCAGAAACAATGTGGTGAGATATATAATCACAACTAATATGTGGGCAATTCCCCTGATTGGAAGCACTTGAGCAGCAATAACGTCCGTATACTAAGAATTTACTAGCAAAAGCGATATGGAAGGGTGTTTGAAAAGTAGAGTTTATTTCTTCTTTCTATCTGCAAATTTTACTTTTCAGACAGAGGGCAGTGTCTTATACAAACATCATTAGGATATGCACAGCCCACCAAGCATAAAATAGAACAAGAGCCACAACAGAGGAATTGAAAAGGTAATTGCTCATAACTTGCACTCTGAAAATCCAATATTTGCCCGCCGCAACAAACCTTTTCGAGAATAATTAGAACGAAACATAGAAGGTAAAGGGCAAATTCTTAAAAGTATATCTTTTTCTAGCTGAAAATTATTGAAAGGATATATGAATATTTGGAAACTTGCGAATCATTGTTTGAGTATGTAATACAAGGTAAAGGTATCGAAACGAAGTCAACAAGTAAGAGAAATAATGATGATAAATCCAACTTACCCTGCATTGAATATGATAGGTGGAAGAAGATATATAAAGAAAAGCTCTTCGCTAAATACAAATAAATGGGAGCTTCTCCCTTTTGTGATTAACAGGAGAATCATCCCAGTAACAAGACCCTGCAATGAAGCAGCCAAAAAATCATGAGTCCGTATCACTTTCTAGAGTCCTAAGGGATGTCTAGATTCTAGGGTTCCCAGATCACTTATAGAAAGTTGAATTTCCATTCGATCTAACCTTAAGCACCCCAAACATTGGTGAGAATGCAATGCCCAAACAAGCAGAATATGTTTTACTGAAACCTTACATGACCCAAAATAATACTCAATAGGCAAGCATTTCACAAGCAGCTAAAGCAAACTCACAAGGCCAAGGGCAGTAATGGACTCATTAACCCAGCGGTTCTCCTCGAGAAGATGACCAACCAGAATGCAAGCACAAAGAAGCGCAACAAACAAAGTCATAGAATGAACAGAGATTTGATCAGGCTGCATCGTTACCCCCAACCTTGAAACAACTGAAATCAAATTCGGAGCCATCCCACAATATTATAAGCAAATCCCACGAAACTTGAACAGCTCCTTGATCTGATCGTCGGTAGATATGGAAACAAAATCAACAACTGACAATTGTAAATTGAGTATAAAGCCTATAAGCTTGAAGAAATATAAACAACAAATAAGAACATTAATGCACCTTCTATGAACTCATCTCTTGGCTACAATGATTCTCAGCCACCAATTCATGTAAGACAATTCATAAGGAAAGACGAGAAACATAGAACTAAGCCAGCTAAAACCTTGAGATTTCGTGAGAACTTACATGGAAGAACACCAAGAAACAAAGAAACGTTTTAAAAATTTCCACGTCGATTCTTTTCTTCTAGTTTCTTCCACTTTCTTGGCACCCAAACGACAAAAATGAAAGGCAGACTAACAATGAAAGAACGAAAACAAAGTACTTGAGTCTCTCATACCTCACAAGTTGATTCAAAACTCTCTTAACATCAAGAAAAAACGAAATGACCAAAAGGTGAAGAAAGAAATAAGTAACGTAAGGCCTAAGTATACGCTACCCTCCAAAAACTCGTAAATCAAACAGACCGCTACCAGTGAAGCAAGTAAACGCTGACTTCGGACTTTCAGTACTAGACATCGATAGCGAAATGGTGAAAATACTGAGAACAGAGGATGAAACCAAAATGGAAGTTACGTGACAGTTGCTCTAGTCCGCCCAAGTAACCTACTTCGTGGAATTTGTTTTACCATGTGGTCGCATTGACCGTTGGATTGGTCACAAGGATCAAATGGGTATAAGAGGATAAGGATTTTCCACTTGTTGGCTGCCTGGTTGGTAATGAGAAATATTAATATAATAATTATAATAATTATTATTAATAATAATAAAAATGATGATAAATAATTTTATAAAATAATTAAGCAATCAATTTTATCTTATTCTCTAATACAATATTTATTTCTAAATATTAAAGATATTCAGCATATGTTATTATAAATAATTACTAACAAGTAATAATTTTTAATTTTTAATTTTTAAACTCATATTTACTTATCATAATGTATTATAATACTAAAATCAAACTATTATCTAAATTAAACAATAGATTTTAAACATATATATTTATAAAAAATTATCTAAAAAATTTAAATCGATGTCCTTTTAATTTTAATTTTAATTTATACTATAAATTAAATAATTATCAAGTATATATGAAACAATCTTTATCTTTAAAATAATTTTTAATTTAAATCTAAAACCTTAAATTAATTATTAAAATAAGAATAAACTAATCTTTTATTTTATTTTATTTTAACTATTAATAGTTACTTCAATAATTAAATAGCATTTGTTTAGTTAATAACAATATCATATTTTAATAAAAATGAAAATAGAAAATTAAAACTAATTTTATCATAAGTTATAAAAATAAGAAAAAACAAATCAAAGAATAAAAATGAAAAAAATAAACCAAACAGCTTTTTTTTAGTTTAAATAGAACATCAGAGAAACCAAAATTTAAATAAATAATAAAAACAAAAGAAATAAAATAATAACAGCTAATTAAATAAACAGATATTTGATCACATTATTAAAATGGTTCTTACCATTTTGGGTAGACCGTTGTCGTGACAGTTGTCGAGTGGCTGGCTGACGAATTCTCTCCGGCGATGGAGCAACCAATGTACTATCCTGTTCGATGACGAAGGACAATACGACGTTGTCGTCACGGCGGAAATTTCCAATCCGGGAATGGAATAAAATGCGTTCGTCGTCAGGCGGAAATTGCCTACGCTCAACTCTGAACGCTGGGAATGGAATAAAATGCGCATTGAGTGAGCCATCATGCACCTTGTTTCATTTTTTTCTTTTTCTTTTTTATTTTTTGTGTAATTGATAAAAATGTATTATGTACTCTAAATTAATCATGTCACAAAATTAACGATTAGATCAATTTAAGTAATTATTTAAAAAAAACTCTTAAATTTTTTAAAAATCAAAATCCTGAAATCTTGGAAGAGTTTATGTGGATGAAACCTAAGAACTATACATGACTCTTCAATGGGACCTTTATAATTCATAGTCAATAATAATAATTTTTAGATATTTCACATGTAAATAATAACCACAATTTATATGAAAAAAGTAATACAAATATAAAATTAAGAAAAATATAAAGTATTTGAAATATTACAATTTTAATTTTTATTATATAATAAATAATAATTACATTAAAACATCCAATAAAAAAGAACAATAAATATCTTTAACTTTCAAATTATTGCAATTT
>JANZLD010000004.1:17435778-17447040 GCA_026413575.1 Erythroxylum carthagenense | reverse complement strand
ATATGTATGTCTGTATCGAATGTGATCGTATGTTCGATTGTGCCTAAATGTTGGGATCGGGTCTGCGGTTCGGGGCGTTCGGCGCGGGCGCGACCCGAGGGGCCGCCTCGGGATTCGGGCATCCGGGGCCCGGGCCCAACAACTAGTCTTGCATTGAAACTCCTTCCGGTTTGTGACAATCAAAGGAATAAAGCTCAAAGGTGACCTATTTATGTTCAATGGTAAAATGGGTCAACTAGTGTCACGTTTCTCTCCTTTCCTACATTTTTAGGATCGTTAAACATAATGGTGGTGTTAGTTTCTCCCAAAAATGACTAAAAATAGGGGATATATGACTTACCTAAATGAATCGAAATTTTCAGCCATGATTCCTCCAAATCTAGATTGTTTTTGATGAAATAAGTTGAATAATTTTCTAAAACATCCTGAGAGCTTTTCGTAGAGTCCTAGATCACGAAAAATGATGGTCAAATGGTGAAGGTATGAGGGTCAGAAGTTAGGAGTGAATAGTAATCTATAAGGAAAAGGATTTAAGAAAGAAATGAACTTAAGCTTTATTAAACTCAATTTATACTTTTCTAAGCTTTTTTTTCCTTTTTAGAGTCCATTACGAGTAATTTAACAAAAATTTGGATGATTACAGTAAGTTTCTCCAATATAGAGGCAATTATCATATCAAACACCAATCCATTTTCAAGGAGATGTTAAATCAACATCCTCAAATATTAAGGTGTCTTTCGTGGAATGGAAGACCGTTCTAGTAAGTTGATAAAGCTAAACACTCACAAGAAAACCTCCAACATGATTCCATAAGTCCCTTACTTATTTGATATTTATTGAACAAATAGATGCAAATACCAATGGAATATTAAGTACAATTTTATTATTTTCTTAAACTTTTCTCACTCCTTTTTGCCTTTTATTTTATCCTTTTGTTAGTTTGATTCAAGTTTCTTAGTTTAAACTTTAAATATAAATGGAGATTGAAAATCTTAACTATTTTTTATATTTTTATCAGATTTCAGAGAGAAATATGATATTTATAAATTTGAATTAAGCAAGAAGATACTGAGTTAGTACAAAAGTATCAAGAGAAAACTAATGACTACCTATTACAGAACAACGACCAAAGGTAAAAAGAAGAAGAAAATGTGAGAAGCAAGATAGAGGAACCTATACTTGGCAACTTGACTAGCTCGGAGAAGAAGATTGCCTTCGATGGTTCAACCCTAATTAGGAAGCATCTGGAAACTCTTTTGGTGGTAGATTGTTTTTAATTTATGTCCTGTTTTAGGTAATTAGTTTTTCAATTTCAAAAAATGACGTAGTTTTGGCTTCACCTTTGACGACGAATACAAAATTCGTCGCGAAAATGTGAACTTTATTTTCGTCTCCAAACGCTATTCCATATATTACACTCTATATATTATAGAAATTATATATAATATATAAATTCTATATAACAATATAGAATTTATATATAATAAATAAAGATTTATGATTAAATAGAATGATAAAATAACAAAGATATGAGAAAATTTATCTAGTATCTATACATTCATAAATCATTATACTAATTACAATCTATACATTAATATATCATTATATTAATTACCATATATAATTATATTAATTGCAATATAATTAAAATTACTTACAATATAGTAAAAAATGGAAATCAATATTAAATATTAATATCATATTCTTAATAATTAATTTAATATTATTGACAATGACTGTAAGTCAAAAAAAAATTTACAGAAATTTTGTTAAATATATAAAAATATATGATAACGTGGAAACGTTTCTTTGAATTCCTCACCAAATGTTGACCTTTTGACGACATTTCTATGACTTTGTCATGAAATGTTAGCATTTTGGTGATGTTTATATGAATTTGTTGCCTAAATTTAAGACCATCGACGACGTATCTTTTAATTCGCCACCAAATGTTAAGAACATTTGCAACATTTCTCTTATTTCATCACCAAATGTCTTCATGTGGCGATGTTTTCTGAAATTGTCACCAAATGTTATCATACTCTTCAAATATTATCAAAGAAGACAACGTCTATTCAATAACAAATGACATCATTTTCATTTCAATTTTAAAGCCAAAGATGAAGCCATCTTCATCTTCGACTCTTCTTAGTTTTCATCCATTCTCCTGTTGGTTTTTGCAATGAAGAAGCCTTGCCCGTGGTCAATCTTCCTTATCTGTTGTGGTGGTCTCTAATTATTCGTCCATTCAGGTAAGTCTTCTACCTTATATATTGTTATTTTGTTCTGCTTTCATTCTCTAGGTTGTTACCTTATGCTTTTCTGTTGATCTTTGTCCCTCTGGTTTTGATTGCCAAAACTTTTTTCTCATGTAAATATGAATTCTTGAAGTATGAGCATAATATACTTTTTGTGTTGTGGTTGACATAATACACCCAATCTAGAGTTGCTTTGTTATCTTACCAATAGGTTTCTGTAAGGACATTGTTGCTTTCCATGTACACTCGGCCTTGTTTGTAAAGTGTAAAATGATTTTACTGTTAATGAATAACTTGTTTGGTGTTGGGCTCCCTTCTTTTATGGATAAAGGCCCAAAAATCATTAGCCCACTTGCTAGCATTCTTAATGGTGTTTAGTAACCCAAATTAGGGTAAAATTGGTGGAGAAAAATTAAGGGACAACATCTGAACTTAGAAAGAAAATAAACATCACAAAAATTTTATGGTTGGGACTAAAATAGGGCAACTTGATCAAGTGCACGATTGGAGGTTATTTGTGGTCTGATTTGGCTAAATTTTTATTGACTTGTTTGGGACATCTTATTCTTCATTCTCAACGGTGAAGATCTGATTTTGAGCTCTCCAGATCATATTTTTCTTAATAGTTTCAGAGGCTTTGTTCTTGAAATTTTTTTATTTCTTTTCTTCTCGAAAGTTTTGGTGCTTTGTGTTGATTGACTAGCTTATTTTACTTATTTGTGCACTTGATTTAGACTCTTTTATAACCCAATTTGATTATAGTGGAGCTTGTTTTATGGTCTTTGAACCCATAAATTTTACCCTTGATTTGAGGATTCCACTCTAAAAATTTTGTGTCTCTTATTTATTTGTGCTGATTTTTTTTTTGCCATACTTTTATATTGCTCCTCGAATATTCTTGCAATGAGGGAATTTGGTGATTATGTTAATTCTCGTCATATTTAAGCATTTTTTTTGTTACTCTTTATGTCCCTTTAGCTCTTTATGATTATGCAGTAGTAATTTGAACTAAAATGTTATTTTGAACTGAATGTAACCTTTTTTGAATCCTTATATGAGCAATAAGAGTAGTCCCTTCCCCTGTTATGGCTAATGTAGTTTGTTTGTTGGATTCAAACACTTAAGAATCATCAGGGCTTTACCTAAGTGGTATGAAGATAGCAATGAAACCATTGGAATACTGCAAATACTATATTGGTATTGGTATTAGTATAGTATTGGATTTGGTTGTAACACGATACTATGTTGGTATTAATACCGGGTATTGTTTCAAATAATTTTTAAAAATGATAAAAAAAAGTCCTTGATTTTCTTAAAAATTATAAAATAGTCTCTTAATATATTGTATTATATAATTTATAATTGTGTATAAACTTCGTTTCCAAAAATTATAACAATAAAAATTTAAAATAACAATAATTCATTTATTTATATACTTTTCACATATTTTACATATAAAAATAATTAAAATTAATATGAAAAAGATTATTTAATCATTATAAAAATATATAATTAAGAATAATACGGAGTACTTAAAATGTTGCAATTTCATCATATAATAAATAATAATTACATTAAAAAGAATAAATAAAAATAAAAATAAAGAGCTATGACTCTTTTAAGTATTTTAATAAGAGTCCGTGTTAAGAAAATAAATAATTAGAAGTAAAATATGAAATAAAAATATCTATAGTTATATTTATATTGCACATATAGATTTTAACATGTACATCAAATATAAATGAAATTAAAAGAAGAGATAAGATGAAAACTTAGAATTTCATTTAATTGAATATCCTCTCAATCTTATTGACTCTCTTTTTTATATATATAAAATCTTATCATTGAGAGAAGCTTCATCATAGTTATCATTCAAATTCATTGCACCAAATGACATGTTAACACTTTCTCATCTAAGGTTATCTTCTAAGTCACATTCATCTATTAGACTTGGTTCCTCAAAAACTCAATCCCAAAAAGTTCGATATGATGAAGGCAAGTTGGATCTATGGAACTACGTGTTCTATTAAGAATCCTAGTAAATAAATAAAATAAAATTATTAAGAAATTACAAAAAAATATATTCAACTTAATAATGATAATAACTTACTTTTTTCGAAGTTTTAAATTGTATCACACAAATACCAAATTGTTCAATCTTTTATGTTTCAATCTATTCTTTTTCTTAGAATGGATGAATTTAAATGTACTACAATTCCTTTCATACTTTGTTGCACTCATACATTAACTCAAAATTTGAATTGCAAACATTTGCAATTCTCAAACATTACTTCCAAATTGGTCCCACTAAACATTTATAAGACAATATATGTAATTTTATAAACAAAATAAAGTAATGATTAATTTTCAGCAAGTAACGAAAGTGAAACAAAAACCTAGATTAGTTTTGTCTCTTTGATGAATAACATTAGACATCTCAAAATTACCAGAAGCATTCTTATATTCCATTTGTGAGCTTAGGAGATCTTACATCATTTCATATGTAACAATTATTGTAATAATTAATAGCATTTTCCTATTTACTTTAATTTTCTTTATAAAACTTCAACTGAAATAGACAAGGGCAAATTCTAGTGTACATGGCTCCTCACTATATGAGCATTGGGGAAGAGTCATCAATTATATATAGCCTTCTCTTTGCATTTTACAAAGAAACTGTTTTCATGATTCGAACTCGTGATTATCTGATCACAAAGGAGTAACCTTACCAATTGCTCTAAGGCTCGCTCTAAAAAATTTTCCATAGTCTGAAATAGATACTAGTATTCAAAAATGCCCCATGGCATCATAAAGATAACTTACTATTACCTTCTCATCACTATCAACTAGGCGAAGCAAAAGCCCACAAACTCATATCAAAATTCATTATCATCAAATATAATTCTAGAAACCTTCAACCTAGCATTAGACCTAGCATACTAAGATGCAATTCACTTGTCACTTATAAACATTTACTTTAACTACTTCTTCATCATGATAAAACATTAAAATTATAAGAAATTAGTTGCAAATCTTGTAATAGCTAGATGACACAAATTCCTACCACTGGTGAAATCTTTTCTCATTAAATTTGAGACGCATGCATAATTATAAATGAACTTGTTATCTTTTTTGCTTTTTACACAATCTCATCAATAGTAGAAAAATATCATGCTTCTCCTATATTTCCTAACATCAAGTTAATCCAATGTGCAGCACAAAGAGTTCAATAAAAAGAATTATACCTACTTTACAATCTTCTTCCAACTACTTTATAAGCATAATTATTTTCAATAAAGAATTGTACAATATTTTCTAGCCGAAATTCATTCACAAGTTCATAAAATATCTAAAACAAAGTATCAATATTCTTAACAAAGTCAGATGTATCAATAGACTTCATAAACATTGTTCCCTTTGCAAAATAAACCAAAAAACTAATAATATGCTCCTATTTTCTATTTCCAATCATCATACATGATTGAATACCTATTAGTAGCCCAATTCATTCTTAGTTCATCCAAATAACTTTTTATTTCATAAATAGAACTGCTCAAGAGTTTACCTATATAATCATCAATTGAAAGAACTTTATATCATAGACCATATGAAGCAATACCATCCACCATAGATTGATAATAATAAGATTGGGCAATATTGAATGTTATACCTGAATCATACCATCATCTAGCCATTGTTATGTATTCATTATGAGCCACTTCTCTATATTATAAAGCATTACGAATTGAAAGTTGAGCTCTAAGAGTTGTTCGTGGTGCAAAAATAAACACATGTCTTCTTCTTTTTCTAAAATCAGGTGAAATATACCCTTTTTCTTGGGTAGGAATACTACTACCTTCAACATCTCTATTATCATCCTAACCACTAAAAAATGAATTTTCACTATTAATTTCATATTTGAATCTTTGTCTTCTATCTTTCTGATATTGATACTCTTCAAGCAAAGTCTTTATTTGTCATTTTAATTATGATTCACTTGCTTACAAAGCTTCAAATCACCTTTGACCTCAGCTAAATGCTTCTTTAATTTGGTGATTCCCCTATCTTTTAAATGTTTGTATTATATGATATGGTTCATCATTCTAAGAAACAATCTAGTATGAGTCCAAGCTAAATCATCGAATCTTCCTAAACTTGAAGTGACTTAATTATCAGGAATATTTGATTTTCTCTCCATTTATCTATAAAATAAATAAAGACTGTGTCAAAATTAAACTAATAAATTTATTATCAACTATTATTGTTAACAGAACATCTTCAACATCTTTTTAGATGTAATTACATTAGAAAACCTTATCTTAGTATCAACTTATCATAGTTTAGCTAAAATCATATCCCATCTTACATTTAGTTTAGATTAAATCAAGCATAACATGATCATGTAGTTTAGATTGCATCAAAATTAAATTGATTCATCTTATCTTAAACCATATATAAATACAATAGAGTTTGCAAAGCAATAAACATCATAAAATCAATACATTTTCTAGCCATAAATGTAGCCCTACTACACTACTATACACAAAACCTCACAAATGGAGACTATCAACACTTCATTACTGATTACCAACATCACCAATTTTATTACTATAACTCTCGATAAAAACAACTACCTTATCTATTGAAATCAAGTCAAGTCCATACTACTTACCTATGACTTAATTAGGTATATTAATGAATCCATCGTTCCACCTTCCAAGCGCTATAAATCAATTAATGAAACTTCACCTTCTTCAGTAAAATTCCTAAAATGCAAAAAATATGACAGATTAGTCTATCGTTGTCTCACCGCAACACTTACCTCCACAGTTCCATCTCTTGCTCTCAGTTGTGACACTACTCGGAGCCTCTAAACATTACAATGTGTATCACTTAACTAAAACAAATACAAGCACGCATTTTAGATTTTAAAAGCATACACATAACTTAAACTTTAAAAATATACATACATCTTATATTCAAAGTCAATTGACCAAGTAGTATTATTACCATCTATTGATGAAATGAAAAATGTGGAATAAGGTATGTAAAATAACAAGAAGAAATAGAGCAACAACAACT
Source organism: Erythroxylum carthagenense (assembly GCA_026413575.1). NCBI lineage: Eukaryota > Viridiplantae > Streptophyta > Magnoliopsida > Malpighiales > Erythroxylaceae > Erythroxylum > Erythroxylum carthagenense. The sequence goes on along the minus strand of JANZLD010000004.1, from coordinate 17,439,700 downwards.
TCTCAACATTCATATGATATAGAAGTGTAAGTGAATTCATTAACTTATATAAATGATTGTTACACTTTCACAACTATAATCCATTTTGTGTTATTACATAATTCAACCATAAGCTCACAACTATAACTCATTTTGTATAATTACATAATTTAACCATAACTTACAACTACAACATATTTTGTGATTACGTCATTCAACTATAACTATAACTATAACTATAACTATAACTCATATAGTGTGCTTACATAATTCAACCATAACCATCCTATTTTTGTGTCTTGACATAATCCTACATTCCAACTATAAACTTATAAGTGTAACTCAATATGTATAATTACATAATTCAATTATAAATTCACAACTTTCTTACTTTTTAATCAATATCATAAATTTAATTTTCATTAGATATCATTCTTTCTAGTTTTCCTCTATAAATCATAAAGAATACACACACACACACATAAATAATTCGTAAACTTTAACTTTTATATTTCAAAAGAATAATTTTAAATATAATGATAAATGAAATAAAAAATACAGTAATTTGTATAATTTAGATATGATTATTAAGAAAATAGTTAATATTCACAAAATTAAAATTTAATTATTGATTTGGCTCTAAATTTTGTAACTAAATAATGTTGTAAATTTTATTTATCATTTTCAATTATAAACTTGTAAAATGTAAAATTGTAATTGATAAAAGTCATAAATTTCACAACGAAATTCTCAATGATGCATCACCTACGACAATTTTTTTAAAACTCAAGCCACAAATTTATCAATCCACAATTCCACATATCAAGTATCAAGTATCACATTCTACAATTACAAGTCTCTGTACAAATTGTAGAAACCAAAAGCCACACCTAAACTACACCATACGTGACAAAACTAATAGACAAACATTTGAACAAAAATTCTACCATTCCACCATCATCATTAACTTGTTCAACCTTCTGTGGGACAATTTACACACAAAGCATAGGAGGCTAAGGAGTTGAAGAAGATGAAGTAGATGGTCGCAACACTCAAGTAATGACAGAAAGTAACAACAGAGAGTCGAACGAAGAAGTAGCAACGACGACACAGAGCAACAATATGGAGACAATGTTAGATTATTTTAATAATCGTAAGGCTGGCCCATATTACTTTATTTGATTCTAATATAAAGTGAGCAAAACATAATGGTTATTGGCTTTTTAAAGGAAATTAGAGTCATTAGGGTTATAAAATAAAGAAACCCTCCCCCCTCCCTTCAAGTTGAAGAAACCTTTACAGATATCAAAACACATATTTTGAAAATAAAGGTTACAGAGGGTCAGTTATGTTTTGGTCCTTATAGTTTTTAGACTATTATAATCTAGTAATAAAAGTACAGTTTTGTCCCTAAAAGGTTTTTGGACCTTACAGTATCATCTTTCAACATTAAAGTTGAATTCCAAAATTCATGTATACTTACTAATTAAATGTTTATTGTATAGAAAGCTTGTTAGTCACCAAAGTGACCTTGCTTGAAAATATATTTAGACATTTAATTATGCATTCTTTCAATTGTTCATATTATACGATGCTAACAAATGACATAATAGATAAAATGAACAATTGAGATTATTAATTATAATGTTAGGAGATCACCCAAAGGTGGATCATTACTTGTAATTAATAACATTAAAGAGACTTATCAACCTACTTGGTGAATATATTTATATATCCAAAGATAACTTGCATACTAGCTTGAGTATGATTGATTGTTTATCAAAGTGTGTACATATATGTTGTCACCATCATTATGTATTAATCTATTAATTGTACTCAAAGTATTAATGTGTGAGTTTGTTTTTACGTTTGCAGTTCTAGTAATTTGTTAGCTATGGGCAATGGTCTGATCAAGTTCAATGGGTTAAACTATGTCGATTGGTCTGAGCAAATCCGATTTCTATTGGGTATTATGGATAAGGACTTGGCATTAGTTACAGAGAAGCCTGCAACCATTACTGAGACTAGTACCCAAGCTGAAAGGACATATTTTGAGGCTTAAGAAAAGTCTAATATGTTGAGTCTAAACTTGATGTGATTGACAATGGCTGAAAATGTTAAGCCAGCAATGCCTCATACAGACAATGCAAGGGAATTTATGATGAAAATCAAAGATTACTCACAATCAGACATAACTGACAAGTCTATTGTAGAAAGCTTGATGAGCGAATTGACGACCAAGAAGTTTGACTAGTCACAACCTATCTATGATCATTTAACATGCATGTAAAAATTTGGCTACAAAACTAAAATCAATTGGCATGGATGTGAGTGAATCCTTCCTAGTATAGTTCATCATCAACTCATGTCCTCCTAAATTTGGTTAGCTCTAAGTGATTTATAACACTCTAAAGGAAAAATGGAACTTTCAAGAAATCAAGGTCATATTGGTACAGGAGAAAGGGAGATTTAAGAAAATGAAGGAACAATCTGTTCACTTCACAATACACAAAGAAGCTAGCAGTAGAAAGGGAAAGCTAGGAAAGAAGAGCAACAAGAAGGACAAAGCCCCAATGAAGGTTAATGAGGGCTAAATCTATAAAGAGCAGCATTGTTTCTTCAGTAAGAAAGCTGGTCACTTCAAGAAAGATTGCCTTAAGAGAAAAGGTTGGTTTGAAAAGAAAGCTAATTACCATGTTTCAGTATGTTTTGAATCAAATTTATTGAGGTGCTTGATAATACTTGGTGGTTAGATTCAGGTGCAACTACTCATGTGTTACATATTATGCAAGGATTCCTTTCGATCCAAGCTACAAACGGAACTAAAGAGTTCCTGTTAATGGGTAACAAAACGAAGGCATGAATAGAAGGAATAGAGACATACAAATTGATCTTAGACACTAGTTATAGTCTAGATCTTGAAAAGTGTCTTTATGTTCCTAAATGTGTTAGAAATTTAGTTTATGTTAGTAGGTTGGATCAAATAGGTTTTAATTTCAATGCTGGAAATGATGTTTTTCCTTTGTATAAATGACAATATTATTATGGTTCTGGTACATTAAAAGATGGTTTATATCATTTTAGCCTTAATGTTAATTATTCTAAATCCCTATTTCAAGTTGAACATAGTATTGGTAATAAACATAGTGCATATAATAAGCACTCTGGTAACTTATGGCATCAAAAGTTATGTCATATATCTAGAGAAAGGGTGATGACGTTAGTGAAAATTGAAATCTTACCTCAACTAGATTTTACTGATTGAGATGTGTGTGTAGATTGCATTAAAGGCAAGCAACCAAACATATATCTAAGAACTCAGCCACAAGAAATACAAAGTTACTTAAATTAATAAAAACTAATATATATGATACATTTCATATCCCATTTTGGAGAGGTGAAAAGTATTTTATCACCTTTATTGATGACTATTCAAGTTATTATTATCTCTATTTACTGCATGAAAAGTCTCAATTAGTGGACATTCTTAAGATGTTCATTAATAAGGTATAAAGGCAGTTAGATAGAAAAGTGAAAGTCGTAAGGTCTTATTGAGGTGGTGAATATTATGGTAAATATGATGAGAATGTATAATATCCAAGTTCATTTACAAAATTTCTTCAAATTCTGAGGATTTATGCATAGTATACAATGCCCGATACACCACAACAGAATGATTTAACTGAATGGTGGAATCGTACTCTTATGGATACAGTTAGGAGTATGTTAAGTTACACAAATGTACCTTTATCTTTATGGATGTATGCATTAAAGATAGTTACATATCGACTTAGTAGGGTTCCTAGTAAATTAATTCCTGTGACACCTTATGAATCGGATAGGTAGGAAACCTAGGTTGAGGCACCTGTGTAACATCCCGTTACCAATGGGATGTGTACAGTTCATTGCATTCGTATTTGGCATGTGTATGTATTGCATAATT
>JANZLD010000004.1:17395300-17407000 GCA_026413575.1 Erythroxylum carthagenense | reverse complement strand
AATAATAATAATAATAATAATAATAATAATAATAATAACAACAACAACAACAATAACAACAACAACAACAATAATAATAATAATAAGCACAAAATTTATCATAATAATTATCAATAATAATAATAATAATAATAATAATAATAAATTTAGTATAATAAAATTAATAATAATAATAAGTACAAAATTTATAATAATAATAATAATAATAATAAGATAATTATTTTTGTATAATAAAATTAATAATAATTATGAAGATGGTGATAATGATAATAATAATAATAATAATAATAATAATAAGTAGAAAATTTATAACACTTAGGGAGGGGTATTTTTGAAAGTTGCTTATCTATTTTATTTCAAAGACAGAGACAAGAAATTTTATCCTTCCATTGTAGAAGGAACAAAAAATTTATGTTCTTATCATCTGGAAATAGAACAAAAATAAGTAGGGTCAATAACCAAACACTGTGAAGCACAAGATTTTTGTGTTTTGTTATTTATCTCTACTAACAAAGACAATAACCATAAGCTACATAAGAGTTGGTTGACTCTACGAAATTATCTCATATTTGATCCTTATGTTGGAAGTTAGATATAACAATTCTTTTATAGAAGATGCAATATTTTAATGGGCAATTTTCAGTAGATGATTAGTTCGATTTTCATTCTTTAATAGTTTCATATCCAAATTCTTATTTTTATATAAAATATATTCCTAAATTGGTTTTTATGTGACAGGCAAATTATTTATTTAATTATTAGAACAAGTGATTTGGAAAAGAAAAAGAGAAGAAAAAAAAAACAAAAATGCTGCATTACTGGTGACTTTCCGTTTTGGAAAAATGTGCAAATTTACGCTTAGGCCATAGCTTTAGGTCTATCAAACCATCCCATTATCTTAGAGAAACTCCTATGCTTTGCGGCGGCATCACCGTAGAGTGATTTACCTTTTGCCTACCGAGTTTTTTATCATATGGCTCAACCAAAATTTTGTCTTTTCTGTGACATGCTCATTCGCAGCTACGCCGACAGTTTATTTCCCCCTTATTCTGCTAACTTTTTTTAATTAATAAAAACAACAACAATAATAATTTGATGGAAGTTATATTTGATATTTTGATTACTTGTTTAATCAAATGACACAAATTTGTATTGACCCAGATGAATTTTCTTTAAATTTCTTGCTAAAAGCTAGGTCTCGGGTGAGACGTGGATGAAATTAGTGACTTGGCTGCTACTATAGATCGTGATGAGGATACATGGGGCCGTATTGAAGTTTGGTTTTTGCTCAAAATGATTGATCCATTCTTTACGGATAACTTTAACAAGATAGCTCTGTGTTTGGCACAGTGTAAGTTGGATAGGAGTTGTAATCATAAAACACATGCAGATTTCAGTAATATGGAATGAAAATGGAGAAATATGACAACCATTTGCGCAGAACACACAAAAATATCCTTTTCTGTAAGAATAAAATGCGAAAACGAAGAAGACGAATTCACTATGACTAGATACCAACCAGAAGAGGCTGAGGCTCAGAAAGGTGGTGGAGGTCCACCAGGGCCAGGAGGACCATAACCCCCACCAAAGCAATCTTGCAGCAACCAACAACAGCATAGGCAGTAAAACCTGCAACATCCAAGCATAACCCATTAATAATAATCATATGCTCTACGCCCACGAACATAAGAAGAAGCTTTTAACACTTACAAAGATGACACCATGCTGCATATACCATCAACACACCCTCCAAAAAAACCTCCAGGTCCTCCCCAAGGTCCTCCCCAAGGCCCTCCCGGTCCTCCCCAAGGTCCGCCCGGCCCTGGACCCCAACCGGGTCCTCCCCAAGGTCCTCCCGGTCCTCCTCCCCAAGGTCCTCCCGGTCCCCCTGGTCCTCCCCAAGGTCCTCCCGGTCCGCCTGACCCTGGACCCCCACCAGGCCCTCCAGGTCCTCCCGGTCCGCCAGGTCCCATGATCGCTAGTTTCAAGCACTCCTGAAACTCAGAGGCACTTCAGTTGTCGCCAAATGAAGAGATGCGAATCTTGTTATCTTGAAGCCAAGCTTTTTCAGTTGGAAGCTTTGGAATTTCCTTGCTTTTGTATCAAAACTTGCCAACTTTTACAAGAAAGCATATGAGTTCCACATATTCTTAACTACCTTTCTTCCACCTACCAGTGTAAAAGTGTACCTGCGTACGAATTTCATGTGCAACATGCACAGATACCTAAAGTTTATTGATGTAGATAGGAGTCTCCGCAAGTGGTTTAGTAGTTGGATCACGCTCAAAGTTAGTCTACCATGACTTGTAGCTAATGACTATTAGGTTCATGCATCAAAGAGTGAATACCAGTATTTTGGTAGGAAAACTGATATTTTGGGACTGAACGTAATATTTTAATGGGCTAAGCATGACTTTCTTTTTTATTTTTAGAAACATGTTTGCAATTGAAGTTGCGTGCACGTCGCACGTTCTAATCTGTTAAAGGCCTTAAATTGTATCCAACTCATACAAAGACCGAGTACACATCGTCTTTTGGAGCCTTAGGGTTTATGGTTCAACAACTTTTGTGTTTAATGTTGGTCTTCAGCCCAACAACTCACAATCTAAGACTTGGGCTAAAACCTTCAATAGCCTAAGCATGAATGACATCAGAGTTTGCAGAGGCACGATGTTGGCAGCTGATGATCTTCGAAAGCACGACCGATAGAAGTTGATCGGGAGCTCTCAAAAGGACAATGATTTGATATTTATGTACTTGTTTGCTATTCCTTGGAATTTTGCCCATCGATAACCAAAAAATGTCTGGAATTCTAGCAATGTCTTTGGTATTTTACTTTGAAATTTCGCCTGGGATGCCACTGAAATTGTTATCAAGACATGAAAGTGTTTCATTTGTTTCAGAAATGAGTCATTCTAGTACATTTACTTGGTACTGGATCAGCAGTGGAAACTAAAGACCAAAATGCAAGAGAAATATAAGAAGGAAAAAATATGTCGATCTCCAGTTCTGTGGATAAAACAAATTTCCCACTTCATGGTGTGACAGATGAGGCTCAAGTTGCATGCTTTTACATTGCAACCAGATGAATGATTGCAGGAAAAATTTGAAAAAAGGAAAAGGTGTGCGTGATTCCTGACACTGTTGTACCCAAAAGAGGCCATAAAACGGCCAGTCCAGTAGTGATCAAAGTCTCCATACAAAAGTTGACACTAAATACAACCTTGGCAAGACATGGCCTTTTCACCTCGGACATCAAATGTCTGGTGTCAGCCTCTCGTGAATGGGCATGACTAAAATCGGTCCCCCCTGTTTAGCCAAAAAATGTTTGGACATATCAGCTCTTGGACTAGTGGTCCACTCATGGAGTGAATCATTTGTGATCAACGGTAGCTTAACCGATGAATTCAAGCCATTGGCTTTAGGCTTCTTTATCACTTGAGATATGGACCTCAATGGCCATAAATGAACCAGAAAAGAAGTGCAGGCCCACGATAAAAACTTCTCGATTCCTACAGATGACGTCCACAATTCAATAAGACTTCACTAACGATGCCATTTAGAGCCTTGGAAATTCTTTGTTGTAGCAGATTAACGATGCCCAATAATTAGCAAAGTTCAAATAGGATTGATATTTGATAGCATTTGAAAATGGTACCTTGTTTTTCTGTGTTAATGGCAGAAATTCTGAGCTAATAATTAATATTAATACTGAAATTTTTCAGAAAGAAAAGTAGAAGCCATTAAGGTTTATGATCTGTTCACTGATTTAAGAAATCATGAAATGCCCACGCCAGTAAAATCTTTTATTCTAATAACCTAATCCAATCAATAGAATAAAGCATCATGAACCTAAATTTGTCTTCTAGTGGACGAGCTTGCAAAGAAAGAAACTTCGTTCAAAGGCTGACCACACAACATGATGCTTCTGCTTTTTAGGGAGAAATCAAGCCAACGATCTTAGGATAAGATATTTGTTTCCGAATCGCTGGTTTCTTTGGGGGATGACTTGAAAGGTGTCACTTAACTAAGCTGCCATTGCACCCAGCCATGCTTTAGGTTCTTCGTTGTTTCTGACGGAAGTGTTGCGTTGATCCTCAAGCCACCCACTCATCACCCCACTTTTTCAAAAGTACGTGTTTGGTTGGCCTATATTGGGACTGCCTGCAACTTAATTCCTGGCATCCAAAGTTCATGTCGATACAAGATTTGGTTTACGTATATCTCTCTGCATTCTGTTTAACTCTTCCCAAATCATCCATCATCATTAAGGTCTTGATTTGCTACTTACAGGCTCAAATTGCAACCTTCTAAACAAATAATTATTTCCCATTTGCTATTTTTGTAAAAAAAAATTATGTTAATGGTTTACAACTTGTACGTGATATGACTGTCGGTCAATCCAATTAAATCTCCGATTGACAAGCAAATTGCCAAGACGATACCCATTTTGCCACGTGTCCTAATGCAATTGAGATTAGGTAAAATTTGCAACATTTAGCGCTTGTCCAGGGAAATCCGAGTTAATAGGTAGAAATTTCACACGTTTACAATGATGATCGACAAAACTTCGAAATCCACCCAATCACAGGATTTTAATTATCACATTGTTAACAATGATAATGACATGTGTCCTAAATAACCAAAGGCAGCGTCCACTAATTACTAGACTAGTCAACTATTCTGGAATTAAGGAGGTGAATCAACAAATTACGCGTTGGCACGTACGTACGAGAAGTAAAAGAAGTTAACTGTTTCTTCCATGATAATCATATCAGAGTGTGTTTAGCTTTTGTAAAGATTTTCTTTACGACGTACGTGGAGAAGCTCAGGCGGTGCGTAAAGCCCCCACGCTAAGCTAATAGAATAGATAGGTGGGGAGAGAAAAAGGTCGTGTCAAATCGAGGTGATTGGACGTCGCAGGCCGGCACTAGGGGGCAGACTTTGGCGTTTTAGACTTGGGGGTTAGTTTCCATACACTATTTTATCTTTCAGGTTAAAACAAAGAGGAGAGTTGATCCAAGTGAATTTGAGTTAATAGTTGAAAGGGAGTCTTGTACTTTTCAAATACTTATAATCAATCGAAATCAGTTTTTAAATTTAATTACTTTTTTGCAAAAATAAGATTTAAAGAACTTATTTGATATATAACTCAAAAAAGACGTGAGCGTTTTCCATGATTGTCTTATCTTCTGTACGAGTGCCATGGAGTTGATGTGTAATGTAACTTCTATGACCTAGTCGAGGAATAAAGCTTTTGTATTCCATGGCCATTTCGATTGAAAAGAAAATGTCACGATTTCAGTCCTCTACATCCACGATAGGAATCAGATATAACCTAATCAGTAAAATAAAATGTCAAAATCACTAAAAATATAAGAAAATAAAAATGCTTGTTAAAATAAATTACTTCAACTGGAATGATAATGATCTCGGTACGTAATTTATTAGACCATATTTTAACTATTAATAATCAAATCAGATTGGAAATGTTTTTTTGGATGTGATATTCACCAACTTGCTTAATCTTAAATGTTTGTGTATCCAAATAAATTATGCAATCTGATAACAACTAGGATATATGCTTGCCATTTCAATCTGATATCAAGTCATGAACATATATCGATAACTGGACAAAATATTATCTTTTTATTGTTGACCGTACACTTCTTGTATTTGACCGAACTCGTAATGAAAACCAATTAATGTCGTTTTCGTAAGCGGATATCCCAATTTTATTTGATGCGATAACTACAAGGATGGCGAAAAGAAGATAAAAGAAAAGGCAAGCTCGATTGATTTAAGGGCAATTAACTTCCAATCTCATCACTCACAAAAGGGTTTTGAGGATTGAAAAGGGTGCTTTCATCAAACAGCGGATTGAAGCTTATCCAAAAGTGAGAAGTAAAGACCTAAAAAGTCAACTGTTTACTTTAGACTTATATACGTAATTATAATTATATTAAGAATATCTTAATTTTTAATTATTGAATAAAGTGAATTCTCAAGTAGGAAATGAATTATTTAGAATAAAAACTGATTGCTCTTTGATGGGAAAAAATTAACAAAAAAAGAAAAGAGGAAGAGCCTTTTCCTTCGAGTTGTTGGCTGCAATGATTAATCACTCCTAATCCCCCACCGTTCGCACCCAACTTTAAACAAAACTCAAGGCAATACCAAAAACACCATAGGGAGGAGCTCTAATCCGTAAATGTTCGGAGGTGGAGAACTATACTATCGTGCATTGTGACATCATATTTACTTGGTTTACCCTTCATAAGGCTTGTGGAAAGACATCAACAACTAGGTTTGGTGCATTAATGTAGAAGATGAGAAATTCCGATAATCAAGCTTCGTCCAATAGCAAAAGTCAGAAAGCAAACCACATATAATCCAACTTGGCTTCCCCTTACATTTAGGGTCGACTTATGCTTTTAAAAATTACAACCATTTGCTCGTGGGAAACACAGCCTTGCAACAAATTTCAACACATAATCTTAGTCTTTTTTTAAAAAACAGGAAGTTGATTAAATGAACAAGGATAAGTTACATCAACAAAAATGTTCTAGGTAGAGACCGAAACAAAAAAATCAAGGAAAAGTAGCTATCCAGTCATATTAATAGAACAATGAAAGGAATTAGAAACTCTAGAGCTTTGGAACTTCTTTAATAATGTGGAACAATCTGCTGCAATTATATTAGTTCATTGGTGCCTTTGCAACCCCACTCAAAGATTTGCTAGCATGAGTTGCTTTTCAAGTAGATCCTTAAATACGTAAAGAGGAGTGTACAATTACTTTGCATATTTGATGTAGCTTCTTAGTCATAATTTTCTCCCGAATCTCCACTAATATTAAGGATAACAGACATTCTATAGTGGATGATCGGTGCTTGAAACATCGAAGATTCCACTCCCTCCACAGCCTATAAATACAAACTCCCAAGACATTAATGTGGATAGATAATTGCGCTAAGAGGTCATTAGTAATCTCTAAGATAGTTGTTCCTGGATCCGTTCAATAACATGAAGCAATGACATAATCTCATATTGCTTTGTTAAAATGACATTCAAAAAAGAAATAGTTACAAGATTCAAACTTCAATGAGCACATTAGACAATTGTTATCTATTTAGATATATGGAATTTGGTCTATTGTAGAAAGTTTGTTCTAGATAGCTAACCAATAGATGAAGAATCGACGTTAAATGCTTGTTCCACAATTTAGTGGCCCAAGAAACTGTGGATCGATGTCTACGTAAGTTAGTTAGTGAGCTTATCAATTGGAATACATTTCCAGAAAAAGATGTCAGATTCCTACGAGGTGGGATGATATTTAGGCTTAATCTGCATTAGACTTATAAGAAAATTCCATACACTTCCCTCTATAAAAGAGTTCATCCGAGCTTTTAAAGAAAAGGGTGGAGAAGCTCTTGAAATATTCATCGGTTTTATTAAAGGTCCCCGTCTGGACCAATTGTTGAATCATAAGGAGACCAGAAGACCATCCTTAATTTCATATGAGCTCTCCTGGTGAACAGCATCTCGCAACTTGAACAATTGAATGACGAAAAAAGAATGGGTACTTTTCGGTTTAATAGCCCATATACTATTCCCCTAAGGAAGTATACATGTAGCAATTTTATCCCCAAGCTCTTCTTGTCTTCCAATATCCACCATAATCTCTTGAGAATGAGATAATGGTTAGCAGCTTTAATGGAGAGGATGTTCAATCCTCCTTTTTGTTTCGGAAAACATATATTAGCCCATTTCACCTTTGCAACTCCAGGGTGACCATTTGAATGACTCCACAGGAATGATCTAAGGATTCTTTCAATTTCTTTGATAATGCTTTGAGATAAGAATATATGGGAGCTCTAGTACACATGCAAAGAATTAAGGATGGATTTGATAAGCTGAAGCTTACTTGCATAAGAAAGTGATTTGTTCACCCAGAACTTTACTCTCTTCTGGATCCTGTTTAAGAGAGGTCGACAGTATGAAAAATTTAGCCTTTTTGTTGAAACTAGAAGACCAAGGAAGAATAGAGAAGGATTTTGCAATCTCATGCCATTTGCCTCTGTAATTATGTTTTCCATGTTTATCGCACCTTTAGACAAAAGGAAATGGCTTTTGTTTAGATTAATTTGAAGACCAGAAACATGCTTAAAAACACTGAGGGCATAAATATAAGAGCGAATAGACTCCAAATCAGCCCTACAAAATAGAAGAAGGTTATCTGCAAAACAAAGATTAGTAAGATCAGGTTTCTTGCATTTTGAATGGTGTTTGAAGTTGGGATTAGAGGTGGTCTCCTTCTTTATAATAGCATTAAGGATTTCCATGGCACATATGAAGAGGTAAGGGAAGATGGGATCACCCTGTTTAGGACCCCTTGTGGCTTTGAAGTATTGGGAAGGGGAACCATTGACTAGGATCGAGAAGGAAGCTGAAGTGATAGATTCAATGATCCACTTGATAAACTGATTTGGAAATCCAAAAGCTTCCAACCTATATCGTTTGAATTTCCACCTGATACTATCAAATACTTTGTGGAAGTCAATCTTCATTGTGCAGTTCGAAAGGTTATTAGAAGTAGAATAACCCTTCAATATTTCTTGGACAATAAGTATGTGATCTCTAATGTACCTATCCAACAAGAAAGCACTTTAGTTTTCATTATTAAAGGAGCAAGAATTCTCTTCAATCTAGTTGCCAGAATTTTGAGATGACTTTATAAAGGAAATTTGTACAAGAAATGGGACGGTAATCAGCAAAGCTTTTTGGATTTGAACCTTTGCGAATCAAGCATAAGAATGTTTTGTTGATCTTCTTGAGAAGAACTCCATTTCTGAAGAATTCGTGAATAGCTTCCTTAACAAACCCGTTAATTATATTCCAAGAATGTTGGTAAAAGTAACTATTAAATCCATTAGGGCCTGGGGCCTTCTTACCATTCATTTCAAAGATACATTTCTTAATCTCACTATCCTCTACTAGCTTGGTTAATAGAGCAAAATTTGATTGTGAAATTTGTTACAAATCTCCATTTGAAACATTTGTTAATACATCAATGCTAAGGGAAGAGTTTAAAAATCTGAATGCTTCTTCATGTATTTCCTCCAGATCTATGATGACAGTGCCATTTTAAGAAGTGCTGGAAAAATTTTTGTTGCAATTCTTTTTGGCTAGTATCGAATGGAAGAAAAATTGAGTGCAACTATCCCCATCCTGCAACTAGTTCATCCTAACTCTCTATTACGAAAGGGAGGAGTAGTTACTTATTGCTTGAAGATAATTGGAAGAAATCAAAACACAAAAATAAAAAGTCAAAAACCCAAACAAACAATTTTTTGATTAAATTTAAAAACTAAAATTAAAAACTAAAATTATAAATAGAAACAAACAGACTCCTTACTTGTCATATTTTCAAATTTTGATGATAAAAAAAATGACAACAAACAAGGAAAGTCTTTAATAAAATCTAATTCACACGTTTTAAAGACTAAGATAACAATTAAAGAACAAGGATTAATATTTATGAATTACTTATTTAATTAAATTTATTTTAATATCTTATATAATATTTATTAGCAAATTATCATTACCTGAGAAGAAAGATTGCAATAAGTTGTGAAAATAAAAGAAAATCTAACTTGTCAATTGTGATAAAGTTTGTTAAGGTATAGTACATAAGAAAATAATTTCTTTTAACTATTTAATTTTCTTCTAAAAAAACTCTTTAATTTAATACTATTTTATTATTTCAATGCTCTAATTATTAAATAAGATATAAACATCTCATGTAGTTAAACAAAATTAGAAAACTTCATAATCATTAAAATTCTTGAAAATAGTTTTCTAAAAAAACCCCTTTTAGTTTTAACTTTTTTGAAAAAAAACCTGAGAAGAAAGATTGCAATAAGTTGTGAAAATAAAAGAAAATCTAACTTGTCAATTGTGATAAAGTTTGTTAAGGTATAGTACATAAGAAAATAATTTCTTTTAACTATTTAATTTTCTTCTAAAAAAACTCTTTAATTTAATACTATTTTATTATTTCAATGCTCTAATTATTAAATAAGATATAAACATCTCATGTAGTTAAACAAAATTAGAAAACTTCATAATCATTAAAATTCTTGAAAATAGTTTTCTAAAAAAACCCCTTTTAGTTTTAACTTTTTTGAAAAAAAACCTTCTATGAGATTTCAGTGTTTTTAAAAAAGAAACATACATACTATGAACATCACATATGAATTAATCAAATGTCACTAATATGGTAAATTAAATCAACTCTTAAACTCAATTAAACTCAACTCAATTATCATCATTATCATCGTCGTCGTCATTATTATTATACTCGGTCCAAAATTTCGCAATAAAGCGAGATCTGGAAAGGTCTGATAGTACGCAGTCTTACTCCTATATAATAGAGAGACTGTTTTCGGTAGACCGGTATGCAAAAGAGACAACAAAAGAGTAATGTAGGTTAAAGAATAAAAAAAAGTAACACTGGCATGCTAAATAATTATGTAAATAAAATTACAATAAATACATAAATAAATAAAAATAAAAATATAATATAATTCGACTTTTATAAATAAAATATATTTTAAAACTAAAATATAATAAAATATATCATCTCTTATCTGTAGAAAAGTACCAATACCTAGATGATAAGATAGTAATAAAGCATCAAAGAACTGCAGAAAAACATCAATACCCAGATGATAAGAGAGCAATAAAGCATCAAAGAACCAGACTTTAACTCAACATGTAGAAACACAAAACGTCTGAAACCATAAGATCATTAAGTATAAAAATTCAATCTTGACGTAAACCCAACAATATCAGATGCAAAGAGATTAACCTAATCAAACTCAGAAAGCATTAAACACTAAATCAAATAAAGAAGTTAATATCAAAAGCAAAAAACTATAAAGAACAGAAATTTCAGACAACCCAACAAAATCTAGAAAACACTAAAGTAGAAGAGACTGATTAATCAAAAACCATACCCGAAAAGAGGAGAATGCAAAGAAGGAAGAGAGAGAGAGAGCGTCAAGAAAGAGATAGAGCAACGTTTACATACCTCGTCGAAGAAGAGGGCATAACCTTCATAAGAGAAGGGGGTGAGAGGATTGGCAGAGATCTGGTGCTCCTTCATCATATCACTCCAAAGTTTTCTCCTGCAACTCGATCCACTCACCAAGCAATCTGCTCACCAAAGCCTACTAGAGAGATCCACAATTATATTTGATTTAAATTAATATTTTAATATTATTATAATAAATTATTACGTTGAGTCATGTTTAATTAGCTCAGTTCAAGTTCAAGAATTGAGTTGAATGGTCATGTAAACAACATAGTCCACATTTATGTTCATATTATAGGTGATTCATTGTTATTTTCAAACTAAAGTATAAAAAGAGGATTTAAAAAATTGAAAACTAAAAGGAGTTGTTTCGTGAATTTTAAAGATCATGACATTTTTCTAAGGTTTCTTAAAATACAAAGCTTGTCCTGTATTTTACCCTAAATCTTTTAATTCATATTAAGGAATGTATATTTACCATTAATGTAAAGATTAGGATGACTTGTATAGATGAAGATATGTTAGATCCCGAATATTTTCTTATGATGATTAAGCATGCATTGTTGATAATTATGAGTTTATGGTTTAGTTTGATTAATTGGGC
>JANZLD010000004.1:17380147-17395200 GCA_026413575.1 Erythroxylum carthagenense | reverse complement strand
ATAATATTTTAATTATATATAATGTAAATAAATAAATATTAATAATATTTTAATTAATTATATTGTAATTAATTAATTAATTATAATATTTTAATTAATGAATAATTATATTTTAAATAATTAATTAATTACAATATTATAATTAATTATTTAATTGATTTCACCATAAATTTGATTATTGAAATTAAAGCTTTACTCTCATTCCTCCCATTCCTCTTTCCCATTCCTTTGAATTATTAGAGGAATGGAGGATTGCCTAAAATCAAGGAATGAAACTCTTATGTCTTCAATGATAGTTTCATACCAAACATCAATTTTCATTCCATAGTCATACCCTTTTTCTCATACCCTCCAAACAAGCACCCCCTAAGCTAAATGTACAATTTGAACCGTAATATTTTCATCAACATATAACTTGAACTCTAACATTTCAGAATAGTCAATTTTAACCCTACGGTTTTTAAATATTCAAAATAGATTTTAATTTAACTCTTATTCTCTTTTACATCTATCTCTCGTTTCTTCTTCTTCTTCTTCTTTTCTTTATTTTGAGGGATTTCAAATGTGGGTGAGAATCTCACATTAGAAAGAAATGGAATTAGTGAGGGACATATAAGTGGAAACCTAATGCCTTAAAGTTTTGAGTTAAAATGTGGTGTTAAGGCCTACGAGTGTATTCCCTCACTAGGCCCATGATGTAGATCTTCCATGAAAGTGGATTTTTTAGTGCCAACAATTAGTATCGAAGCCAATGATTCAGCATGGGATGAGTATAGAGACTGTAGTCAGATCCTGTGGTTGCCTCCTAACGGGAAAAAGCAAGGAGACTCCTTGTGGGACTAATAGAGTAAAAGGGTTCTTGGTGACTCTATATACTCAAGCTGCTAAGAAAAAAGCTTTCGCTCAAGGAGGAATCCAAACTTAATGTGGAAGTTTACACTTGAGGGGGAGATTGTTAGGATTTCAAGTATGAGTGAGAATCTCATATTGGAAAGAAATTGAATTATTGAGGGACTTATAAGTAAAAATGACTTATAAAGCTAATGCCTTAAGATTTTGGGTTGGAGTGTGGTGTTAAGACCTACAAGTATGTTCCCTCACTAGGCTCATGGTGTAGATCTCCCATGAAAGTAGACTCTTCAGTGCCAATAAGTGGTATTCATTACAAGAAAAATAAAGTTTAGTGACAGAAATTATCGACAGAATTTGTATACATTCAGTCGATAAGCTTATTTAGCGACGGAATTTACTATCGAAAAAAGGCATCGGAAATACAACCGTAGGTAAATTTGCTGATGAAATTTTTTATATCGTTGGTAAATTTACCGACGAAAATTTTGTTTAGTAGGTAAATTTACCGAATTAGAAAATTTTTCTGTTAGAAAATTACCAACGGATTTAGTTTTCCGTCGGTAATTACCTACGGAAAAAGAATTTCCGTCGGTAAATCTAATATATTTTACCTATGGAAATGGGTTTTCCGTCAGTAAATCCAATATATTTTACCTACAGAAATGGATTTTCCGTTGGTAAATTTGCTAAAAACTATTTTTTAAAATTTACTTGCATAGTGTTCAGTTTCTTTGGAAGCTACTATGGAGAGAATTTTACTAAATCTCTTCGTACCAATTACAACACTTATTATATTCTGGTTCTTGTGCAAAAATTAAGAAAATAATTCATACTAAAAAGCTGAAATTATGAAATGTATACTAAAAAAGAACTGAAACTATTTTTTCAAAGAATAGACTCATCAAACACCTTACATGAATGTGAAATTTATCCCAACATCATAACTAATGTCACGTCTTGTCTCTTCTGTCACTAATATTTGTACTTTAAAGTTGTTTTCCATTCATAAAATATACAAATAAACGAAAATAATCAAATACTAAAATTAACTTTAATCCAATATACAAAAAAACACATGACGGTAGTTGTAAAAATATCTCCACTAAAGGACACGATGACAGTGGTTGGAAAAGACAACGCCGACCAGCAAAACAGAAGTCCACAACAGAGAAATCGGAGAGAAGAAAGCTTATCGAAGAGGAGATGCAGGAAGAAGGAAGAAAAAGACACAGGTGGGGGTGGGGGGGAGGGATGTTGGGTGAGTTTAAATTTAAAGAGATTTTACTGACGGAAATTTTCGTAGGTAAATTCAAAATTTTTTTATTCCGCCAATAATTCCTGCCTTTATACCGACGAATATTTTATACCATCGCTAAATCTTTTATCGACGGAAATCTTGTATTGTCGCTAAAGTCCATCGCAAAATTTACCGGGATGATTTTCCTCCATATTTAGCGATGGATATTAGTACCATCGTTAAATAAAAATTTTCTCGCCAATTTTACCTACGGAAATGGCTTTTCTGACGGTAATTTGAAACGGTATATTTTTTGTCGGTAATTTTTTGTCGCTAAAGCCCATTACAGAATTTGTGGGGATAATTTCCCTCCATATTTAGCGACAGATATTAGTATTGTCGTTAAGCAAAAATTTTATCGTCAATTTAACTTACAGAAATGGATTTTTCATCGGTAATTTGCTATGGTATATTTTCTATCAGTAATTTCCTTCGCTAAAGTCCATCGCAAAATTTTTCGAGATGATTTCCTTCCATATTTGACGACGGATATTAGTACTGTCGCTAAATGAAAGTTTTTTCGTCAATTTCACCTACGAAAATGCATTTTTTGTCGAAAATTTGCTACGATATATTTTTTGTTGGTAATTTTTTGTCGCTAAAGTCTATCGAAAAATTTGTTGAGATGATTTCTCTCCATATTTAGCTACATATATTAGTACCATCGCTAAACGAAAATTTTTCTGTCAATTTTATCTACAAAAATAGATTTTTCGTCGGTAATTTGAAACGGTATTTTTTCCGTTGGTAATTTTCTATCGCTAATTCTTGCTTTTCTTGTAGTGATTAGAGTCGATGGTTTGGCAAGGGATGAGTATAGAGAAGGTAGTTGAATCCTAAGGTTACTTCCTCACATGGAAGAGCAAGGAGACTCCTGATGGACCTAGAACAACGGAGTAGATGGACTCAGAACAGTAGAGTAGAAGAGTTCTTAATGACTTCATATACTCAAGCTGCTAAGAAAAATGTTTTCGCTCAACGGAGGGTTCAAGCCCAATGTAGAAGTTCACACTTGATAGGGAGATTGTTGGGATTTCAAGTGTGAGTGAGAATACCACATTAGAAAGAGATGGAGCTAGTGAAGGGCATATAAGAAGAAATGACCTATAAATCTAATGCCTTAAAGTTTTGAGTTGGAGTCTGGTGTCAAGGTCTACAAGTATGTTCTCTCACTAAGCCCATGATGTAGATCTCTTACAAAAATGGACTCCTCAGTGCCAACATTTTTTACACACTTCTTCATCACATCCTCTTTATATTCCGATTGCCTGATCAATCATTTTGTTTCCTTAGACTTTACTAATTTAACCAATTTTGCAAATTTGACATCCTGTAATGTCTTGATTTCGACGTATGGAATCAAAGAAATGACAATGTCTATCTATTTTGGATTCTTTCTCTATAATTTAAATGACTCAGGTACTTTCATATTATATTATCGATGATGACCTTAGAAGATTATAGACTTATTACATGGAGCAAATGAATGGCTTAGGCCATCTTCAACCAACAATTCAAAATACCAAATTTGGTGTTTTGATGTGTTGAATCTATTCTAACGAACACACCAAATTTAGATTTCCAAGACCACTATTTTGGTGTAATGACTATTCATACATAAAAAGTTGTTAAGCGTGTTACTATTCTTGCACCAAAAATTATAAAATGACATCTTTAACCATTTTCTTATTTATATATTTGTTTATATCATTCTCACATTTTGATCCATTCATATAATTTGCTAAATAATTAAATTTAAAATGTATATTATTTTACACATAATATATCATTACAAAGATCTTGTTTAGACCTTTAAAATGACACTAATATATAATATTTATTTATAATTCTTATATAAGTGATATAAATTTATTTATAAAATATTTTAATAATAAAAAGTAAATTTAAAATAAAAGGAACATAACTTAAAAATAAAATAAACCAAAACATTGATTTAAAAAAAACAGCGAAAATGCTTGAAATCACTAAAATAAATTACAACTACAACTAAACTGAAAACTACAATCAAACTAAAATTATAACAATATGAATTTTATATGTTAAATAAAGAATATATTAATTAATTAAGAATCATTTTTATTTTTATTTTTATAAATAAAATAAATTCATATAAATAAATTATTGTATAAATATAAAATTAATATTCTTTGAAGATAGTTGATCATTAAATTTGGTTTAAAATTTTAGTATAATGGTCGGAAATAGCGGCTATTAAAAGGGAAAAGGAGGAGTCGAGCCTTAGAAATCTCCAACAAGAAGGGTTATTATAGGCAGAGAGATTAATGTGATCTCAACCTCTCTCAGTACTCTTTCAAGTATTAGCATTGTGAAGGAATCGTTTCATCAAATACAATTTTTTTTATAAAGATTTTTAGAGGTTGTTAATGTGCAAAAATTTCCTCATCACTGGCAGCCTTTTGTTGTTATCTACAATTTTGTTCTTCTGTTTGTCATTATTGACAAGAAGCATTTCTTTTCAGACATGAACCATCCAGAGGAAGCTGGAAGATGGAAGTTGGTGTAAAATACTTTAAATTTATGTATTTTAAATATCTTAAAATATTTATTGCTTAAATATCAAACATGAAATATTTACATTTTTTGAACTTAAAATTTAAATTAAATATGGAAATCAAAGTATTAAACTATATTAGTTATAAATGATTCAAAATATATGTTTGTCCATACATGAATAAAACTGTATCCTAGAATTTGCAGGCAGATGAGACGTAGGTGTTGTCGTCAAAAGCAACTGAAAAAGACAGTGTTCAATTATTGCCCATACGTTATTTTCATGAGCGTGAGCGATGGATGTGAGTATACTATCATCCTTTTAGATGCTTAATTGCTCTTTAATTAAGGGGTCGTGATTCGTGAAGGTGTTCCCAATCTCTCACCACTAAATGCATATTGTTAAGTGTTATCATCAACGGCTTCAATGCGACACAACTATCAGAGCGATCTCAAGTCCATTTTCAGTGCTACCACTTTTGTGCAATAAATAATTGCACTCACTGAAGAGGCAGCTTGCTCTGATGGAAATTAGTAATGGACCATTTTCGTGATATAAAAATTAAGAAAAAGTGTGATATTGCATTCGGAAGGAAGGTGGGTGGTGTGCGACTACGCTACAAATCTTGTACAGCCGAAGTCCAAGCAACATCCCACTCGAGGGCGAGGGAGGGAGAGATTCCCGGAGAGCCGTGCGTGGGCTCAATTAATTTATTTCTCTCTATTAAGTACATATAATTACTACTATAACTTAAACCCTAATCACCATTTCTAACTTTCTTAATACTATACCTCATTACTTCCTAAATTTCTGAGCATGGTATCTCTCCTAGTAGAGACAAAACCTTTCCAGATTGAGATCAACGGTCCAGATTTCCCCTTTACTAACTTACTTCGTTTTTGACCAATATCAGCTTTTCTCGACATAAAAAGGACAGGTCGATGTGACTCCATGCTGCTACAGTGCCACCCCCATAATCCCATGTCCTTTTCACGTATGACCGCAATACCCTTCACATATGAGGCATTACTACGATCACGCTGTTACTGTCTCTACATGTGAGGGGTATTTTAGTCAATTCATTTCGGCACCTGAGCGACGAATCAGCTTTTTCTTCACCCTTTTCTTTTTCACCGTGACCGTGAGTTGTTAAAAATTACAAGGCAAAAGTTTTAATTACCGACGCACTCGCGAGCCTTAGCCTCGAGAGAAAATAAAAAATATATAAATTAAATGACCTCTTCGTCTTCGAAGTGCAAGTAGTCCGTACACTGCCAAAAAGTGTTACCAATCTGACGGTCTTACATTAAGATGCAACGTGCGCTTGATTGTTTGTACTTTACATGATCAAATACTAGACAGATTTAATCGGTGTCTTACAAGATTAGATCATGGCCGCTGGAAGCTAATAAATGATTCTAGTACTGTGTCTCTCTGCACCCAATGATAATAGGGGTGGTATGGTACCTTCAGCGAACCGGAACGAGGGAGTCAACTATGATTGGACGGTCATGATGCCATCATAACTAATGTATCACATCAGATCATTCCTCATTATTTAACTCTCCCTCTCTCGATTGTGGTCCCCTCGATATCCGATCCCTCAGATCCAGCCGTGCAACGCGAATCATGAGATTCCTCCTTGCTGCGCTTTATCACCACCCCGCCATAAGTGATTAGAAAAAAACGAGAAGTTCAAAAATATCGCCACGTCCTCTTACATGCACCCGTTTCCTGCGGCTCCAGTTCATCGACAACGGATAAGGTCTCTTTCTTGCACCGCCCATCCAACGGCCAATACTGGCCTCTACCCAGGTGTCAAACATCAAACCCAAGAAATCAAATGTAAAAACCCTAGGAAAGTGAATAAACATCTAATATTTGATGCGAGGAAAAAAAACCTTTCTAACTTGACCGAGTCGATAAAAAATGTCACCTCCGTGTCCTTAATATGTCTATAATTTCTCAATCACTCTCGCTCTTTAAAACTCTCCCTCTTTCTCTCACTAAAAGCACACCGGACAATCCCTGTAAGCTCTTCAAGCTTAGTTCATGACTTCTTAGATCTGAGCAACAACGACTACAAGCCCAGAGCTTCTATTGCCTTTTCCTTTCTCATTTACAGTGTAGGAACCGCCAACGAAACGACGTCGAGTAGGCATTGATGGTGAGAATGGCGAGTTCCTTCCCTGAGGAAGTTTTAGAGCATGTTTTCTCGTTTATACAAAACGACAAGGACAGGAACTCGATATCTTTGGTGTGCAAGTCGTGGTACGAGATAGAGAGGTGGTGTCGCCGCAGGATTTTCGTTGGGAACTGCTACGCGGTGAGTCCGGCGATGGTGGTGAGGAGGTTTCCGGACGTCAGATCGGTAGAGCTCAAGGGGAAGCCTCACTTCGCAGACTTCGATCTGGTACCCAAGGGTTGGGGAGGCTACGTGTCTCCGTGGATCGACGCCATGTCGACGGCGTATCCGTGGCTTGAAGAGATCAGATTGAAGAGAATGGTGGTTAGTGATGAGGCTTTGGAGCTGATTGCTAAGTCGTTTAAGAATTTCAAGGTCTTGGTGCTTTTTTCTTGTGAAGGGTTCTCTACCGACGGTCTCGCTTCCATTGCTGCTAATTGCAGGTATTGTTTGGTTCCTTCTTCTCTTCTGTATAAGATTTTGTTTTTGTGGGTCGTGAGAGTTTGAGAAAGTGTAACGAGATTTAAATGTTTAATCTTGTTAATTTTGGTTTTGGTTTTGGTTTTGGAGTAGGGGTAAAGTTGAATTATGTTAACAGTAAAGCCGGAAAGGTACGGAAATGGTGAAGCTTTTGATGGGTTGTAGTGTATTTATGTTGTATATGAAATGAAAGTGAGATTTTGTGTTTTGTTTTGAGAATGGTGTTGAATGTGGGGGAAGATCTAGTTTGGGTTGGCTTTCTTGTTCAAGGTTTTTAGCTTAGCTGAACCTTGGAATTTTTCTGGTTTCTCTTTCCCTGCTGTTCGAATGTCTCCTTTTTCTCTCTCTCTTTTCTGGCAATTTGGAATTAGTTTACTTGGATTTTGGCTTCCATTTGGTTTTTTGTTTGAGTTTTGACTGGATTTGAGTGCCTCCTTTTCTCGTATCTCTCTTGGTTTATGTTAAATCTGCTGTGGTTCGTGGGTGTGGAAATCCAGTCAAGATCATACCAATCACTTGCATTTATTTTAGAAAGTTTCCTCGTCGTATGCGTGCGTTTATCGCTGAGGATGTAGTTTTGGATTTTGATTTTTGTTTTGATGTACATTGTGGGTTTTGTTTGGATGTTTTAACCAGGACTTTATCCTGTTTTGGGCATTTGTACTCTCTGTGTTGCTTTCGGTGACTTTCGCTTTGTGTTGACATTCTTGCTTACGTATGTACAAATTTTGAACTTTGGTACTGGACCGTGAAACTCTATTTAGGGTCGCTCATTGTTGATTTTGGATTCCTAAAATGAGGAAGTTATGTTTTGTTTACGTTTTTTGCAGGAAAGTAATTGTAGCGGGTTTAAAACAGTTTTGTACTTATGCCACCTTTAGATTCCTAAATCATCCTAGTGGTGGCCTTAAACTGTTCTTTCTTTTGTTCAAATTTTTGCTTTAGTTTCTCTTGCTCTAAGTCTGTCGTTTATGCCTGAATGCTATTGTAACTGTCGTCTTTCTTGCAAAGTTCTCTGAGCAAGCGTCTTTGTTTGCTAATATTTGGACGTGCTTAATCATGTGCAGGAATCTGAGAGAGCTGGATTTGCGAGAGAGTGAGGTAGAGGATCTAAGTGGGCATTGGTTGAGCCATTTTCCTGACACCTTCACATCACTTGTCTCTCTCAATATTTCTTGTTTACGGTCTGAGGTGAGTTTCTCAGCCCTGGAGCGGCTTGTGGGCCGATGTCCCAATCTGAAAAATCTCCGACTTAATCAAGCTGTGCCCCTTGAGAGTCTTGCTGACCTTCTTCAACGAGCACCCCAGCTGGTTGAATTGGGAACAGGTGCCTACTCTGCTGAGTTGAGACCTGATGTCTTCTCAAATCTGTCGGGAGCTTTGACTGGGTGTCAACAACTGAAGAGCCTCTCCGGATTTTGGGATGTAGTCCCTAGTTACCTCCCGTTGCTTTATCCTATATGCTCTCGCCTTATTTCTTTGAACTTGAGCGACGCAGTTATTCAAAATCCTGATCTCTTAAAGCTGGTCACTCAATGCCAGAGTTTGCAGCGCTTTTGGGTAACTTTTGCACTTTGTATGTAGTATATAAACACATGCAAACCGATTGGATGAATCATTTTGTATTCCTAGTTGTCTATTACTGTGTGAAAGATTTCTGTGAAGTGTTGAAATTTTATCTCCCATCTTGTGATACTTTAAATGCAGCTTAGACAGGAATCATTCATACTGTCTTCTCTTGCTTATAGAGTGTTATTGTAGGTATTGGATTGCATTGAAGATACTGGACTTGAAGCCCTAGGAGAATTTTGCAAGGACTTGCAAGAATTGAGGGTCTTTCCGTCTGACCCATTTGGTGAAGAACCTAATGTATCTTTAACGGAAAGAGGCCTGGTTGCTGTTTCTCAGGGCTGCCCTAAGCTTCAGTCGGTACTTTACTTTTGCCGTCAGATGAGTAATGCGGCCTTAGTTACAATTGCCAGGAACCGTCCAAACATGACCCGTTTTCGCCTTTGCATTATTGAGCCCCGAGCTCCTGACTATCTCACCCAGCAGCCACTAGATTTTGGTTTTGGAGCCATTGTAGAGCATTGCAAAGATCTACGCCGCCTTTCTCTCTCAGGTTTCCTTACTGATCGTGTGTTTGAGTACATTGGAACTTATGCCAAGAAACTAGAGATGCTGTCTGTGGCATTTGCTGGTGAAAGTGATCTAGGACTCCATCATGTGATGTCTGGTTGTGAAAATCTCCGCAAGCTAGAGATCAGGGATTGTCCCTTTGGGGACAAGGCTCTCTTGGCCAATGCTACAAAGCTGGAGACAATGCGATCCCTTTGGATGTCTTCTTGTTCGGTGAGTTTTGGGGCATGTAAACTGTTGGGAAAGAAGATGCCCAGGCTCAACGTTGAAGTTATTGAGGAGAGGGGACCTCCAGATTCGAGGCCAGACAGCTACCATGTTGAGAAGCTTTACATGTATAGGACAGTTGCCGGGCGTAGGAATGACATGCCTGGTTTCGTTTGGACGATGGATGAAGATACTGCATTCAGTATATCTTGAGAGGTCCTTTGCGTTCATTGACTGCCAACAAACTTGATTCAATCTGTCATTACGTATCGCCCTGCATGTGAGAGATGGATACAAAAGGTACATTGTCTATATGCTCTCGCCAATTTACCATCTCCTTGGCTGAATGGCAGCCCCAATTGGGCTGAAGTTTGGAGGGTGTACCGAGGCTTGAGAGCTCTTTTGCCATCTATGTTACTCTGGGCTAAGTTATAGGTTACAGTTAGTGCTTAATAAAAAAGATCAAAACTTTTGTATCAAGCAGAGTTGTTATTTACTAGGGGGTAATCGGTGTATACTATTTCCAGATGCGCTGTTCTTTCTTAACTTTATTGGACGTCCTTGGGACAATTATTTTGGTGAAATTGTTGTTTTGTAAGAAATAAAGTCTTTAATTCATTCATAAAATTGGGATGGAATTTGCTTTATCCTTGGTTTAGCGTTTTTACTCTAGCATCATGTCTTCCAACTTCAAATCTTATTCACTGGTGTACTAAGTTGAGCGGACCACCGTCTATACTCTCAGTGGGTCATTACTTTTTATGAGTAATCATTTGGAATTCACTTTATTATCCATTTAAAAAACCTAAAGTCATCAAGCATTTTCCTGATGACAATATTCTGCTTTTCCGATTGCGAAGAAACGAAGTTGTAATGGTTCAAAAGGATGTTTTGAACCAAAGAACCACGGTAATTTGCGCGTTGAAGGGAACCGGGAAAAGCTTCTTCAGGGTGGAACAATAACCAAGAGCTAAGAAAAGGAGTTCTTCTCTATGGGCTGTCAATTGACCTCTGTTAAAATTGGGAGCATCGACTTTCGAGTCAATTGATAGATTCGGTGACATTGGTTAACGTCCACAACTTTTTGCTCCTCCTCAGGCTCACTTTCCCAGATCCCACACCACCCACCTGACTTCCAACGTCCAGGCAAACAGCTAAGCTACCAATTTCTCTGCTCATTGACGTAGCCATTGAAATTCAAATCTAAAGGTTGCTCAGATACTCCACTAAGAAGAGCAAATGTTAATAAAAGACAAAGGTTAAGTGTGTGGACAAATGAATAGACAATAACGTGTCATAGATGGTCTAGCCCAGAAAAATAGAAAAGAAAGATTAAAAAAAATGGTTAGGTGAATATTTATATATACATATAGTCTAGCCTAGAAGAATAGAAAAGAAAGATTAAAAAAAAAAGGTTAGGTGAATATTTATATCTACGTGTGTGTATGTCTGTCTATCTCTGCTACAAGTGGGATAAAATCAAATAATGTTCATAATGGCCACACGTTTGATGTGTTTATGATCCATCATCATCTGTTACTATGATTGCTGCTGATTTCATCTCTGTACATTTTACTGTTTCACCTCATCATGGGCAACAGTCACACATTGATACTGTTGTATTGTATAAACAGTTGTATGTCTTGCCACGCTATAAGGGTAATGGCCCACATCCACGGTCAATTAGATAAGGCAAACCCAGGTACATTTTGTACATTTTGACTAGGGAATCAATGATTGTGGCACTACCCTACGTGAATAATCGATGTCAATCATTTCTTCTATATCCCATTGGTTCAATACTATAAAGCCTCAACTGGGTGATGGAGTTCATCATGGCCATAGCTTGAATGTTCTATGCTCCATATCCTGTAGACTAAAGAAACAGGGAAAAGGTAAAATATGCAAAAGAGACATGACTATGCTAAGCAGGTCTAGTGTGGAGTGCAACGCACAAAACATATGGACTAAGGCTGTCTGTTTGTGTCCATCTGCCAATATAGACTCGATCAGTCGATTGGCGGAGCGTAAAGTCGATTCTTGGGCTAACGCAGCAAATATGGAGAAAGCCATAAGCTTTAAATTGGATGGATTTTACGAATTTTCTCATGGCTATGGTCATTAATATTGCTATTGCCCTCTTGACCACATGTACTCGACCTCACCTCCATGGCAGCAGTACTTAAGATTGTGTCAGCAATGGTGGGAAGACTCTTGGTGATTCCAGCAAATCCCCACACAATTCTGTTCCCCTTTTCAAATTTCACATTTCTACGCCATGATACATCATCTATACCTTCTAAGTTCCAATCTAATGTCTTTAACATATACACTACCAGTCATTCATTTTTCAAGCGACGGCTTTTTACAATCTGCATAACAGCCTTGCGTAGTTATATATAACATGAAACAAGATTTACCCTAACAAATTCAAAATAGTTAAATCATTCTGTTCATAAGACGTGAGACCTACCTCTATACTTTGAACTTCAGGTAATAGCAAAGTCTAGTTTAGCATGTGAGCACAAGAATCTATAGATCACTCAACCAATCACAGATGTGAAACTCGCACAAACCGGCAGCATTAAACAAAATAATTTTTGACTCTTAAAACTTGTAACTCAGCAAGGCTGGTACGATAATGACTAGGCTCAAGAATGCAAACGTCTTAACTGTGATTAAGTAAAAGAGCAAAATGTTAAGGTTAAGAATATGTTATGTGAAATTCACTTTAAACTTTGAATATTCTGTAGAAGATGCTCAATTCTGTATTTCATAACAGGCTGACCATGGCGAGTCTTCTTCAACATCTTCTCCCTAGCTTCCTTTCTTTGAACTTCAGCCTTTTCCCTCTCTTCCCTCTTTGCTTTCAAAATTGCCTCCTTCTCAATCCTTGCTTTTTGTTGCTCCTCCCGCTGCTTCTCGTATAGTTCTCTCAGACAGTGTGGCTTCTTATTCGTCTTGCTCCTTTTAACCATCTCACTAGTTTCTCCAGTTTGATTTTCATACTGCAATAACCATAAGAGGAATCGATGGGTCACATGCAAACCTCCAGATCATTTGAGACAGGAGCTAATGATTGAATTTAAGTTAAGAAACTCCAAGTCTCATTGGTGCATTCTAAAACAGTATCAAAAGTTAAACCAAACTGATAAATTGAACATGAAACACAAATAAGCAATGGAAAGGAGGGTTTGAATCGGAAACTCAACCCTGTCGCCAGTTAATCACAAACATTTGGACAATGTAATAAGACAAAAACCAATTTTGACAATGAAATTGAAGTGTTGCAGAAGTAAATTCCAGAATGAATCTCAACAAAGCTCACAAGACGA
The DNA here is from genome assembly GCA_026413575.1 of Erythroxylum carthagenense. Classification (NCBI taxonomy): domain Eukaryota; kingdom Viridiplantae; phylum Streptophyta; class Magnoliopsida; order Malpighiales; family Erythroxylaceae; genus Erythroxylum; species Erythroxylum carthagenense. The sequence goes on along the minus strand of JANZLD010000004.1, from coordinate 17,382,172 downwards.
GAAACTTCTTACCACTGGGGGCCTTGCAGCTGAAATGGCATCATTCAGATGGCTTTGCTGTTTTAATTGCTTCTTAAACTTGCTCACATATTTAGCATTCTTATAGAACTCCCTTTGCTTTTCTAATGGCAAATACAGAACAAATAAGGGTATTAGGAAGGCATTAGATGTAACAAAAGCCAAAATTTGGATAATAGAAACTTGAATTCTTTTCATCTTCGGTTGTCCAAAAACATACTTACATCCTCATCATACTATCATTACAAAATCATAACCTACAATTGTGTGCATGACTGCTAAAAAGGAGCAACACACCTATAACACACACATGAGCAGCTAATCTAGTTCTACATCAACAAGTCCTAGCATATCACATTCCCATCTCTGAATATGCCTCTTGGAGTACCCAATACACCACTTTTTCACATCAAATTAGACATTGTGCGCACTATACATATATATGAGCTAGAAGATCCCGTATATTGAGAATTTCTACACAGAATTATTAAAGCACATCAAGTGTTTTCTTCCTCAAAATTATAACAACAATATTAAGGTAACTAAATGACAACCAACAAAGAAAAACTATGCTGCATAGATGGTGGAATATCCCAACATAGCCAATAACACGTTTACAATCAATCATCCACCTTAGAAGTCCAGCTGAGGAAGAAACTGGGTTTCAAAAGCACGCAACTTTACCTAAAATGTTCAATAGATATATATCGTAAATAACGAAAACCATAACTAGGAGTGGCTAAAATCGAAAGTTTAAATGACGCTATGGGCTCATGAAAGGTAACTAGCGCCCTGACCATCTAAATTAAAACTTCGAGCTCGGTGAAAAAATTCAATTTCCAACTGAAAATCCACTCTAGAAGAACTGTAAAAGATTGAAGATGTTCGTACTTATAAGAGCAGGATTATAGTTGTTGTTCTTGGATTTGGCATTAGCGAAAGCTTCAAGTGATAGACCCGATCCACCCAATCTCATCATGTTCTTCTTCTTCTTCTTCACGTTCATTGATTTTGAGCCCTCAATTTTCCCCTTTCTCGCTTCTTCTTCTTTTGGCCTCCCATTTTTCATCGTCCAATTGAGTTTGAAATATTCAAGCAATAAATCGGCAAATTAGGGAAATTGAGAAACCCTACTTGTGCGGCATTCAACTGAGGAGGAAGAACAGACCGCAGGTAGTTTAAAGTTCCGTACAGAAACCACGCTTTTCACCAATGAGGATTTGCCAAGTAGGCACCAGAGTCCTGTTTATTCTTTATGGCGTCGTCGTATTAAAGATTGAGTGAAAGGGTAATATATATGTTGGGCGCGCGGCTTGAGACTCCAACGAAACAAAGCTTAGCTTAATCATTGAGCTAAATTTGGTGGTGTGAAGAAACGAGTGGGACGGTTATGGAAATTACTACGAGTCGTTTACGTTTACACGTGACATATATAAAGCCCCCATTAGCCGTTACGTTTAAACGGTCTTGCTACAACCCATGAATCCTAATTTGTTTTATGCATATGGATGTACACGTTGCTTATACTTAATCATCATCCATCATCTTCCCATTATTTCTTCTAATGGGCTAGAGTTAGCTTTTTTAGATCTGATGGAATTAGCAATGGAAACTTTTTATTAGAAAACAACATAACATATAGTAAAATTTTTAAATCAAACCTAAAGTTACTAATGACACATGAACGTGAAATCATAGCATTATCATATGTATACTTCTTAATGTCTCAGTGATGAAACATATTCGTGAGTTTTGATACCACACTTCAATCCAAAGCCTTAAGGCATTAGGTTTGATACGGCAACAACCTAGAATCAATGTTTAGATCACCTCCGTTTCAATGATTATTCTCAAACCTAAATTCAATCAATCTAATAAGGCCCTTCACCCCCAAAACAGCAAGGAATTGGTAACAAAGAGCATAAAGATTGTAGGAATTGAATTAACGCCACAAGTTAGAACTTACTTAATAAGTTGAATCAATCCTTAAGGTAAAACAAGCAAGAA
>JANZLD010000004.1:17325450-17342117 GCA_026413575.1 Erythroxylum carthagenense | reverse complement strand
CCCAAATTTTGACTTCAATTAATTATTACGAAATTATAACCTTAGTCCGTAATAATATTTAAATTAAGTCCCAATGACTTAATTCAAGCCTATAGAGCCATCACGGCCCCTAAGATATATATATATATATATATTCTGAGCTTAAACTAGTAGTCTGCAGAGCTAGCTTGGGCGGTTAGAGCAATAGGTTTTAATAACTTTTGTCATGGGGTCGAATCCCACAATCTACATATATTGGATTCCAAATGTAAAACTAGCCCACAGATGACGTGTTTACTTGATAAATAGTAAGAAAGACTATCAGGCTTGATAAATACATTAAAAACAACTGACTGTTAAAACACAGATAAGACCACAGGATAAGACCCGCGTCTGTTAAAATAGATAAGACCGTAAGACGCGCCTGTTGCGCGATAGAGAGTCAGTTCAAACTGAGAAACGGTGTAAGCGTCTGTGACAGAGAAACACTCTCTGATGAAACGGTGTAATTTTTGAAACGTATTAACGACCGCAGAAACGGTCAGAGTTATCCCTGGCCTTTGCAGGGTCATTGATCCAATTTGAATGACCAGAATCTAAAAACGGGTCTTGATACATTGCACAGCGGAAGCGTAAACAGCAAAATTTGATGGATTTGTGTTCTTCAAAGTCAATATCCAAAAACCGAATGAATCCTTTTTATGGAACAGAGAAAACTAATTTGTATTTATCAGCCTATCCAAAAAAAGGGAATTAAATTCCATATTTAATATTACGTCTAAAAGAAGTGATAGTGGCCCCGAACCATTCTGCACGTAGGTGGCTACTTATTGAATTGTTAATCTTCTGCCTAATTTGGAGGGGAGGGGACCGCCCGCTTGAAAAAAAAAAACATTCTAACATTCAGTTGTTCTACGTGACGTTAATTTGATGTACCAATGGAATGACAAACGTCCTACACCAAACAATTGCTATGCATCGTCGGTTCTCCTATCCTATTTTGTTACGTATATTAAATTCTTACAATGAACTTTTTTCATAATTTCTATACCAAAGAGAACCATCAAAATATTGGATTATGAATTCGTTTTTATATACAAATTCTTTTTAATTATTGATCATGGTTGATAAGAGTTTATATGTTTAATACATTCCGTCAGATTTAAGATTGAAAATCTAAACATTGAAATAGAAGTGATTAAGATATTATATTAAAATTTTATAATTCTTTATTTTATTTGATATAACACAATTGCGAAGGCTTCATGGATAATGGGTAAGTTGATCTACACCATAGCTTTATTTAAGCAAATAGAAATCAGTTACAAGAAAAATTATTGATTGATGTAGTCTTTTTTTTAAGAGAATGCTAAAATTGTCTATACATTATCTAATTCACGGAATCGGTAAAAATATTTCTTTCCTTTCAAAGCACAATTATGCTCGTAGAAATTGGTGTCGGGTGCTTCTGGTTTGTGAAATCTGGGAACAGATGTTTTGTTTTTGTAACTTATATAAATGTATGGATAAAAATCAACAGAACAATGTTGAAATTGGGTTACGAGTATAGATGATTTCATCTGGTGAAATCCCCGCACAAGAGTTGGCGCTCTTTTTAATAACATCACTTCCGGATCATAGTGTGATTTGATGGGATCCAATATGACAATTTCACTTATAACATAGTCTTTTTTAGGCTAAACGATAAGGTGAAGAGGCAAAATATGAAGAAAAAAAAAAGTGATATATGTTTGAATTTTAATGAAGTAGAATTTTAACAACTTTAGAGTTTTGATGAAATAGAATTTCGGTAACCTTTAATTTTGAGGTTAAAATATATTTAACCCCTTTGCGTATTATTTCTTAGTATGTTACGCCTTCTTCTATTTTAAAAATAGACTTATTATTCTTATTGACTAGTTTTAAGAGGAGTTTAGAATTTAGTGATGGAATGAAAATATCTTCTAAGGGATTATGGAAAGTCAGTGAAACATACACGGATGGGGGCTATAATCAAGGATGTAGGTTTTTAACAAAATTGAGAAATTGATTGAATCTAGTAAAATATTGCTGAAAAAGGTTCACACTTAAAGAGGATGAACTGACATGTTAACGAGTCGTTACTCACAAAGAAGTTCAAGTGTGGACTAGATTCTGTGAACGTTTATATAGCATAAAGCCGTTTTGATGGAATAGAGTTTTAGTGATCTTAAATTTTTATGAAATAAAAAATCAGTGACCTTAACATTCTTTGATAATAATTTTTCATTGTAATTAAACTTCTTACATTTAACTTTATACATATCTCGTAAGGTAATAGTTTTTATAATACTTCATAGTTTTGGTTATACTTCTCATTATATCATCCTTCTCATAGTAATAAAAGAATTTATCTATTTGAATGTAAATTCCTGTGTACTTTCCTATCTTGTTTTTCATATAAATTGCTTCTATTTGAGTAACAAAGAAGAATAGTAATTAATTTATTAAAATTAAATTAATTAGAATTAGAATTTGATTTTAATTATAATTATAATTAAAGAATTTAATTTTAATATAAAATGTTATGATTTTTCTATTTAAAGGGAAGAATTTTTTAGATGCTAGCTAATGCTTTTTGCCTTCTTCTTCTCAAAATATTTTGATAATTGCTCTAAAGATATCATCAAAGACTGTATACTTGGACAGCTCGTAATTGATCAATTAGAAAAAGTTTTAAAAAATTTTCAACAGAAAAGTGAATAAGGTACGATTTATAAATCGATTTGTATTTTATTCAAATTTATTTAATTATTGACATCCGCTCATAGAAAAATTTTGTTTTCTACCATACTTGTGACTTAATAATGGTTGAATTCCAACATAACTAACCAATAAAAGCAGCAGCTAGGGTCAGGAACTTGACACCGGCCACTGTTCTTTTGTTTGAAGTGTTGATTGACTTTAACGTATTGTCATTGGCATACATAATTGGGTATTTGTACTACTCAAAATTGGGTTCTTGAGGAAAACAGAACCAAATGCGAAGGCTGGCCAATGGAATTCACTACCTTCTTTATTGCTGGATCAAACTCGCCATAAATATTGCCACCCAACTTTCCCATCATACCCATCCACGTTTAAATTCACTCCAGCGAGTCTAACACTTCCTAATTGCTCGACTTCCTATATAACAAATAAGCAAATATATGTGTATATATATGTGTGCATGTAACCTCTTCGCTTCTCTATACAAAAGACTTACCTACACACCGTGCTCTAGCTATATTTCTCTCATCTATTAACTGACATGGAGAACGGGCACAAAGCCTTCAACATCAATGGAGTTGGTCGCAGTGATCAGAAGGTAATGTATAACGGTGAAAAGAAAGGGAGGTCAGGGGAGGTAATACTACGAATGCTGGTGGTGCTCCTAACCTTGGTGGCTTCTATTGTAGTGGGAGTTGACAAAGAGACCACTACTGTTTCTATCACTCTTATGAGTTCATTGCCTCCCTTGCAAATTCCTGTCACTGCTAAGTGGCAATACATGTCTGCTCTTGTGTAAGCTATCTTCCAACTTGGTCTTTGATTTGCTATGCTCCTGCAAAAACAATAGGTACAAAACCCAAGTTCATGTCCACTGGATTGACCAACATGAATAACGAATGCTTATTTACTGACTTGAACAAATTGTCTCCTGTTTGGAGTTATTGTGGTTCAGAATGAGTTGCCTTTGTAGTAGGTGTTTGGATATAATTGCAACGATTCTTTCATCTAACCGCAGTTTAAGTTTAATGAGCTTCATGTTTTTGTTATCTTTACTAAGAACTGGCAGGAAAGTAGATTGGTGTAATATCAACTAACTTTATTTTGTAAATTTGTCAGTATCGAAGTTCTGTATTTAAAATTGGAGTCTAGATTCTCTCTCTAATTTTATGTTGTCTTATTCTGTTTCATAAATTTTAGTCATTTATTTGTGTGGATCTCGCATGAGTTCTGTATAAATAAACGCAAGATTCGCATAAATAAATGACTGAAATTTATAGGACAAAATAAGACACCATAAAATTAAACAGAAGATCCTATCTTTTAGAAGTGTTAGGTTTCGTTGAAGTAATGGCTATTCGAGTGTGCTTACTGTGTCCATACTAACTATACGACGCCAGGTAGTGGGCTCCAGCAGCTTAAACTAAGCTACTTCCAGTGTTGTTATTTTCACCGGTTTCACTCTGAAGAAACTAGGAAGGTAGAAGAAGCTACTGCATTTAATGATTCATGTGTAACATTAGGCCTACTGACTTGGGAATTTTTTTTAGCCTAGTCAACTACCTGCTACGGAGAATCATTATAATCATTCATAGCGCAGCTACTTCAAACTTACCAAGTTTCTGTACAATAACTACCCAGATTGACAAGAAATATATAGAGAGTTTTCAAATCAACTGTCTTTTAATTAATTAAATACAAAACCTTAAGTCGTTAATATGAGCATACATAAAATATCTCAGGTTCCTGCTCGTGTCGAATGTCTTCGCGTGCACCTACGCTATCGTATCACTACTCTATACAATATGCACAGAAAACATTGCAAAAGTAGTGGTGGTGATACTAGACATTCTGGTCATGGGACTGCTCTTCTCAGCCAACGGAGCGGCGGCTGCTGTGGGAGTCATTGGCCGTTACGGGAACTCTCATGTGCGTTGGAACAAAGTCTGCTATATGGTTGACCGCTTCTGCCACCAATTGGGAGCCGCTTTTGCCTTGTCTCTGTTAGGATCGTTTGTGCTTCTTTGGCTGGTGGTGCTTGCTATTTTCAGACTCCACAAGAAATCACTGACCTAGAGACTGGAGGAACTAAATTATGGCCCATGGTAATTCATTTGGTTATGGACTAAAATCTTTAGTTTAGTGGTGGAATCTCAAACTGGTGTAATCATTGTTTGGTGTAATGAGAACAACCGGACTGTTGTTGTACTTGAAGACATAAGTATTTGTTGTCTAGTAGTGAATTGTAAGCCAATCTAGTTGGTGTTTCTCAATATACGTGTTATTCCATACATAGTTCTACTTCTACTTCTACTTCTAACACATTGTGATTAGAGAACTCCCGATAAGGAAGGAAGAGAAAAGAAAATGAACCTGATTTGCAATTGCACTAGATATTAATTGAATCTATCTGAAGGTTAAAATTAACTATTTAATATTAATTATTCATGTATTAAATAACTTTTAAGGATATGATTAAAAATTTTTTATAAAGACACGAGTATTATATTTCAGCATTTATTTGAATATTGTCATAAGAATTTAGATAAAGGAAAAAAAGTCAATATCATCATTTCAAAGTTAAAAGAAAAGGTATATAATGGACTGATAACTTTTTGTATTTTTTTTCTCAAATTTGATATTAATTCAACTTTAAAGATTAAAATTATAAATATTAAATTTAAATAATAAAGTTATTATCCCTATCTCTTTAAGTAATTTGTAATAATTTTTAAATATAAAAATCTTGTAGTTCCTTAATTTCTTAGCTGCTGAAAGAAAATACTTTTCGTTTTCAACATTAGCTGATTGGGTTCAATATATTAATCTAATAAGTTGGTTACCAAATATAATTATAAGTGGTTTGACATGGTAAAACAACTAAAAACTTTCAATTCACCATAAAATATTGGATAAGCCATTTAGTAAGTAATGCCTACTTGTTACAGGAAAACAAGAGGAATGCTGACGGACATAACACAAAATTTTGAAACAGTAAGGACAAAATTATAATAAAAGCTAAAGTTGAGATATCAAATATATCTGTTGGCCATGATAGATCCATTAGATGCATAATATCTCAGACGAAAGATTATGTTTCCAAATTTTGTATAGGCTCACAATTTGATTAGTAAATACAGTACATTATAGAATCAGAGCAAAAATTTCCCAGCAATTCCAGTTGACACCTGAAGCTAATCTTATCGTCCCCTGTTCAATGCAGAAGACAAGTGTAATTATGTAAGGCATAAAGAAGAATCAGCAAATTAATAGGATGCAGACAACTAGAGATGTCATTTCATTTCACATGGAATATTTTTGTTTCCTTAAATGCTTTACTGTGCTCAAACTAACACAAGTTTTAACTAACCGTATTCCAGTTCCTTGGTGAGTTGTCTTGGTAAATCGTCCCCTAATTCTTGTCCTGCCGTCAGCATGAGCTTTCCTTGATTCATACCTAACTTGTTTATTGTACCTGTTATTTTATGGGGAAGAAGAATGTTAATTTGGAAATTAAAAGGAAATGCAAACCAGGTCTATGTTATTAGAAGATTATAAAGCTCGCATAAACCATCACTTCATTGATGTATTACATAATCATTTCCAAGTCCTGTTGCAACAACCAGAGTGAAGCTTCGTTCATCAAATTTCTCAAAAATTATCTCCGACTGGAGTGATTTCCGGATAATAATAATCCACAATATAACATAACACAGAGCTACCTTCATGAGAGAACTTGCAAATGAACCATCTTCATCCTTGTCTTTACGAATCAACTTAAGGGTAGCAATCAATCAGAATGTATAAATTCATCCACCAGAATTTGGTCTTAACTTAGTGAACCCATTTAAACTTAATCCTATTTCTTCCTCCTCAAAATTTATTAGGACTTCTCTAATTGATGTTGAAAATTATAGTTAAAGTACTTTCAAGAAACATTCATGAGTGAATAACTTACTTTATGTTATCGAAATTGGAACTTCAGCACGCATGAAACATATACTGGTTAAACAAAAAAGAAACATGAATGTGAGGCGTCTACCTTCTTGCTTTCTTCTTCTCGTTGTACCTTGAGATTGCATAGTCTCTCTCCTGAGTGTTTATTTCATGGGATGTAACTCTTGGGAAAGATAAGGTTGCTGTCATCGAAGGATGTTGTGGTTGTGCTTCATGACCATCATTATCGTTACGTGCAGTACCACCGAAATCACATTGTTTATGAGGAACAACACAACATTCCTCAAAGTTGGTTTTCAATGATGCAGATGAAATAAAAGTGTTAACAGCCTCATCAACATCATTTAACCAGGGACATGCATTTTCCTGCATGGGAGAAACAAATTTATAGTTAATAATTCAGAGGACCAACATATGTCACAAAGATAAAAATGATGGGGATCTTAATCAGCGACCCAAGAAAGAATTAAAAGGAATGTCTATGATCCCATTTTCACATCATAATTCTGGTCATAGTTAAGGATACACTATAATCTATACTCAGGCACCCCTGATAAACCAGAAAACCTTGGAATGGACTTCCTTTCACAGAAAAGACTGATAATTGCTAATTAGTGACCTGAATATCATGAAGGGCACCATATGTGTACTTTGACTGAAGAACGGACGTGAATTTTATCATTCATCAACTAGCTGTAACTCTTTTCTTCCACATAAATTTTGTGTCATAACTTTTCATAAATATCCAAGAAGGTCGTATTCTGGAGCCAGAAATGCTTCCCTTACACCAATGCTGTTAAGCTTGTTCACTTCATAGATCTGCTATCCTAAATGAGCCAAACAGAATCCCCATTTAACTGATTACGCCCCTACATGTTATAAAAGCACTTGTTGCACGTGGATCCAACCAGAACCAGAAGTGCCTGTAAATTCCAAAAGACTCGCGCAAAAGCATAAAGATTCCAACTAAGAGGACAAGAAGTACAGAAGCTTTACCTCATAATCTGGAAATTGAAAAAGAAGTGTATCACGGTCACAACCCTTAGACAGGTGTGTATTTCCCGGTGATTGGAAAACATTAATTCGCTCAAAGACTGCATTTTCACAACTAGGTTTAAGTTCCAGGCAAGCTAGTTCTCCAAGCTGACGAATAATTTCTTCCCTGTGTTGCCCACAAGCAGCATTACAATTCTGACCCAAGAATAACATCCTGAGTCAAGTTAATATCACAATAGGCTATGGGCAATTTAACCAATATCCAGCCGCTAAGAAATCTTCTATCGCAGAAATAACTACGAGTATTGGAACTTCAAGTAACAAAAACCATTCCCGTAAAAGAAAAAAGGAGAAGGAAGGACCAAAAGAAACAGCTGAACCAAGCTCGGCATCTATGTTCTAAGCAACTATTCACGATTTTGAGCAAGGCACATGGCGATGTGAATCGAAGTAATGAACATATCTTAGCCTAAACCAAGCAGATTTCAGTAAAACAAAATAAAAGCCTTCAACTTTTATTTGGCGGTCAATAATCAGTGATACAGCATTAACAAGCAAATCGAAATACTTGCCTTGGACAAATCAGGCGCTCTTGAAGCCTGGAAATTGTGATCAGAGTCGCATGAAGCTATCAACTCATCTATGCTAACGCAAGGAGGACTCTCCCAAACTAACAAATGCGAGTACCCATCTGCTAAACCCCACCCATCAAGCTCAGAGCCAAGCCCACCACTCTTTTCACCTAAAAGAAGCCTTTCTTTGCCACCTAGATTTTCAAGACCAAAAACAGTCATCAACTCACTCACTGAAGGGTACTCTGTAAACCCCTCAATCTGCCTTCTATTGTTCCTTCTATTGTTCCAGGAGGAATAAGAAGAAGAAGAAAGACTGTGCATTTTCGAATTGCAGTTTTGGCAGAAAGCAGATTGCTCTGTTTCGCAGAAGATTGAAGCAGGGGCGTTGTCACAGGCATCGCAGAGCAGTGCCCGAGTATGCTTGGAGAAGAGCAGGTTTGTTGAGTGAACTTCGCGGTCACAAGCGAGACATAGCTTGGCAGAGTCAGCTCTACAATAAAGAAGAGCTATGACTTTGTTACAGTAATCACAGAGCCGTCTCTTTTGTTGCTCATTTTGGGTTTTCATGGTCTGAGGTTCTGGTTCTAGCTCGTGACGTGTGTATGGTCTCGAAGATTTAGTCATTTGTTGATTGCCACATATCAACTAATGTTTTGTACGCTTATAGTGTCATGGAACGGAGTGAGAACTTGGGGAGGTATACCCTTAAGGGCAGAGATTATCGCAGGCTGCATCTTATAGTTTCTTGTTGAACATGGAAAAGCAATATCTTGAAAAGCCTCAGTTGATTTTTCTTCCTTTGCCACACGTTTTTTAACGGACCGCTTTCTGGCCTTTTCATATTCATTGTAAAGTTTAATTCATAACTTCTGAGTGGACTGTTGATTTGTTCAACAAGAAAGTTGTGAGATGAACCAAGAGGAAATTCCAACCTTCAATATCAGTCAGCTTTTCTTTTTCAAGACAAGAAAAGCTTCAGCTTTCACAATTAGTGCCTACTTTTGAATAATTTTTAAAATTTATGAATTAGTTTCTTAATGTTTTCAATATTGCAAAATACTTCATTAGTTCAAGTGAAATTGCAACTGGATATTTAGTTATCATTTGAAATAAACATAGTGATAATCAAATCGGGTTACTAAGATTAGACATTCAGATGGACAATCGAAAAATTAAGAATCCGAACCAGATTTGCTCTAATAATATATTAAAAATTTTAATATGAGTAGAGTGTAGAATCTATTAACAAATTGGGTTTAATCATTGCCAAAATGATTAGAACTAATAATTTGGTTAATTGGCCCTTACCATTTATTAACCATTTAATATTATCATTTAATCCATGTTAGATATTTTAACACTTCCTCTCAAATACAATTGGGATTGGATATCAATATATCTAACTTATTAAAAAAATTATATCCAACTCAATAATAATAATAGCTTATCTTTCTCGAAGCTTTAAATTGTTCATTCAATATTTTGTATTCTAATATTCCTTTTCTTAGAATAAATGAATTTAAATGTGCCTCAATTCCTTTCACAGCCTATTGCATTCACATATTGACTTAGAAATTGAATTATAAACCTTTGTAATTATGGAACATGACTTTTGAATTGGTCTCATCAAGGAACTGTACGTCGTAAGACAATAAAAGTAGTGTTATAAACAAAAAAATGATAATTAATTTTCAACAAGTAACAAAAGTAAAAAATATATTCCTAAATTTAGTTTTGCTCTTTGTCGAATAGCAATTGACATCTTAAAATCTCTAGAGGCCTCCTTATAAATTTTCATTTATGAGCTTAGGAGATCTTGCATCATCTCATGGATAATAACTATTATAATAGTTAATAGCATTCCCCTATTAACTTCAACTTTCTTTGTAAAATATGGTATGAATAGATACTAAGATTAAAAAAATTCCTCAGTTGTACACAATAAAGAGTAAAATTATCTTTTTCATTTCTTGTTAATGATTGCAAAATAAGGTATGTACAAAGAAGACACATTTTTTAAATTAGCCTTAATTGCTTCCTTCGCCCTTTCTATAGCATTAAAAAAATAACTCATAACAACCTTTTCATCATTATTAGCTAGACAAAGTATCCTTACTAAAGACTCACAAGCTTGGATGACAAATTAACATTGGTAACAAAATTCAATGTCTTCAAATAGAAACCTCCAATTCAGCATTAAACCTAGTATGTTGAGATGCAACTCACTTGTCAAATGTAAATATTTATCTCAACTCTTTCTTCACCATAATAAAATACTGAAGTGATAAAAAATTTGTTGTAAATTTTGTAATAGTATAACAAAACAAATTCCTACCATTGGTAAAAAATTTTCTCATTAAATTCAAGACTTATGCATGATTATAGATTAACTTGATCTCCTTTTTTGCTTTCTGCATAGTCTCATCAATAATAGAAAAATGCCTAGCTTCCCCTATTTTTTCAATCAATGCAATATGCAGCATAAAGAGTCTAAAAAAAGAATTATATTTGCTTTGTAATCTTCTTCCAGTCACTTTATAAGCAAAATCATTGTTAGTAATCTACTTAACAATATTTTCTAGCCCTACTTATTTCATAACTTCATCAAATATTTCAAAAAAAAGTATTAACATTCCTAATAAGGATAGATGCATCAATAGACTTTAAACACATTGAGCCCTTTGCAAACTAAACCAAAAAAAATTAATAATATGCTCATGTCTCCTATTTGTCAAATCATCACGTATGATTGAACACATAAATAGCTCAATTCATTCTTCTTTCATCCAAATAACTTTTAATTTCATAAATAGAGCTATACAAAAGTTTACCTTTTTAGTTATCAATAGAAGGAGCTTTGTATCCTAGATCGTAAGAAGCTATAGCATCCACCATAGGCTAATAATAATAAGATTAGGAAGCATTGAATGCTATACCTAAATCATACCATCATTTAGTCATTGTCATATTTACATTGTGAGCAACTTCTCTTGATTATAAGTCACTGTGAATTGAAAGCTAAGCTCCAGGAGTTGTTCGTGGTGAAAAAAATCGACACTTGCCTTCTTTTTTTCCTAACATCGGGTCTAGATGAAACATTCACTTATTGCTCGGTAGGAATACTACCACTTTCAAAATTTTCACTGTCATTCTAAATATCAACAAACGAACTTCCACTACTAATTTCATAATTCAATCTCTCCCTTCTATCTTTCTCGTGTTGATACTTTTCAAACAAAGTCCTTATTTGTCATTTCACATCATGACTCACTTTTTTACAAGGTTTCACATCCTAGTTAAATGCTTCTTTAATCTAAGTGATTCCTCCACTATCAAATACTTGTTACAAAACAAACAAATAGTATTGTTCTTCATACCAAGGACCAATGTAGCATGAGTCCAAGTTAGATCATTGTATCTTCCTAAAGTGGTTGAATTATTAGGAGTACTTGAACTTTTTTTCACTTATCTGTCAAAACAAACAAAGGCATATATCAAAATAAAGAACACATAATTTCATTATCAATTACTATCACAAAACATGTATTTTTTAACTCAAAAGTCCAAACTAACATAATTACACATATACGTCTTATATAATATAACTCATTTTGTAATATTACATCATGCATAATTCAATTTCGTTCAACACAATTCACTAGTAAGTCAAAAACTAACAATTCAAGTATTCAACGTATACAATTATACAATACACTTGTCCATCTTATCTAGTATAACTCATTTTATATGATTACATCATACACAGTGCAATTTCATCAAATACAATTCACCAGTAAGTCAAAAACCATCAATGCAAAGATTCATCATACACAATGACATAATAAACATATCTAACTTATATAATATAACTCATTTTGTATAATTACATCATACACAATTCAATTTCATCTAATACAATTCACCATTAAGTTAAAAACTAACAATTAAAGTATTCAACATATACAATTACACAATACACTTATACAACTTATATAATATAACTCATTTTATATTATTACATTATTCAATCATAAACTAAAGACATATACTCACAATTATAACATATTTAACTTCAATCATAACTCACAACTATAAGTTTTCAACTTACTTTATATAATCTCATAATTCAATTATAAACTAATATATTTTGTTTACTTATAGAATTCAATTTGTAATGCTTATAATTAATTTATGTTCTTAACTAATTTTAATCAATATTGTTACTAAAACTCTAATTCCCAACTGTGATTTAACAATATTTCATTCACCAATTTTATTCAACATTATTAGTTTTTTACCCAAAATTTCCAATGCATTAATTTTCTTCATAAACTGACATGTCCAAATTATATTGAAAATGAACTAACTCATACAAACAATTCCAAATTTCAAATCCAAATTTTTCAATGCATTAATTTTCTTCATAAATTGATAATGTCTAAATTATAATGAAATTGAACCGATTCATACAAACAATTTCAACTTTCAAACCCAAATTTTCCAACTCATGCAAACAATTCCAACAATTCCAACCATCACCAAAAATACATACATAACCAAGTATAATGTAATTACTATTCAAAGCAAAAAATATCTAAAAAATCAGAAAATGCAATTAAAAGTTGGGTCGATTAGGTTCAGTTAAAGTCAGGTCAAGTTTAGATTTGGATCTGGAAAATTGAAATTTCAAATCTGCAAATTTTGCTACACTTTACACTTTACATATATTGGACACAGAAGACGATGATTGGAAGCGATGGCTAAAGAGCGGTCGGACAATGCTGATCGGTGGTAGTGTGGTGCGTTAAGGAGAGCGAAGACAGAAGTTTGTGGTCGTGAGGAAGAAAGGAAATAAGAGAAACACTGGTGAGGACAGTCGTCAGAGAGGGAGAAGATAGTCACCGCCGAAGAGGAGAACCGAGAGAGAGAGAGTGACTAAGTGAGAGAGAGATGAGAGAGTAACAGCAAATAATCGGACTAGGAGGTGTTAAGTTTTTTTCTTGCAAAATAGTCCTCCAAATTTAAAAATTTACGGTATCGATTGATACCATGCGAAATTGTCAATGTCAGTACCAATGATCAGTATTATTAAACTAAGTTTCATACAATTTTTCGACCGATATAGTACAAGATACAGTACCATAAGAAATTACCATTACAAATTGGTACCATCAAACCAAATCGGTATAATAGGAAACACATAATGTTGATCTTGACAACTTTAAGCCCAAATGCCAAAAGGGTTGACTTGTCATCTAGCATTCTTAGAAGTTAGTAGTGTGCTATGTTTAAAGGCGATCCGTACTTGCACTGTAATGTTGAGGTCAATGTCTTCACTGCACCCATGCTATTGAAAGATGTGGAGGGTTCCTAAATATCCTGTTCCCAGTGAAATCTCATCCATCCAATTTTAATTTACTTATTGCAATGGACGAATGAGAATAATTTTGAAATAAGTTATAGAAGATCTTATCCAGAGGAAGGGTGCCTTACCGAGATGTTGACTATTTCCAGGAAACTCAAATCGAACATGTATAAAAGCATTCAATAATTTATAATAGTATGTATACCTTCCCCTCTTAAGCTAATTTTTTGGAGTGAGTTAGACCTTTCTAACATGGTATTAGAGCTAGTTTGTCTTTATGATTTAGGGTGGTATCCAGTTATATCCCTTTACCCAATATGTCCATCAGATGTTCAGTCATGTTCTAGACTGAGGGGATATGTCAGGAATCCCGCATCGGACAAGTATAAAAGTATTCAACAATTTATAATAGTATACAAACATCCCCCTCTTGAGCTAGCTTTTGAGGGTGAGTTTGGCCTTTCTAACAACTATGAACACGAATCAAAGAACAGGTGATCATAAGGATCTGATTGTTAGTGCCATGATTGGTAGATAATCTGGGGACTGATCCTCTAGCCCATGAACTCTTATAAATGGATGGTTGAGATGGGTTGGAACAGAGTTGGTACAAGGTTCATGGGCCAGAGGATTTGAGGGGAGATAGTCCTTGCTCCCACATAAATAGATAGCTGAGATGAGTTGGGATATGATTGATACCAACATAAATAAATGGCTGAGATAGGTTGAAAAAGGGTTGGTATAGAGTTCACGGGCCAGAGAATTTGAGGAGAGATAGTCCTTACTCCTACGTAAATAGATAACCGAGATGGATTGAGATATGATTGATACATGGTTTACGAGTCGGAAGATTTGAAGGAAGATAGTCCTTGATGAGCAAGTTTTGTGATGCCCTTGTATGCACACGTAAGAATAGAGGAGACGAATCGAAGACCTCGTCCCCACGATGAGGGCCTTACATACAATGAAGTTGGCACCTGGGGCTTGGCGTTTTACACGAAATCACCTGTAAAGATCGGGCTAGGCTGAGCCGTTTTTTCACGAGCGTTTGTCACGCGTGTGAGTGTGACTGGTTGAATTCCGTGGTTGGACCGTTGGACTCGCGATCATTCGTAAATAACATTGGACGATGCCCATTCTTTTGTTTGTTTGATACATCGGAAATGACCTGTCGTGTGTTTTTCAAATCCACTCGTGATGTTCGTGCCTGAAGAAACTCGACATGAAGTGTTCCCGATGGACCTGTTACGACCATTTCTGAAGCAGAAAAAGTCAATATAACAAAATTTAACCCACCAACTTATAACGTCAGGTATCTACCTCTACCAAGCCAAGATTTTACACACGCTCCTTTTCTCTATTGAAGACCCATTTTCTTCTCTGTTATTATAACAGATTGAAGAAGCTTCCAACGCAAGATGGCTTCTTTCATGTTATTGCGAACAAATTTGGAGGAAAAAGAAAATCAATCAGCCGAAATAGAATATCAAAATTTAAGAACGACTGAATCTGCTGTAACATGTCAGCATCCTGTTAGGTCGAAGAATCCAAGTGCTGCTCAGGTGTTGTAACCCTACGCGTATTATATGATTTGCAGTGACTGCAATGGAGCCCCGCAATGTGAAATGTAACTTCACTTGTACTGTTGCAATCATTGCATAGGATTGAAACCTGTAAAATATAAATGCACTTTAACTAAACTGAAATCGGTCCACATCAGAAACCAGGCAAAATAATTCTAAACAACTAAAATTGATTAATAAAGGACCTTCATTTCCTTGTAATAATTTCCCACAAAATTTATACAACTTTCTCATGGCAATGAGACATCCTTCAATAATATGCTTGGCGTATGTGATAAGTACACGAAACTTGTTGCAACTCTAATTATGATCTCAAACAACCATTTTAGGCTATCAGTAATGATTAATGCAATTGTAATCTGGCCACCATCATGTTGATTACTTCAGTACCCACCATAAAGAATTCAGAACTTTCACACATTTGACTTGTTTTAACTAAAATTTATTTTTTCAAATTCAGGTTCTGATTAAACTTGGATGAATGATACTGCATATACTCTACCAGAAGTGAACGAAGGTGAACAATTTGTTTCTCTTTTTTGTTGATTCAGCTACTTTCTTTCCAAGGGCTTGCAATGCAATTGTTTACCCTTTTGTTTCACTAACTTAACTTAAAGTTAAGGATAAATTAATTAGAGACATTGACCCATTTATGAAGTACAGGAATGATTATTCTATATTGATATATTCTTGGTAATAAGTTATTCTCTTGTTTAGTTAAAGAAAGCATATATAATATATAATCCAAGCTGCATATTTTATTCTTTTAGCTTGGGAAAAAAAGTAAACTCCGTAAACTCCTTATGTTTATTTCTTCCACACGGGATATTACAGCTAATTCTCACAACTATGTATTGGCATCTTGAAAGTATATTCGATGCTCTAGTATATCTCAATAATAACAACAACAATACTTAATAAAAGTCTTGCTGAGATATAAAATTTGGAAAAGTTCAATAGTATGCAACCTTATTTTTAACTAAAAGAGAAGCTATTTTCAAATAACCCACATGAAGAAGGCAGGAAAAAAATTAAATAAACTAAATAATAAATAAAATTTAATTAATTAATTAATTAATTAAAAATAAAAATAAAAAATAAAAACATTCCTAATCTGAAAATATGTAGCTAAAATATTACTAGTAAGGCATATAAGTATAAATGATACGCCAGGATAAGTAAAACTTGTTGCAAGCTGATAGCACCAAATCTAGCAAAACAAAGCCAAAGTATCACTGTACAAAGCCAAAGTATTACTGCATAGCATATGATTCTCGTGTACGCACTCTTAAAACGTACCAAATATGGAAATCTAAAAGGTCTACGAGGCAATTAGTTTTAAGCAATGATAAGGATACCGTTCCGTTCCGGCCGGTACCGGCCGGAACGTTCCGTTCCGGTCGGAAACCGGTACCGGAACGGGGGAAGAAATACCGGTTTCTGATTCCGCTCGGTACCGGCCGG
>JANZLD010000004.1:17227114-17255318 GCA_026413575.1 Erythroxylum carthagenense | reverse complement strand
TAAAAATAATAATATTAATAATAAAAAGAATAATAATAAGTAGAAAATTTATAACAATAATTAATAATAATAATAACAATACTTAATAATAATAATTAACAATAATAATAATAAATACAAAATTTATAATTATTAATAATAATAATAATAACAATAACAATAAATTGATGATGATGCTGATGATAATAATAAGATAATTAATTTCGTATAATAAAATAAATAAGTAATAATAATATTTTCAAAATTTATAATAATAATAAATAATAATAACAACAATAATTAATAATAATAATAATAAGCTGAAAATTTATAATAATTAATGATAATAATAATAATAATAAATAAATAAATAAATAAATAAATAAATAAATAAAAACATCAACAACATCAACAATAATAATAATAATGAGTTTAATAATATAATTAAGAATAAAAAATTACTTATGTGAAGGAGGAGTATTTCTGGAAGTTATTCATGTATTTTATTATGGAGATAAAGACAAGAAATCTTATACCACAGTTTTGAAAAGAACAAAAAATTTCTATCCCTATAATTTAGAGATAGAACAAAAATTAATTAAGAAAACAACCAAAGACTATATTTTTGTTTTATCATTTGTCATCGTACCAAATGCTGCGTATTACTGACACTGACATAATGACATGATCAAAAGCTCACTCAATTGGTTCCATTCGACTTCTTCTGCTCTTGTCCCCAAGTTTCTTCCTCTCATCATCTCTCGTCTTCCTCGTGTTTACAACAAAGATATTGTTAAATTTATTATTTAATGGGTTGATTTTTTCTCTTAAAAATTATAAGCACGGACTAAAATTTAGGCTAGTCTACATTCATTCGAGTTAAATCATCGGTTTGGTACGGTTTTAAAATTATTAATTTAATTCTTTATATATTTAACATGTAAATTAAATATATAAAGATTTTTTTTTTTTTTTTGCCATGTTCATCTCCTCCGTCTCGTCATCGCAGGTGGTGTGTTGCAAAATAAAGAGGACGTGAAGCTCTTATCAATGCCTACTATCTATATATATTCAATCATCAAATTGCGTATCTTATTATTGAAGGCCATCAATACATTCCCGTTTCTTTATGCAGCATATCTGGATCCGAATATTCCTATCAATCACAAAGCATCCGGTAAAAACTCGTTCTTTACTCAAAAGGAAGATTATGGGAAACAAGGAATTAACAAATCTCCCAACACATAATTTGCTGAGTTATCAATGGGTACCTCTCAATCTGACCGTAAAGTTGAATTCTAGAAGAAGGTGACGACGTACTTTATAAAATTGTCTTGATGATATTGAAATTTAATGTATATTTTAAAATATTGAACAAAAGTCATTAAATATAGAAATAATAATTAAAGAACTAATGTAAAAATGGCCATTTTCACAACCATAATTCTACACGAGGTTTTCAGTTTTCTTTATATATATATGGTAGAGAAATTTGGAATAATTGAATATAACAAAAACTAAATAATTTTATAAGTAGTGAAATATATTATTTTATGATAAATGTTATTTATTATAAGTTTTTAATCAGGTATTAGGTAAAATAGATACCTACATATTGTAATGTAAATATAAAATTTAAGTTTCAATAAAATTATTAAATTTTGAATTACTTTTCATATATTTAATAACATGTAAAACTTTTCATATGTTCAATAACATGCATATAATACTAAGAGTTAATATTGAAGAATTCCATACAATTTTTTAAATAGACATCCTTATATTTTTTAATTAAGCTCAAAGATTACTAAAGTGTAACTTCTCACATTATTTTTTAATGCTTTTCTATGTAACTTTGTAAATATTGCAATTTAAAAATATTTTAGCTAATCAATATTACTTGAATATAGTTCATTAAATATAAGATATAATCATTAATGAATTAATACAAAAAGAACTCATTTCACGACTACCACTCTACATGAGATTTTCTCTAAAGACAGTCGAACTAAGAAAATCTTATCATATTTTTTAGTTTGTTATAATGACAGTTAAATTAACAGAGATTGAATTGATTTATATATAAGAAAAAAACTTATATAAGGATAACATAATAAGAAGAGCTTAATTAGTGTCTAAATATATTTACATACTTAAATAAGGAAGAACCTAATTGATGTCTAAATATACTTATATTGATTACAATAAATATTATATTTATCTCCCCCCAAACTCAAAGTGATAAAGAAACAAACAGTTTTAGTTTGGAAACAAGATCATCAAATCAAGGAATAGAGTAAGCTTTGTTAAATAGATCAACAATTTAGTCTTAAGAGGAAAAATAGACAAAATCAATTGTATCATGATGAACACGATGACGCACAAAGTGGTAATCGATCTCAGTATATTTTGAGTGCTCGTGAAAAATGTCATTATATGCAATTTACATAACACGTCAATGATCACATTGAATAGCAGTAGCAGATGGAGATAGAATGGTCAAAGTATGAAGTAACTAGCAAAGCCATTAAAGCTTAAAAGTAGTATCGGTTAGAGCTTGATATTCAACTTTGGATTGAAACGAGAGAACAATTTTTACTGCACCAACAGATAAGTGAATCACCAAGTAAAATGTAGTAACCACTAGTAGATCAATGATATGCGGGATCATCAACCTATGACCTCATAATTGAAGATAAGATTAGTTAGAGTAATAAATACTATAAAACAAGGTATCTTTATTGTAATGAAGAATACAAAGAATAACCGCATAATGAGTGGTACAAGGAGCCATCGTGTTGACTCACAATATGAATAGTATAAATAACTTCATGAAGAATAAGAGTAAGATAAATAAGATTGCTAACAAGTTGACTATAGAAAGTAATGAAGAGGAGAGCCATCAAATGTAGAAATATCAACATTAGTTTCAACAGGAGTAGTGGAAAATTTATCATCAATAAGACCTACACAAAAGATAAGATTGATACCAAACTTAGCTGAGATAACTAATACCCTACAGAATTAAAAGTAACCTTAATGGATAATTCAAATACCCAAGATTTTTCATCTTAAATTGGCGACTGATGAAGTTCTTGAGAAATCATAACTATCTTATGTATCATCACTCATAATAATCATATCGTCAATATATAATACTAACATAATAAGATCCCACCTATCTTTTAAATGAATAATACATGACCATGAGGATTAAACTAAAAACCAAATTGACAAATGGTGGTTTGAACTTAGTAAATAAAATATGAGGAGCTTGTTTAAGTCTATATAAAGCCTTTTGAAGAAGATAAACTTTATCTGGAGGATGATCATAGTCAAGAGGAGGTTGTATATAGACCTCTTCCTAAAACCTTTTGAAGAAGATAAACTTTATCTAGAGGATGATCATAGTCAAGAGGAGGTTGTATATAGACCTCTTCCATGAGATCATCGTTTAAGAAGTCATACTTGGCATTCGTCTAAAATAAAGTCCAATACTTAACAACAATAATGGCTATGAGAGTACAAACAAAATTGATTTGGATTATATAAGCAAAAGTCTTCTCATAATCAATCCTATATTTCTGAATGAAACTTTTAGCTAAAAACTGAGCTTTGCATCATTCTATTAAACCATCAACCTTGGTCTTGATTTTATAGATCCATTTCTAACTAACCATAGATTTGTCCATAAATAAATCAATAAAATCCAATGTATAAGTAAGTGCATTGAGTTCTCCTTTTATTGCTTGATGCCATAAAGGATAAATACTAGCCTCACAATAAATCGAGGCTTATAAAGAGAAACAAGAGCAAAATAAAAAAAACAACAAAAAGTGATATTGGGTTGACTTGTATGAGAAGAATGACGAAGTGGAGGATCAAAAGAAGACTTAACATTAAAAGAAGAACGATAAGGATCCACAGGAAAGATCATCAAATTCGAGAGGTGGATCAAAAATATTTGAGCAATCTGGACCTACAGGAGAGTTATTAGGAAGTAAAGTAATAATAAGATCAGTAAGGAAATTAAGAGATTAAGTGACTTAAAACGTAAATAAAGAAGAAAAAACATCTTATGATCATAAAAAGTGATATGATAGAAAATATGACGATAATAACATCTCAATATAAGTCCAATTAAAACGCGGAGTCTAGAGAAGTTCATAAGTATATAGCCTTATCCATAACTAACAGTGAGGATCTTAATACCAATAACCCTCACGTTCAATGCCATACCCCAAAAAACAACACAAACATGCTCAAGGTTTTAATTTGGTGCATTCATTTAACTGAAGATGACAAAACCTGAAGAGTAAAAAACTTAAAGATTGTGATAATCACGAAAATGACCGTAGAGATGTTCATAAGAGAAAATATTATTAATGACAAGAGAAGAGGTACGATTAATTGTATAAATTCTTGTAAAAACAACTTCACAAGAAAAAAGATTCAAGACAAGAACACATAAGGATAAATCATATAGTTTTCATAATGTGCTTGTGTTTACATTTTACACAACCATTCTATTGAGAGATACTAGGATAGGAACATTAAATAATAGTGGCATGAGTGGTAAAAAATTGACAAAGGATAGTGTCTCAGTATTCTATAGAATTATCTATAAGAAAAGTTTTGATATTACAAGAAAATTAAGTTTTAATCATATTAGCAAATTGAATAAAAATTGAAGGCAACTCACAATAATTAATTATTCATAAGATAATCTATACGTACTGAGAATAATCATCAACAAAAATAATAAAATATCAAGAATCACCCATAATAATATTAGGAGTAGGACCCTAAATATCAAAATGAGTCAAGAACAAATGGTACAAAAGAGGCAACATCCACCAAAAATTAAAGGTTGTAATTTAGAAGAGAAAATATGATCAAAACATAAGTGCTAAATATTGGAATAAGTGACAACAACAACAACTCTATATGGCAACTAACGACAAACAAGTTTAAACAAACGACCAACCTTATGCTTTATCCTAAGAACCTTGCTCGTTTATAAGTCCTGTACAGTATAATCATGAATTGACAAAGTTACATTAGCGCCAAGTTCATATAACTAAATAACAGAAATAAGATTAACAGATAGTATAGACACATAAAACGCATCAAATAAGGATAAGTTAGATTAAAAAATATTGCCTACTTGTTGAATGGGTAAAATAGAATTATCATCAGTGTGAACAATTAGTATATGAGAGACAATGAAAATAGAGCTAAATTGCTTAGACTCAAAGGTCATATGATTACAATAGTTAAAACTAAAGAACCAAGAAGTAGATTTACTTGGAGTGATAAACAAGACAAGGAAAGTAGTAGTACCAAAATTAGGTTGTATTTATTAAAGAATAACGTGGATTTCTTAGCTATAATTTTTATTTTTAGCTTCAAGTTTGGGAAAAGCAGAAATATAATGCTCATATTTTTTCCAATATCTATAAAATCCTTTAAAAGAAGTAGAGATGGCTAAAGTAGCAAAAAGAGTTATAAGGACCATATATGTAGAAGGGAGAGATTGCACAGATAAGTCAATTTTCCTTAAAGAGTACCTATCAAATAGTTTTGTTAAGTTTTAAGTAGTAAAGTACGGTGAAGAAGAGCACTACTAATTGACTCAAACTCAATACAAAGAATCATAAGTAAATGCCATACATGTTGGTGATTTGAAAAGCAACATACATTTTTGTAAAGGCACTACTAATTGACTCAAACTCAATACAAAGAATCATAAGTAAATGACATACATGGTGGTGATTTGAAAAGCAACATAATTTTTTGTCAAGGCTTTATCAAGTCAAATTGGATCACAAGATGACAATTGATCCTATGAAGTTTACAACTCTAAAGCATAACTATGAATGGTCTAATTAAGATGTTGATATATATTATGAAATTGACAATAAAGCTAAAATTGATAAACATCATATGATACTGCATAACATGTATGTAAAAATCCTTAACATCTTTAACACGGGTAAAATGACAAAATTCTAACTTAATACTAAGTTGACATGTGTTGTCAGTTAAAATCTAATGATTTTCTATCCTATTGATTGAACCTCTCATTGAACTTAGTTTTTGTCTCATCATCTTATTTGATGTGTTTGGTAACCTCACCATCTCTTAAACTTATAAATCATAATTCAAACCATCAAAAATCACATTAATAGGATCAGTTATAAAGTGAGGATTACTCAAAGCATCTATGAAAACCCAAAAATGTAGTATGAAAAATAAGATAGCCAAATTGAAATTGAGAGAGAGGCAAAATTTAGGAAAAGCATATCTCAAAAATAAACTTAGGAGGGCCCAAAACCTTGAAAACTAATTTCAGTTGCAATAAAGTTAACAAACAAAAAAAAAACAAAAGGGACTAAACCTACTGATCACACCTATCTGGACTGATTCAGTTCAACTGGGTCAATTAGGAGAGGGATGACTAATTGGGCACTCGTGATTAGATGTAAGATGTTGACGTGACACTGGCGTGGGTGAGTGAACCAAAAAGTATAGGTAATGCAAATGGGCGCTTAGAGGCTATTTAGTCACAAGCATTAGAGTCATCAATGAGAAGAATCTTCCGATATATTCAAAAAGAAATTGAATAACAAATCTTATACACAATGAATTTTAGCTTAAGAAAGAAGGATTAGTTGAATAAAATCAACTAAAGAAAGTGTAGGAACCATTAAAAATGATTAGAAAAAATTTCTCAAAACCACCTTACAAAGGTTGAATCAAATACTAAGTTAAACTAATAGAAAATGAATATATATATATAAAGATGCACTTATTTATACATAAAAAAATTAAAAATATTAAACCAATTAAAAAGAAACTTATATACATAATGATAGGTATAGGTTCTTGCCCAACTCAAAGCATCTTATACAAAGTTTTTTGAAAACAAGTAAATTTAAAGACGAAAACATAAAAAGTAAAAGAAAGAATCACATGCATGGTGCACTAATGTCTCAGTCATTTATTTTGTTGAACCCCTCAACATATGACGATTGGATATAAAAAGAGAAAAGATACATAATATGATAGACTACGATTGTATCAGAAGAATAAAGAGATGCAATCCATACGAAAAAGTGATCAGCCCAGCAAGCTGTAGCCAAATTCCAGAGGACGTTTAACCAGAACATGAGCAGTCCTATTTCTACGAAAGATGGTGTCAAAAAGTGGCCAAACAAGAAACCTCACTGTTCAATGCCAACTCCAGATTCAAACAATCACAAAACACAAAACCGGAAATCTCTCTGCTAAATGTATACTCTAACGAACGCCAAGAGCTTAAGTAAGAATCGGGAAATAAAATAAAGGAGGCAGCCAAGGCCGGAAACAGATCTTGTTATCTTATTATAATATTCTTATCACGTTATATTAAATCGTATTCACATATTTTTATTAAATTTATATAAATATGTAAATAAAATTTAATAAAATAGAATAAAACAGAGTTTTTCGTGAAGCCAAGACCAGATCTACGCCGCATATACTGATCACAATTCTGCAACCTGCCTTTTTTCACGTTCGGTCCACGTAGCATTAGTAAGAATGACTACACCGTCCTTCATCACACAAAGTTTCCGTACCATGGAGTAGAGACTCAATTTCATTTCATCAGAACTCGTTCACCAGTCGACGAGCTCTATTAGCAATTTCACAGGGATCGTGTATACCAATTAACAAAATCTCAAGTCGTGTATTCCACGCTGTGCGCTCCAGGTCATATAATATAATCCGCGCGGCCACGATGCAATTGATACAGAAGTCCTTGGACTTGAATTGCATGTTTTCGTAACATTTTTTGGCATCAATTTTCATCAGAGGTGATTTCGAATAAAACTCTCCGGAATTTCATCTAAAATTAGCACATGGTCTAATTTGATTTTTGTAAATAATAAAATTCGATTGATTTATTATTGTCTTAAGTACCTTTATTCAGGAATAGATCCCATATGATACTGCCAACTTTTAGGATTAACCAAAACCATAATGAGCTGTTGAAGCTTCGATGGAAGTAAAACGTGATTACTCCAAGACAATAAAGGCAAGGAAGAAAAGCATAAAATTAGGAAAAACATTAGGTGATATACCATCAGCCACGATTTGGATAAATAAACAATTCTGCAATAGAAACAGAAAGCCAAGTAAACATAGAAATGAAAGTAGAGAAAATATAAGGATAACGAGAAAAGAGCGTTTCAGTAACATAAGTTTTATAGGCCAAGAATTATTAACAAAATTCTATAAGCCCTAGGTTGAATTCCATTTTCTTTTCTTATCATGCCAAACAAGCTGTAAAAGTTTTAAAGCATGGATTCCTCTTTGGCACGAGAGACATGAATCCCTCGAGATTCAACTACAAATGCTTACCTTTTATCTCTGTAGGCCATCAATGATAATTCCTAACCTTTTGGAACCAGTAACACCCCTCTCTCAGTTGCCCTTACTCCTTATAGGCAATTTTCATTACCTGGAGTGAATCGAGCAATCATCTGGAATCATATAATTGAGCAAAGTGATGCTACTTGCCAAATCACAAACATGTAAGCATTCTGCAACAACTCAACAAGCACAAACGTGTAATCATTGTAAAAAAGTATCAGTAAAAATGAAAAAAAAATCCATCCAGTATTTATTGAATAATTTTCCCTTGATCTTTGCTCCATCTTTCACTGGGGTCACGAAACAAACAAACATCACCATGCACTCAAGACTCGTCTTGTTTAGATCTGGATATGTTCAAAACAGCTTCGGCACAAGATTAACAAATTACTCTAATTTTCAAAGGACTCGTTACAACATGAACAGAAAACAATTACAAATACCAAAGGCAAGTGTGAGCATACAGATCATTTACGCTGTAAAAACTATCCTAGTATTCTTAAGTAAATGAGATGTACAAACGTGATTCTGTTTGAAATACCGACCCAATTCACAGGATGGCACAAGCACACGAACTCTGCTTTTGCATATCTTCTTGGCTCTTGTCTGTAGCCCATTACATGCAAAAGAAACAAACAAATTAGCAATTAATTGACAAATTATTAGCAGCTATCAGAAGTTGACCGTCAGTATCATTCTTTGTCATGAAGAAAAGTCAAAAGAATTGCAACCTATCTGCCAGTTGAGGCCCAAAACCCAAATGTTTATAATACCTCCCATGTAATATAAAAGAAAACAAATTTAAGAACAAAGTTCATGAGCTGAACTAGCTTACCCTGGCTTCAAGAAGCAGGAATAAGCAATGTAAAAAATTACAAATACTTTTCATTATCGGATTCTACCTTTTTCATCAGTTGTGTAGGCCATGGCAATTGAAATCATGATTTTTGTGAAATCAGGCATTAGAGTTAAGAGTAGCCATGAGGTAATAATTATATCTATCATTCATTTCTCTTTGTTGGTTTCCTTGAATTTTGGGCTGAGTTATCTTATCAAACCACACCTTTAAAAAGCCCCACCGAAGTCAAAAAAAAAAAAAACAACAACAACAACAACAACAAATAAGCAGGGTTCAAGTCTTATACAATGAAATAGGAAGGGGTCTCAGTCAGTAACAAAGAAAGAATTCTAAGGTTCTGATCTAGTTACTGAAGTGATTAATGTATCTAAATGAAATGTTACAGATCTTAATAGAATGCAGAAACAATAATAGATTTCCTTGAAGGCATACTGTAAACGAATAAGAGAACCTGTCTTCTTTTTCAAAGGCTGCACTACCACATGCATGGTGATAACCCCACCAGGAAAGTCACCATAACTTATTCTTGAATCCGCAAGTGTCTTGCTATTATCCAGAACTTTACCAGCATGTATTAGCTTAAGATCATTGACCGACTTGGGAGATACTGTTTTATCTGTAAGTCCAAAAGAATGATGAGTACCTGCTAGGTCATGGTAAGATGAAATGATGATCATCTAACTACAACAAAAATCGAATTTGTCAAGCCATCTTATTTAATAACCATGCCTCCTGCAAAGTCATGTGAGATTACGTCATTCTACTGTATAATGAAGAAGGCAGGAAATAGAATTAGAGACAGTACAAGGGTCGTGAGCCCCCATCAAAATATTTCCGGTTAACTCTAACATTACATGGATAATTAGAAAATTGATGTATGAAGAAAACAGTTCCTAAAGTCATTGTCATGTCTCTTAGTTTCAGTTGGTCATTAGGCACAAGCTAGAAGTCCTAAACGTTTTCAAGTTCCAAGTACCCTGCTGACAAGATAATTGTTATGAACAACAGGACCGATGGACCCCAGTTACAAGCTACAATTGAAAGAAAAGAAAAACAGATACTCCTCGAGCCTCATGATTCGATAGAAAAATTTAAAAAAAGTTATATGGGCAGAAAACCTTGTGGCCACTCGGCAACTAGCTTTTGCTTGAGAGATGCAACAGTCATAGACGATGCGTAAGTAGTATGAGCAATATCTGTCCCATCGTATATGCGGAATTTGAGCTCAATACGCTCGTCTCCTTCAGCCATCGATACTTAGGCTCTTCGTCACAGCCTGAACTCCAAATGCAGCATCCAAATACAGGAACAGAAAAGGGAAAAATGGGAAAAAGAAAAGAAGAAAGCGCACAATAAGATTAAAAGCATAGAACTGTGAATTCAAATTTGGCATCTAATGACAATTAACTACTATGATCGTTTACACTGTCTCACTGACCTCCACGAATTTGTGTCAAAATCGCGTCGCTTCCAAATAGCTGTAAATTGAGTGCAGGTTAATCAACTGCTACAGAGCCCCCGAAACAAAGTAAAGTACAGGCAATAGTTCCACATCCAACATTGGAATCTGATACAAGTTCATAACAAATGCAAGTAAGAATCCAAGAAAAAACAAAATCATAAGATCTCGCAACCATTTCTCTTGTTATTATCATCTTTAAAAAAGAAAATAACCTCAGGGAGAAGAAAAAATCATGTACCGTTAAACAAATAATAGCTCAAAGAAGGAAGGAAATACACGAATTCAACTGAATCTTCCTAAACCCTAAATCTGAACGGTAAAATAATCAAAATAAATAGAAAAAGAAGAACCGATACAACAGAAAGGGGAAAAAAATAAAAAGGAAAGGAAAATATGGAGAAGAGTACTGGATTAAGAAGCCATAAAAGGAAGACCAGAGAGGATCGAATCGGATAGATTTAGGGTTCCTCGTCGGAGTGACAGTGTCGGTGCTTCGATCAGAGAAACGCGGGTTGCCTCTTGATCAGTATTATGTTTTCTTATATTAAAATTTTTGTTATGCTTATGCACCGAATAAGGTATAAACGCTTCCCAAATGTTTTTTCTACCGCGTATAGAGTAGAAGACTCATCGTATATCGTTACCTGACTTTTCATACATATCGATTCGTCGATAGTTGCGGGGATAAAATGGTAAATGTATAATGGCCATGAAGAAGACACCGGAAGGAAGTTCCTCGATACAATTAGATAAATTATCCTCATTGTCTTACTCTCCCATCCTTCCCACAAGTCTCCAACTAGGGTTTTTTTGTTTGTTTGTGAGATTAATTAAGAAGTTGTTAAGAAAAAGCACGCTTTAAGTGATAATAAGTTTATCGATTTTTAAATTAATAAATAGATGTTATAAATTAATTAATTTTTAATTAAAATTTACATTTTTTTGAACTAAAAATTTTACATTTTTAATCAATAAAATAATTTCTTTTAAATTTATTTTATATTTATAATTTCGTGTAAATAATATAGGAGCAAATTAAAATTGTTAATTTGACGCCATTATTTTGCATATTTATAACGCAGTCAATATTGACTTTTCAAATAACTAAGTTACTCGTTATAAATGGCAAAAAGAGTTCTACTCCAACTCGGAAAGTCAAAAATAGAAGCATTCAATAGACCAATTCCTACACCATATCTTTTAATTGCACTTGGATTGTGTTCTTTCCTCTTTATATGTGTCATTAATTTCTATTTCAACAACTTTGAATCCATTTTTTTCCCCTCAAAACTTCAACCTTAGGTACACTTTAGAAAGGATTTTTGTCAATTAAATATTTTATAATAATGTAAAATAGCAATTAAAGGTATTATTTTATTTTATTTTTATTTTTATTAATACATATTTAATCTTCAATAAGATTTTAACATAAAATTGAAATAATGTTAAGTATCATGAATGCATATTATAATATTAAGAATTCAATTACGACATGAAAAAGCCAATTTTAATAATATTTCAGATATATTGTTGTTGGAAAACATCCTTGAAGAAATGCATTGTCTCTTGTGAATGCTATTTTAAAATCCCTAAAAGAACTATATGCATATTTGCACCTTCTATTTAGAAATTGGGGTGGGATTTGATTCATACATAATGAAATGATAACAAAATTTTTAAAAAATCATTTAAAATTTTATAAAATGATTAACAGATAAATTATAATAAAGCATGAATCATAATTTGTATCTTATTATGGAGCTTGATTCTTTTCTTGTCATATCTCTCAAACTATTTCTAAAATTGCCTCATCTCAGCTACCATAATTGCAAAAGTGTCAAGCATATGACAATATTTATCATAATAAGTTGAGATAACTCTGTAATTATTATAGAAAGGCTTAGACAAAGAATGTTAGGTTCCTTAATGCTTAAGCTTATTTATAATAGGTTTTAGACATTTTAGTAATTTAATTAAAATTAAATTATAATTTCAAGTAATCTTTAATGATAATTACAATTAATTTTAATTAAATACCAATTATGCCTAAATAACATCTTTATTTATTAATATCTCATATTTAATCATAAAATTTTTCAAACTTTACAATTAAGTTCAATTTGTTTAAAACACTTTTCTCTCTTCAACAATTTTTTTGTGTGTGACTCATTAAGTTCACAAATATGCTGGCAATGGATATACATTATAACCCTAAATCATATTTAAGATTAGATAAATTAAACTCTTTTAATTTATCTTTAATTCTCTAATTGATAATTTATATCCATAAACCAAGATTGGTGTCTAACAACACATTATGATCACCCAAATATTTAAGAATGTCAAAGTGGTTTGACTAATCTTTTCATGCATGAATTTTTTATATAATTCAATCATTTCATCATACAATAATCCGATTAGACATAAAGCATGAAATTAATGTCTACTATATTTGAGTTTAATCATATTAGTTCTTCATCATTAGTAATTAATTTAAATAATGAAAATTGCAATCTATTTTACAAAGTGTCATTTTACTTTGGTCAATGATTTTTCAAATCAATACTAATTGAGAATAATATAACATAATACTAATTGAGAATAATATAACATTTTTCATAATAAATTTAGGGTGATTAATTATATTACTCAACTAACTCCATATAGTTCATGTTATATCTAATGATTACTGATTGAGTTATCCTTGATTAGAATAAGTCATAAGTAGTAACAAAATATAACAATTCCTATATGAGAAAAAATTAGTGATCCAAGTCAAATGATCACTTATACAATTATTACAATGAGAATTTTTATAAACATATAAGTAATGTTCTAAATAGATTTCTTATATGGGTCAACTGAGTGAATTTGTTCTCTAACAAGAATTCATTCATTTGTTTAAGTATCTTCATACTTTAGTGTATAAAACTGACTACTTCCTTCATAAGAAAAATATAACGTGTGATAATCTTTTTATATTCTATTAATATCCAATCTTAATATAACAATGTCTAGAAACAATTTAAGGATAATATAAAAATGCAACATGAATATGATAATTATAATCTTCTTATAATTTTATTTGTAATGTATATTTATCTCATGTACTTTATCATATACATCTAAATATGTATAAAATAAAAAATGCCTTCAAATAATTATGTCCTTAAACTATAACTAACAGATTGCTTATATGACATAAACCAATGATCTCTCACTTGCATTAGACCAATTGTTTAAGCATCTTATACTATATCACCATATGACAATCATGCTACTGTTGGGATAGTGGTTTAATAAGAGAATTCTACAAAATTTTCTATAAGGAGTATTTGTTTAAATCTTACAAATTTTATCTTAATTATCAGCATAACTAAGAGAAATTGCCTAAATACATACTTAGATATTTGATGAGACCTTTAGCTCATTTCTTATGCCCAATGAATCTAATTCTATAGTACATTACTATTTTAAACAATTTGATGAACTATACTCATTTCATTAAAGAACTTATTGATCCAATTAATCATTTCCACTAAATAAAAAATATATTATGACTTAGTTAACAACTATTACTATATTGGAACCTCTTCAATATCAAAATAATATTGTTCTAAGTTAAATATAGCTTAATCAAGACTTACTTTAAAGTTAATATCTATATAATCTTGAACTCAAATATCAACTCTTACATAGAATAATGAATATCTCAAATACTAAACACTGTACAATATCTATGTACTTGAATAGAATAGGTCAAAAAACTTCTATTTCATTCTCTATAGATCTAATTCCTATAATTAAGTTTTTACATATTCATATCCAACAAGAGTTGTTCTTGGGCAATTATATTTTCAACAATTAAAAATACAAATTATTGTTCTCTCTATGAGTAATTATATTTTCAACAATTGTTCTCCTATTAACATTCTTGTAGAAATGATAAATTCGCAATTTTTTCTAAAACAAACTCTTTGAATTCATTATGAAATGAAATCTTTAACGTTTCATAACCTTTCAACTATACATCAAATATATCAATAAAGGTACTAGTTCTAATTAGATGCATTGTCATATAATCTAAGCCTTTTAAATTTCATCTTACTCTCACTATTTATCTTGAGAATCATTGTCCTATAAGTGTTCATTGAAACAAACAATTTGTTCAAAAGGTTTAAGATTATATTTGTCGTTTTGAATATCTTATAACATATTTGACCTTTTGACTATCTTACAACCTTTTATTACCCAAATTTAATTCTAAAATTACTGGATAATGTATGCTTCAACTAAGCATCACATCCTTAAATCATTAACCTAACTCTTTTAAATACTTAATGTTTCATATCATTTGAAATCTTGCTAATTGATTTAATTGGAACTATTGAAGGTAAGTTATTATACTATGCATAGCTATTGAAGAAATAAATATTACATCATATAATATCTTATACGGTATTTTTCTCCTTACATAAATATATACACTTATGGAATTTTTGTTGTGAAGGTAGTCAATAGAGAATCTCATTCTCTATAGATAACCAAAAAATTTAAAATTGAAAGTACTTCATCATTCTCAATGTTTAATTTCTACTTAGATTTAAACAATTTGAACTTTTTAATAATTTTAAATTATATTTCATTTAATACATATGATTATATCACATAAAGTTATTAATAATATAATGAAACACAAGTATCATTCTTTTATGAATTATTATCACATCCAATACATCATGGATATAAGATTTAACAATTTAATACATATAGTCATATATATTAAATGAAATACAAAGTATTATCCTTTTATGAATTGTTATCATATCCAATATATCATATGTATAAGATTTAACAATTCAATGCCATCATATTCTTTCATCAAAGTTTGATTTGGTTATTAATCAATTTACAAGTTTCATAAGTTTTATATGATTCATATTAAAAAAAGATACATATATCCTTATATATAACTTTATGATTCTCATTATTAATCAACATGACATAAAGGAATAGTCTCACTTATCTAAATTTGTATTCTTTGTCACCCATGGTAAGTGTAAGTTTTCCTTGATCTAATACATACAAAATATTTTTATAAACTTTGATCAATTACTTTTACTCAATAATCTATTTCCTATTATGCCTTGAACATCGTAATAATATTGAATCTAAATTCAGTATCAAATACTTAAAGGCACTAATTAGAAATACATATGATCTCTATCATATTACGTGTAGATAAGAAATTTTGTTCAATCATTTTATTCTTATGAGAACTATTCTCATTCTATAGCAAAGAATTTAATTAATTTCAATGTTTATGCTTTTAGTAAGTTAAAATGAGTGGAACAATTCTATCTGAGGAACTATACCTTTTAGCACTACTTCATGCAACTTCTTGTATTTTACTATTATGATGTTGACATACATCTTACAGGATTTTGGTAAAGTTTATGGGACATTAAGTAACTCAAAATGTCATTACATTCTGTTATCCATATGATTTTTGACATATCTCTAAAACTTTAACATCAAATTCTTAACAAGGATTAATAGTGAAATTGCATAATAGATATACACCTTTTCTATCTAACTTCGAGAACTTTTCTCAAACTTAACCATGTCTAGTGAATCAAGTTCACCTATTATCAACTATACTAAACAAGGTAAATTTCACTCATAATAATATATAAAAGAAAGAAAAGCAAGTAATTGATTATATGTCATGACTATCAAATAAGATCAAGAATTTAATCACTTATTTGGTTGCATCTATTATTTTATTTGAAATAATAACCTTTGCTAATATTCAAAAATATTATTTTAATTTTCTAATGGGCTAGGATCCTATTTAAATTTACTTGACTTTGAATCACTCAACAAATCAACTAAATTTAAATTAGGTAGATAATAACTTTATCAATCATATCTCTTATTATTCTTAGATCCGTAAGATGACGTCTCTTACCTAAACATATCTTATATGCTATTCCTAACTTTGCTTCTACATTTATGTGATCATGGGTCAATAATCTAAATCATACAAATTTAGTTAAGTAAAACTCATTAATTTAAGAAAAAATATATTCGAATTAAAGGGGCCTTGAGTCACTCAACAAGTCTTACAATAAACAGATCTCTAATTTTATTCTTAAATAATGAAAGACAACAATCATGTCTTAATGTGTACTGAATATTTTGTTTGTCTCATCAAACACAAAATTGTATGTAAAATATCACTCATATAAAAGATATAATTTAACAAGTATATATATCAACCATATAAATAAAGTATTTAACTTATATACTCATAATCAAATTATACGCATAAAATATCAAGTTTCGATTAGTTCTAGTTATTAGTCTTCATAATCTAAAATATATTTCTAACACATTGGATAATTAAATTAGATTAAACTCACTGATTCTTAAAAAATTAAATTTATATTCTAAATAGAAATTTAATTGAATTTGAAAATAATTTTCAAATTCAATTTTGAAACTATTTTCAATTATCTTGACTCCTTTAACAAAATAGTATTGGAAATAATTTTTAATAAATTATATTTTTTTACTTACTATAATTTAGAAAACTCTTTTTTTTTCAAAATTTAACAACTAAGACGTTCTAATCTACTTAGGAA
The DNA here is from genome assembly GCA_026413575.1 of Erythroxylum carthagenense. NCBI lineage: Eukaryota > Viridiplantae > Streptophyta > Magnoliopsida > Malpighiales > Erythroxylaceae > Erythroxylum > Erythroxylum carthagenense. Next base: position 17,237,953 of record JANZLD010000004.1, on the reverse strand, counting down.
TTATTTCTAATACTTTTCTTTAGTTAGAAAACTGTTTTCTAATATTAAAATAAAAATACTTTCAAAATTAAATAAAAAACTTTCAATTTAATTAATAAAGTCCTTTACATTATTTATTTAGAGATTGATTTCTTCTTAATTAGAAATTTTTTTTAATAAATTAGAGATCCATTTTTTCAAAACTATTCAAAGTCTCATTTTTAATTAATAATTGATATTTCAAAATTTAATCAAGAAAATACATTTTTTAATAAATGAAGAAACTTATTCTCCATAAATCAAGAAACAATTTCTAAATAAATAAAAATAAATTTAATTTATATCAATCAAATTTATATATATAAATTTTAATAAACATCTTTCTTAATCATTTTAAAAATATTTTTCTTAATTTTAAGGAGTCAAATATATTAATTTCAATTTAATTGAAATATAATTAATTTTAATTCTTGAACAACTTTTTAAAAATTTAATTATGAATTAATTTAATTATTAATCTTAATCACATTAAGAAAAATAATTATTTTAATTTTATAATTAAAATTTGATTTTAAACAATTTTACAAATTTGTTTCATATTATGGCTTAGAATACTCCTTCTGAACTAAGGATAAATTTATTGAACTTTTATAGCTTATTCTAAAACTAGAATAGACCTATCCTTGTACCCATACAAGTCTTATTTTACGTTAGGAACATCTTATTCCTAACTTTTAGAATCCTAATAATATTTCCAAACACCCACTACTCTAACCCTAGAACATTTTTATCCTTTTCACCAAGCAGCACCTTCTTCCTCCTTAAACGAACCCTAGCCTTCCAAGACACCAAGTGATCGCCACCATCAAGAGCTACCGCTAGCAGTGTTCTTCTCTAAATGCAGCCACCGCCGCTGTAGTTTGACGTTGCCATTTAGCCTGCTTTAGCCACCAGCGAGACGCCAACTTCTCTGAACTCGTCTTCTATTGCCGCTAGTTGGCCATCATCTCTTCCTTGCAGTGTTTTCCTTGTGCCACCAACAGTCACCGCTAGTATGAACGCAAAGTTCACCTTCCCACACATTACAACTCAACGTTGATGGATGGACTTCTCCAACCACGAACCGTCCCCCCAGCCAAGAATCTCTAACTCAGCTAGCTTGCTTCCATAAACATTGTGCCTCTTGTCAGCTTCTCTAGCGACGACCACTGGGCCCATCTTATGGAGATTCACTTCGTTTGCGACCAAACAACACAATAACACAACCAAAACTGTAACCATTGTGCAACTCCCGCACCCAATGCATCATTCAGGGTCTTTTGTGTGTCTGAGGGTTCTAAAACCCTTTTCTATATGTTCAAAGGATTTGGGTTCTCAACCCGGCGTTTACAGGTTTGAACTCTTTAAACAAATCTAACTTGTCTAAAGAATTAAGGTGGATGGCACAATATGAACAATTCAGATTTAAGGAACATTCCGTCTTATCCAAATATGATTATAAGATTAGGGTTTAATTTCAATTTCAAAATTTAAAATCAATAACAATAAAAAAGTTTAATCAAATTATATAATTAAAGTTGACTTTGATACTACTATAGAAAAAGCAGGTAGGATCCAGTCCCCCACATAACAAAATGATAATGAATTTTTTTTGTTTTGATTTTCCAAAGGCCAAAATTAATTTAAATTATATAAATGCTTAACACATAAATCATAATAAAGCATAATTTGTAATTCATACCTTATTACAAAGCTTAATCCTTTTTTTGTCGTATCCTTTGAAACAGTTTTTAAAATAGACTCATCTCAATCACCGTAGCTATACAAGTGTCCAGCTTTTAATAATATTCATAAAAAGAATTGAAAACTCTGTAACTATTATAGAGAGAGTTAGGCAAGGAGTATTAGCTTTATTAGAACTTAAGCCTATTTACAATAGATTTTGAACATTTTAGTAATGTAATTAAAATTAATTTAATTAAACTTGTAATTCTAATTAAATATCAATTATGCTTAAATAGGAGATATTTAATAAATAAGGATTAATATGAGATGTTATAATAAAATTTCTCAAACTTTACAATCAAGTTCAACTTGATTAAAACACTTTTCTCTCTTCAAGACATTATTTGTATGTGACCGATTAAGTTCTTAAATATGTTGACAATGGATATATATTATAACCTTAAATCATATTTAAGATTAAATAAAATAAATTCTTATAGTTTATCTGTAATAATTTAATTAAACAATTAATATCTATAAATCAAAATTGACATTTAACAATATATTATGACCACCCAAATATTTAAGAATGTAAAAGTTATCTTGATTAACCTTTTCATGCATTACTTTTTCATATAATTCAATCTTTGCATCACACAATATTTTAATTAGACATAGAGCATAAAATTAATACTTACTCTATTTGAGTCTAATCATATTAGTATTCTACCATTAGTAATTGATTTAATTAATTACATTTGAAAACTATTTTACAAAGTTTCATTTTACTTTGGCCAAGGATTTTTTTGAGTCAATACTATTTGAGAATAATGGAACAGTATCCTTAATTACTTTAAGGTGATGAATCTTATATTGATCACTCAACTACCTCCTTATAGTTCATGTTATATTCAATGACTACTGACTAAGTTACTTTTGACGAGAATATGTCATAAATAGTATCAAAATATAATCATTCCTATATAAAATAATTTTGAGGATCTCAAGTGAAAAGATCACTTAGATGATGCTGGGAATCTTAAGTCAAAATATCACTTCTATAATCATCACAATGAAAATTTTCATAGATATACAAGTAATATTTCAAATGAATTTCTCATGTGAGGTCAATTTAATGAACTTGTTCTCTAACAAGTATCTATACATTTGCTTAAATATTTTTATACTTTAGTTTATGAGAACGATTACTTCTTTTATAAAAAAACAAAATGTGTACTAGTCATTTTGCATTCTATTAATATCTATTCTGAATAAAACAATGACTAGAAACAATTTAGGGATAATATATAAATGCAATATGAATCTCATAATTATAATATCACCATAATTTCATTTACAATGTACATTTATCTCATGGACTTTATCATATACATTTGACTATGTATAAAATAAAAAATTCCTTTAAATAATTAAGTCACTAAACTACAACCAACTGATTGGTTATAGGATATAAACCAATACCTTCTTCTTATTAAGTTTAAAATAATCTGTAACTTGATAAAAATGTAATAAAAGATCTAAAAAAACCTAAATAGAAAGAATAGCTTTGATAACATGCTATCCTGATCTATTATTTGATATTATCTCCTTTTTTATTTATTTTGGTGCTTGAATATTAAAATTGTTTTTTTTGTTTTAAGAGATGAAAAATGGAGATTGCATCAAATTGGGACATTATTGATGATAATCATGAATTTTGGATAAAGTGAAGAGATTGCTTCAGTGGATAAAACTGATCGCTTGAAGAGTTGGAGTTTGACTGAGAAATTTCCTTTTATTCTTATCATATAGGAATTTGAATTTGAATTTGTTTTGATAGACATCTTTGCAAGGTAGAATTAAATCAGAAAAAGTTTATAAAAGGGACGTTCCTCACAGTAGAATGAATAGTTCTCTTCTTACTTTTCTCTCAATTCGTTGGCTTTCTTCTATTTTTGTTATTGGATTAAAATTTATGTGTGACTAAACTCAATTGTTCTTATTCAAGAGGATTCGATATGCTATAGTTGTAACTTTGCAAGGTTTTGTATTCTTAACTTTTATTCATGTTTTAATTAAAGTATTTATTGTTTTGAGTTCTTATATTTGATGAATAGTTAATATTGATTAATTTGACAATTTAATTTATTATTCTATCGCTATCTATGAATTCAATGATCCGTGATTGTCATAAAGAATTGTTATAAGTAGCAAATAGGTTACTTATGAATTTGCATATTTAACTTATGATTAACAAGAAAACTACGTTGAATAATTGCATTTATCTCGATTATTATTTGATTTAGGGTTAGTCTTTTTCACTAAGCTTATTGCTATCATTTATTTGATATAGAATGTTATCACACCTAGTCAAATGGATGGTAAGCTTTGGTTTGGATGTTAGGTTTGAGCTAATTAATTTAGAAAATTTTGAGACTTATTACGGCTATCCTAATATGTTTTGGACTAACTGCTTGAATTATGAAATATATTCTTTTTAGACCAATACTCACCGTTACAATTAGATGAGATCTTTCTCTTGAGTCGGAGTTGTGTATTATTGAATTCTCCCTTTTTTTTATTTAGTTGATTCAATTTGATTTCTTATTAATTTTAGTTAATTAGTTATTTAATCAAAAAATCATATTTTATTTTATTAATTGAAATTAAGAAGCTACTATTTACTTCTCATGGGATTCGTCCTGATTCTACGACTATTACAAGAAGTTAGAGAATCGATATTATTTTGAGGGCTTCGACAATCCGACCAAGCTTGTGCTAAAAGCAATTAACCCATGAGAGATAACATAATGATAAAAACATACGATAAATTAGATAGAAGTTTACATATATATTGGTAAGGATACAACAATTTAATATCTAAATATCAAAATTAAGTAGTTTAAACTTTATTTTAATATTTAGATTACGCTTATCAAATCATTTCGTTAATTGAGGAATCTAGATTAAGCAAAAGTATCATATCAAAATTTAAAGGGTTGACTTTCCTTTCTTTAGTGGGGTTTAAACAAATAAAATATGTGTGAACATTAAATTCATTTAATTATTAAGTAACAATTCTTGATGTTGAAAACAACGTTAAAAGATGTTAGAAATGTAAAAAGTTATTAACTTATGGCAATATAAAGAAATTGTTAAGATATAGATTATAATATCTTCATTATTTAATTTTGGACATTATTTAATCGGACTAAGTTGAAGTTTTGTGGGCCTCTTCTAAGACAAGTTTGATAAGTTTCAAATTCTAATCAAGATGGGATGTGATAATGGTATCTTTTGAAAATTTAACTTAATTATGGTAGCAAGATTATGGCTGGGATTCATATGTGATATGGGCTAAACAGTGTCATTTTTGGATGACTTAGCAACTAAGATTCCTAAGGTGATTTTCGATGATCTCTACCAACTGATTGTAGCTACAACTCTATCTGTTGCAAACTTTTGTAGGTTGAATAATGTGACTTGTGCTGTTTTTTAGCTATGTTTTATTTGCAATTGTCATTTCTTATTGGATGAGAAAGCATCTATTTTTCTATTAGGGTTTCACGCAACCTAGGCTGATGGGTGTGTGCTCCACTTTTCTTTTGTTAGATTGTCATTAATGCTGCATATTCTCCATCTTTGTATGGCAACAGTGGGTTGAAAAGTTGTTGATTTTGTGTGATTTTTAGAGCTGCGTAACATCTATTGAGGTGAAATGTGGAGTAGGTTAAAAGCGTTGATTTTTGCAGGTAGGATTTGATAATATACGCGTGAATCTTTGGTGGTTGTCTTGTTGTTCATGGTGTTAGTTTTGTGGCTATTGATTGTAAGTTGTGGTGTGAGAAAATTTTAGAAGTTGTAGTTGTTTTTCTTAGTCAATGGTATGATGTTTGTTGAGGGGATTGATTGAGTGGGTATGTTTCTGGTGCCTATTGATAGTGGTGATGGTGTGTGAAAAATTCCAGCAACCGTCGTAAATTTTGCAGCTTTGATGTTTACAATGTTTTGGTGAAGAAATGTTTGTATTTCTTGGTGAACAACTTTCTGGTCTCTCTTTGAAGGAATTGGAATTATTATAGAAGTTGTTTGTTTCTTTCTTTAAGTGCTTTTATTTACGTTCTTTATTGTTTAATCACTTGAACTGTTTATTTCGTATCATTATCATTAAACATCGAAGAGAAAAATCCTCAATTGAGGTTAGTATGAGGCGGTCATATTATTGGGTGTGCTTTACTCTCACAGGTAGTGAGGACGAGAGATAATGTCAAAGGCTGGGTGAGTAGACTCTGTAATGCCTTAAGTAAAACTATTGTTATTTCATAGATGAAAGTAATTATGCTAAGTGATGGTCTCGTAGGCCTAGGCAAGGTAAGTCAAACTGTGTTAGCAAATTTCATGTGTTAATTTGTTTATTTTACATTTATTTTTTATGTTTTTGTTTGTGTTAGAAACAATCGCACCTAAATAAATTTTTTTGCAAAACTACACCCCTTCAAGAATTTACAATTAGTATCAGAGCGGATCATCGAATTAGAACTTGATATGTCAAGTTGGTGTAGATCCGTGTTTCACAATTATGGTTAAACGATTCAAATTGTTGGATGAGAGTATTCATTCAGACACAAGGAAAAAAACATTAATCATTAGGACACCATTGTTAGATGATTCAAATTATCCTACATGCAAATCACAGATGAGAGTATTCATTCAGATATAAGGAAAAAAAGCATGGAACTCGTCTTTAAATGGCTGGACACATCCAATGATGACTAATGAAAAGGGAGCAGTGCTTAAAGATGCATTTGAGTGGACAAAAGCTGAATAAGAGAGAGCATCTCAAGCCCTACACGTCATCTTCAGTGCAGTTAATGAAGGTCATTTTGTTATGATATCAACTTATGAGGGATCGAAATCTGTGATAGCCTCAAAACTTCACATGTTGGCTGTGAGATATAAAGAGTTGAAGCTGGATGAGAGTGAAGCCATTGCAGACTTCCATGAGAGACTGCGTGATATAGCAAACCAAGCACATCAACTCGGGAAGAGGTACTCTAACCTAAATCTGGTTAAGAAGACATTGAGATTGTTGCCTCTGAGATTCATATAAAAAATTGCAACAATCGAAGAAGTTCATGATATCGATAAATTATCATTAGATAAGGTAATTGGAACTCTTACTAATTTTGAGATGAATTTGTTAAGGGACAAATAGGAGAGGAACAAAGGATTGACATTGCCAGTCCAGATTGGCAAAGTTGTGAATGACTTTGAAGATAAATTTGATGAGAATGAGGATATGGAGTTATTGACAAGAAATTTCAGCATGTGGTAACACTTTGAAGAATAGAAAAGGGAAATCATATATAAGCACTTAAAGTGAGATGAATCCAGTAGTGATTATGGTAGTGAAGAAGAATTTTTATGTAGTGATGCATTGGTTGCTTTATACAGTAAAAGTCTAGTTACTTGCTTAACAACAACTAAGAAGGAAGAAGCTGATGATGAAAACGTGGATAAATCTAAAAATTTTGAAAAAAATGCAAATGAATCAGCTCAAAGTCTAACCTCATATTATGACAGTGATGATAGTGGTTCAGATGACAAAAAGGAGGATATCTATGAAGCCTATGAATTAATGTGTAAAGTAGGTGCAAACATGCAAGAAAAATGAAAAGCTAAAAAAGGAAAACTTCTCCATAAAGAACATCATTCAAAATCTAGAGAAAAAGTTATTGTCTATATTAGATAAGCTTGGTGAAACAAAATTGAAGTTGGTTAGTACGGAAAAAGGAATAAGAATGCTAAATGGAGATATAGAAAAATTAGAACAATTAATAGAATGCTGGAAATTGGTCAGATTAAAGGAGATCCCCAAGACATTGGCTATAAAGGTGAATGTTCTAAGTCTAATGATGAGAAAAGTGGGGCAATCAGATCTATCTAAGGAGAAATCTCAATGAAGAATCGGAAGTTTATACCTACATGTCACTTTTGTGGGGTTATCAAGCACATAAGGTTGAAATCCTACAAGTTACTATAAATGATATTTCAAAGAGGTCAAAATTGAAAATCTATACATTTTTATTAAATTTCCAGCAATAGGCCACATTACCAAAACATATGTGGGTTAGAAAATAAAAAATTGTCCAAATTCATAGTTAGTTGTTGAAATTAAAGAAATTGTTCAAACAAAAGACTAATTGGATCCTTATGAGGGAGGAATCAACCAGACATCTGATGATAGAGTTAATATGACGAGGAATAAGACCAAGTTTGAATTTCTTTGAAGGATACAGGGGTTGTGTTCTTTATATTTTTGAAGTATATCGATTTTTTAAAACAAAACAAAAAAAGGTGCAAAGGAGTTATTGTCTAGCTTTTCTTAGTTTTTATTTATGAATTTTCTAAGGTTCAGTTGATTGGTATGTGTTTGGATTTTTCTTTATTTGTTGAATAGTATATTTGATGTAAAAATGAGGCTCTATTTGATGATATAAGAATTTTACTTTAGGACTTTAATTTATGGAACTATGTCAAGAATATGTTGATGATTGGTTGGAGACCTGTAGGAAGATTCAAGTTTTCTATGATTTGTGTTTCTTAAGTTTATTATAGTTTCTCTTTATATTGTAAATTTGCGCTCATATGGTTTGTATAAGGAAAAGATTGATTAAGTTTGATTATGATTCGCTAAATATATTTTTGAGGTTTCTGAATTTAATCAGTTGTATGTAGATGACTTTGATGTAGGTAATGATACATTGGCTAGTGCTTTTACCGGTGGTAAATTATCGTCTTGACCTTCTACTATTGCATTATGTGCTTATGATTATTCTGCTGCACCTACTGCTAATTTTTATGTTTCTTTATTCACTAAGATTAACCTCATTGAAATCATTCTTCGTTTTGGTATTGTTTTATCCCAAGGGGAAGATATATGATTTTTTTGTGACTGTTCAATTAAGGGCTAGATGTGACTATTATTCTTGTTTTTTGACATCTTTTTGTTTAAAGGGGGAGAATAGATGATTATTGTTTATTTGGATATTTGTATCTTCGGATAATTGCTTATGCTTGGATCTTATTGACTGATTAAGGGGGAGTTCTTGTAAGTTCTCGTGTGATTTGTGACTTCGATATTATATGTCTAATTATCTCGTTTAGGAAGAGTTTCATATATGTGACAAATAATGCCAAAAAGAGGAAGATTGTTAAGATATAGATTATAATATCTTAATTATTTAATATTGTACATTATTTGATAATCAAACTTAGTTGAGTTTATGTGGGATTCTTCTAAGACAAGTTTGATAAGTTTTGAATTCTAATTAAGATAGCGTGTGATAATAATTATCTTCTGAAAATTTAACTTGATTATGGTAGTAAGATTATGGCTGGGATACATATGTGATATGGCCTAAATGGTGTTGTTTTTGGATGACTAGGCAGCTGAGATTCCTAAGGTGATTTTTGATGATCTCTACCAACTGATTATTTTTAGCTACAACTCTATTTTACAAACGTTTGTAGGCTGAATCACGTGACTTGTGTAGATTTTTAAGTCGTGTTTTATTTGTAATTGTCATTGCGTATTAGATGAGAGAGTAGCTGTTTTTCTATTGGTGTTTCACGTAACTTAGGTTGATGTGTGTGTGCTCTATTTCTCATATGTTATGTTGCCGTAAATGTTGGATATTCTCTATCTTTGCATGACAACAGTGGACTGAAAAGTTGTTAATTTTGTTTGATTCTTAGAGCTACGTTTTCTTGTGCTTTAAACATCTATTGAGGTGGGCTATGGGGTAGGTTGAAAGTATTGATTTTTGCAGTTGGGATTTACTGATATTTGCGTGAATCTTTTGTGGTTTTCTTATTGTTCATGGTGTTAATTTTGTGGGTGCTGATTGTAAGTTGTAGTGTGAGAAATTTCATAAGTTGAAGTTGTTATTTTTGGCCAATAGTGTGATGTTTGTTGAGTGGATTGAGTGTTGATTGGGTATGTTTCTGGTAGCTGTTGATAGTGGTATTGGTATGCTAAAAATTTTAGTAATCATTGTGAATTTTGCAGTTCTGATGCTCACAATGTTTCAATGAAAAAACATTAATGAACCACTTTGTAATCTCTCTTTGAAAAAGTTGGAATTATTAGGGAAGTTGTTTGTTTCTTGTTTCAAGTGTTTTTATTTACATTCTTTATTGTTTAATCACTTAATCAGAAATTTTGCAAAACTACACCCCTTTGGAAATTTACATAAATCAAATGAAATAGGATATGTTAATGGCTATATATATATGCAACTCTACGTACTTATAATATGCATCTTATCGTATTTGAAGCATAACTGTGAAAGGAATTTATGGTTTTTTTAATCTTCAAAATGAAAATTGAATTTTGATAGATGGACTTATGAAGTATAGAAATCAGCTCACTAGACCTGATTTGCTTATATATAGAAATATAATAGTCGATCATATTCCTAAATCGATTAACCAGACAAGGACCAGTAATTAAACTAACAACCAAATAATGTACGATACATTAGAAAGAAGTTACAACCAACCTCATCTGCAATACCTGTTAAACTTAAAAGGCCACATAACAACGTGACTTGGTTGACGTTGAGTAAGAGACAAATGACTGTTTTTAAGCTAGCCAACCCCAACTACAATACCCGTTAAATGACCACATAACAATGTGGTTTGGTTGACATTGAGAAGGAGACAAACGACTGTTTTGTTGGGTCCCGATTCGCATTAGGCATGTTTAATTTTTATTTTGAGGTTTTAGTTTGATAATTTTCTTTTGGTTTGAATAAATTAAGGTTTCAATGCTTAGATGGACGGAAGTTAAATGGTGGGATTAATTTAAATTAGAGTTTTTTATGTTAGTAAAAATTAAAAGCAATAAAATGGCTTGAGGGCAATTTAGGTATATCACTAATGTTTTTAAGGCTTAAGGCTTACAAGAAGGGGCATTTTAGACTTTGTAGTTGCAATTAAAAGAATAAGAGATGAAGCAAATGAGTTGTAGTCGTATGTGTGGGAAGGTAGAGACAAAATTGCTTGTTTAATGAGGGTTTTAATAAAACTACGTAGTTTTGGAGGGGGACTTAGGTTTTTATAGTTCAAGAA
>JANZLD010000004.1:17196800-17221786 GCA_026413575.1 Erythroxylum carthagenense | reverse complement strand
AAATTTATTTTAGTATCTTATATAATATTTATAAGTAAATTATTAATAAAATTATTTTATTTTATTAAAATAAAAAACTTAAAATTATTTTTAATTATTAAATCAAATTTTAATTGAAATTTATATATTTGAAGATATTTTAAATTTAGTTATATTTATTAATAATTATTATATTAAGTTAATTTAATTTAGTTACAAATTGTAAATAACATAGTTCATAACTCTTATTATAGTTGTATTATTCATAATTTATATTATAATTTAATATAATAAATAATTAAATAAGATATATTTAGTTGATAGTAAATCATATTATGAAAAACAAAAACTACTTTTTATAGTTTTCATGATTTCTTAAAAGAACTCAAAATCAAAAATAGTAAACGAAAACTTAAACTAACATTTTTAATTAAATTTAAAAACTAAAAACTAAAAATAAAAACAAACAAACTCACTTTACATTAATTAAGAAAATCAAATGACTATTTAAATTAAATTAGTTTTTTAAATTTAGGTCAATAATTCATTCACCATTAATAAACTGTTAAGTATACTTAAAAGTTTACTTGGAGCCAATAAGAAATATAATAATTTCTTCGTAAGTAAAAATAAAAATAACTCGGTGATCCTAAGCAATAAGACTGGAATGAAAAGACAATGCGATGAGCTGGTTAGCCCAACATTCATGTTGTCCAAAGGTGGTAATTAACTTACCACATATCACCATTCCCAGTTTCCAACAGACTAAGATACCATCACAGAAGAAAAAGAGCAAAAGGACAAGGAATGTAATTCCCTCTTTTATCTAAGATAAAGCAGAGGAATATATATGGGCACAGCACATATAAGTAAGATAAGTTTGAGAATTTTTCCTTTCTGCAAATGGAAGAAGGCAATAGGGAGTTTAAAAAGGTGTTGTCCTTCAAGTTCTACTGCCCATCCCATTAGTTCTTTTTCTTTTTCTTCCCTTTGATCTCGTTGGCTCCTCCAGTCGGAATTTTGTTTACCGTTGGCCTACCCTATTTCTTCTTTTGCGTAGAAAATCCATTCTTTTGCAATTGTTCTTCTCAAAGAATAAACCGGGAATCATATAACTGGTGGATCAAGCATTTTGTGCCAAGGAATGTCAAATACTAGAGATGTGCAAGTTACTGATCAAGGTTTTGGTGTTAAGTATGCACCATTGAACTGTCTCAGCCATTTTAAGTTATGAACATGGCTTGAGATCAGGATCCATAGTAGGGTTTAGAAGCACTTCCTTTGCTTTAGTAGCTCGAATTGAAATGTCGATATCTGAATTATTACAGCTGAGCAAGCGGACCACTTAAATATAACAGGTAGACTTCATTAAGAATAGGAGGCACATTACACAGTACCCTAACGAAAGCTATATAAGAACTTGAACACGCAAATCGCTATATTGCAGTAGGCTACTTAATGCAAAGCACGCCAGACTATAATAATCAAGCCAATTTTATTCTTGGAAACTTGAAGTGGATGGAACGTAGTAAATGTTTAAGATAAAGCTTGGTTGGACTTGAGCATTTGACTGAGAGTGCCACTTAGATGGAGAGACATGATTTCATTGGTGGAACCCACGAGCTTTCCATTGATGAAAACTGCAGGAAGTGGCGCATTGCACCCTAACCTCACAATAGCTTTCTCCATTTCTCGCCCATCAGGGTCTCCGTCAATGTCGTATACCAGAGGATCCACCCCAATCTCCTGGAATAGGATTTTGACAGCATAGCACAAGCAACATGAGCTCTTGCTGAATATCACTACCGCTTTATCTGAGGCTAACGCCAGCACCTTGTTCATTTTGATAATCCTGGATTCAGAATTTTTTCCTTGATGTGGACAAGTTTTCTACTCTAGTGCAGATGAGTTCTTGGCCTTTTCTTTTTTTTGGGATTTTTACTGGAAACCAAAGACCATTAGACCGAATTCTGCGGAATTCGATCCAATGGTGATTGAGGTAGGAAAGATTACAAGGGGGGAGTAAGCAAGAGAGGAAAAGAGTTGAAAGTTGAAGGTTATTTGAACTTATGCCCTCATGTTGGACTATTTATAGGGACAGGTGAGAATGGAGTCCATTGTTTGAACAAGAACATTCAAAAGCGGACCAGCTTTACTTAGATGCCCGAAATTATCAAAGTTACCTTTAAAGATAGAGACTACTGTACTTCAATGTGCCGAACAAGTTGGAACTCGTATTTTCTGTACCAAATATTCAAGTTTTGTGTTAAGACTATGAGCCTCTTATTAAAAATCATAAGCTTCTTCAAAGCCGGAAAGCAGCTCTAATAAGAGTAGTAAATATCAAAAAGCAAGTATGCAAAACAGATAACATGCTTATCCTACCAACCATCCGTTCAATTTCAACCTTGGTTGATATTATTTTATTAATTCAGGATGAAAAATATTGCAAGTCTAGTCAATTTTAACAGATTCCCGCAATCACCTTCTTTGAATCGACCTTGTGATGAAAGATCGGGAATGTGAAGGCTTTCGGTGGTTACGATTCTTTATGCTGCCCCCACCAACTTGCACGATTCCTTCAACCAATGCTGCACTCCAATGAATTATGCTGTCGCATGTGTAGATTCAGTCAGTGAATGGCGACACGTGCACGACAGCAATAGAAATGATACGCGCCTTCGGCCTTCCCTTGAATGTGCAATCTCAAACGCCTAAAACTCGTGAAGGTTTTAACTTGCTATCTTAATATTCTGCTCTGTATCTGCCGAAGTTACACTGGACCTGTAAATGTGCCTACATAGTCTATAATTGCCGTAAATAATCTGGCAACTGCGGCGTAAGCAAATAACACTACATTCGGTGTCCGCTCATAGAACAGTACATTCGGTAATACCGACGTATGTATGTAAACCATTCATATTCATTGTTAACACTTTCATGGCTCGGCCCTCGCAGCTTTTTCTAAATAACTGAAGCCGCTATGTTTGATCATGCATAGATGGGCGCACATATATGCACTCATGATTCATGGGATGGGACACACGCACACACACACATACATATAGATGCATACCATGTTATTAGTCCCTGGCCCTAAGCTGAAAAAGCGCAGCACTTTGGATATGGAAGAATACATGGGATCCTAGGATCAACTTTTTGGTCATCACCTTAGAGCGGTGAGGCATTAATCAAATAACTGAATAACTAACTTTCAAGAATACTGAGAAAGCCGGGAGGTTTTCGATACATGGAGGGGTATAAAACTAAAGCACAAAGAATAATGGCAGATTTAATTCTCTTAAACTGATGAGACGTAGACTGAAAGAAACGTCAGAGGCAGCATATTGAAGACAAGCATTTCCGTTCTGCTATTTAGTGGATCTGCAGGTGAATTACCTCTGCTCATATAAATACTGCAGTTTCCACTTCAAGATAAGGGGGATCACTTTCAGTAAAGTGGCAAATGTGAAGCATCTCAATTTGCTTATTTGAATTGCGGGAACTTTATTCTGTTTACAGATTTACTTTGCATAGATAGATAGGAACAATTCTGCTAAGCTTTTTCAGAGCAAGAATTTCGCCGAAATGTCTGAGGATCAATTATTAGGCTGTATTTAAGGCTTACATGTGATGTTTTATGTATTATGTGGACAGGTAAGAATCTTACAAGTTTGAACCTGCAATATGGTTTGGCAAGTGTGTCTCTTGATGAGGTTTATACAGAACCCATTGTAATGAAAACTCGAAAAATAATTATTTTTTTATGAAGTGCCTCTAGAAATTCTTGAGGGAACTTCTTCCAGAGGATAACATTTTAGTATTACAATGTAGTGGGGAAATTGAAGAAAAAGCAGAGCCCTCAATATAACATTGTTTTTCACCATATATAGTATAGTAGCTAGTGTATGAGCATAATTAAACAGACGTGCATGGGGCGAGCTTTGATGAAGACGTGCTAGAACCAGATTGCTTTGGCATCTTTGAGCATTCGTTTGAGAGTTCCATCCAAGTGGAGGGACAACACATCTTTGGCTGAGCCTACATATCTTCCACCAATGAAAACTGCTGGAACAGTAGGATTGCACCCAAGACTACGTAAAGCCCATTCCATTTGTCTCCCATTCACATCCCTGTCAACTTCATGAATCGCAGGGCTCGCACCAAGATCGTAAAACAGTCTCATGATGCTATGGCACATACAACATGAGCTGTTGGTGAAGATAACTGCAGCATTCTTTGAAGCCAAATCTCTCACTATATCCATTACTACAGGAACAACTTTTCTCTCAATCTGCTAAGAAATGAAAATAATTATATACCTTTCCTGTGCAGTGAAGAATTAGCTGGAAGTAACTATGAAGAAGGAAACTGGACAAGTTAGCTAGTGAGTGGCAGGTAGCTCTTTTATGTCTGTACTTGACTATTGAGGCTTCGCTGTGTGAGTTTGAGATTCATCGGGTCGTATTTATAAGGGGTGGTGAGGGTGGTAGATTGGATTGTTCCAATCCGTAAAGTCAAGATCAATTCTAAAAATCAAACCGTGCAACCAAAAAAAAATATATCAAAAGGATAAAGAGAAAAATTCCTTACAGATATTTGTGTGGATAAGAAAATTGCCACTCGTGATTTATCTGATGGCGACCCTTTATGCTATAAACAACTTGGATCATCCCTAACTCTAACACATAATTCAAAGTTCATCCAGATTGTCCGTACAAGCTGAAAAATATTTGCAAGAACAAAATGAATACATTAATACACTATAAGCTTTAGATCCGAAGCCATAAATGGCATGGAAATTTTAAGATATGGAAGATCTGAGAACTATGCAGATGAGAACGTGGAGGGGAATAATTTATCAGAACTTTAACTGCCTCAGAGAAGTTGGCTTGGAATGTCAAAGGGTTCTCCAAGACATAAAAGTCCATTAACCGACTCAGGATGATGATGTCTAGTGTCAGCATTTTCCTTGATAATCGATGCCTACTGTAGTTGCGGGCATGACGTAATCGGGTCTTAAAAGTTGCTGGTCTTTAAAAGTCGTTGTTATAGGATACATGCGTCATACGTGTAAATGGTTATTCGTCCTTCTAGCTAGCACCTATTGCTATTAGCTGATGTGGAGAAGGATAGAGTTTATCCAATCTTTTCCAACTTTCTGGCACTTGTCTCCTTTACGTATCCAGGGAAACCAAATTATCAGATACGAAAATGATAATAGATATATGTGTGTGTGTATATATCCTAACAAAGGTATTGTTGTAAATGTAAGATAATTGACCTCTTGTTCCATATGTTATGTTAAACCCCGCTCTGTAAGTTTGTGAGAAGACCACAGAATTTCGATAAAAATGAGTGCCTCTACCTAACCTAATAATCACAAATTAAATTAACACATTTTACATCCCCTAAGTTGGAGCTTGGTGGACATCTAACAAGCCCAACTTGGATAGGAAAAAAAGAAAAGGATAGAGTAGTAAGAGGATTCGTGAACATATTTGCAACTTTTTGCTTTGTTGAAATAAGAAGATGAGATATAAAATCACGTTTTTAGTGATCTTGAACTAAATGACATTCAATTTCAAAATGTTTCGTTCGTTTATGAAAAATTAGATAGCTGTAATATGAAGTGCGACTTGTTATACCAAAGATGAATCAGAGTGGGAATTGATCTTTGGAAATCATGGAGAAGATAAGAGATCCGAAGAAATTCACATAGATATACAATAATTGGAAGTTGAGAATCTATACAAGACACCTAATTGGCATCACAAAAGGTTTCAAGTTTGAAAGGATTGTTTGTTGGAAAAAAATAATCCCTTCAATGGACAACCTTTCAAGAATTTAAGCAAATGAATTGCAACCTACCAATGTTGTTGATAAGGTGCTTGAATATACTAATTTAGTTGTTACATCTCATAAGTAATATCAGGTCAAGTAAATCTTTTCAAGTCGAGTAAATCCGAAATAGAGTAATCTGCCTACAAGTCTTTTGTATTTCTTGACATTAGGAAATAAGGGCCTTGCATATTGACTAAGTTTGAGACCTTTAGGAAAAGGAGTACTAGTAGGCTTTGCACCTATAAGACTTGCATCTATAGTAACATCCAAGATATACTTTCTTTGATTGTCAAAAGTTTTAGAAGTAGATTTTGCTATCTCCAACCCAAGAAAATACTTAACATGTCAAAGGTCTTTAATAGTTAACTGTTCATAGAGAAAAGTTTTAACTGTAAGTAATTCAGCTTCATAAGGATCATTAAGCAATAAATCGTCAATGTATACAATGAGCATAATGAAAGATATACCCAAAGTTTTTACTAAGAGGCAATGACCATGAGTAGATTGAATGAAACCAAAAAAGCTCAATCGAGTTGTAAATTCATAATTCCACTGTCGAGAAACTTGTCTAAGCCTATACAAAGACCTTTTTAATCTATAAACATCACCTTCTTTCACCTTTGAATAACCTTCAGGTGAAAGAATATACAATTATCATCTAAAAAATCATATAAAAAGTATTATTCATGTCAAGTTGATGCATTGGCCAAAAATATGGAGATGCCATAGCAAGCATAAGTTGAACAGTGACAATTTTTTCCACAGAAAAACTATTTACATAGTTTATTCCTTCCATCTGGTTATACACTTTTGCCACTAGCTAATCTTTAAACCAATCAATGCTTCCATCAAGCTTTAATTCCAGTTTATACACTCATTTTGAACCAATGGCCCTTTTTCCTTCTTGTAACTTAACCAAGTGCTATGTTTGATTAGCATTCAGAGCATCTAACTCTTATTGCATAACCCTCATCCAAGTTGTACGACTCTTTGCCTCATTAAAGATTGTGGTTCTTGAATATTTGACAATTTTGCTAAAAATGACATGTATGGGTTGAATGTAAGGGTAGGTGATTGGTATATGACAAGATGATGCAAGACCTTTAGATAAATATTGTATATAAGCACTTTGACCATAATCCTAAACAAAACTATATGAGAACAAAATCATTTAACCAAGCAGATTCATGATTCACCCTATTCCTTCTTCTTACCTTAGATATAGGAGTAGAATTGTGAGAACTTGGGGAAGTAGTTTCATATTTAGGGAAAAAAATGATCAGATCTATCAAGTGGAGAAGAATGTGGTATGCTGGGTATATTATTTTCTAGCATATAATTAGTGAGACATATATTATGGTATAAGTGTGTGGGTTAAGAAATCAAGTGAATTTTCATCCTAATCAGCTGGTATAACTGGCAATGAAACATTAGTTTCAAAAGTTGAAATAAATTTGTATAGAAATTAAGTTTCATGAAAAATCACAACTCTAGAAACAAGAAGAACTTGAGAATCAAGATTAAACAGTTTTAAGGCTTTGGGATTTCCATTTTAGGACTGAGGTTAGAAGTTTGTTAATTACGTGTGCGATTGTAAGAGTTGATTCTCTTTAGAATTTCTTAAGTTAAAAAATCTTGAAACATCAAATCTCTTGCCACTTGCAAATAAATGCTTATGTTTTCTCTATACTATCCTATTTTGACGTGAAGTATATATGTAAGATAGTTGACGTATAATTCCTAGCTCACCAAATAGCCTTTGACATTCATTGTTAAAAAATTCAGCTCCATTACCATATCTTACAGTTTTGACAGATTTCTTAAAATGATTCACTATCATTCTAAAAAGAATCTGTAGTATATGAACTACTTGGCTCTCAGGTTGCATCAAATAAGTCCACATTGCTTTATTAAAATAATCGCTACAGTTAGAAAATTTCTATCAGATAAAGATCATTGCCTATATAGTCCCCATATATCTATATGCACTAGTTGAAAAATATATGTGGTATGTATTTCACTAGAAAGAAAAGGTAGTCTTATTGTTTAGTAAGAGGACATATATCGCAAAAATGTTCTAAATTAGCAACTTAGTTTTGAATATAACTAATGTGTCTAAGTACAATAACAAAAGGATGACCCAACCTTTATACTAAAAAGATTAAACAGACATTAAATTAACAACATCATGATCAACCTCAAGATTTCGTAAGGATTATTATTTGATAATTTCCTTACAAAATGAACTTTCATCTAAGATGTATAATCTTCCTATCACCTTATCGATTGCCATTATTTTCTTAGCCTTCAATTCCTGCAAAATGCAATGTCTAGCACCAAATTTAAAGGTAATTAACGTTATATTGGCAAGTTTGTTTACTAATAATAGGTTGTATTTAAAGGAAGGAACATATAAGGCTTCAATTAACACAAGGGTTTTGTTTAATGTAACATCACTAATGTGATGAACAAAATTTAAAGATTCATCCGGTAAATATATAGGAGTAAATTTGCAAATCGCATCAGGGCTAGTTAAGAGTTTTAAATCCACATATATATGATTTAAAACTCTAATGTCTAATATCCAAAAACCTACTTCTATTATATCAAGGTAATTAATAGCTTTAAATAAAAACATATCTGCAAAGTCATTCAATTGTGTAAATTCATCATAATAAGATCATTAGGCTCTTTTCCCTTCATCAATTTAACCAGCTTTTGCTTTATCATTTACATAATGATGATGTCGTAGGACCTTTTTCTCCTACTAGCTTAAGGTTTATATTTAACAATTTTGATGATAATTGTATAATATTTTAAATTCAAATTGGATTTATTTCCTTGTAAAATTAACGGTCTAATTCTCAAAAAGGAAATAAAATCATAAGAAATACATTTTCTTTCTTGCAGGAACCTTCTTTATGAACTTACCTTATTAAAAATGGTTTATCTGAAAAGATCTTACTAATTATAAAGGTCATATAGTAGCTTCGTAATTACTAGAAGATTTTTGGCAAAGATGACATCGAATTTATTCAAGGTTAAATCCATTCAATTGACTAAATATGTGAGTGAAGTAACGGCTAGTTGAAGAAATTGATTATTTAAGGAAGAGCAACAACATTTGTGAAGCGGGGCAAACATTTTCAAATTGTCAAAACATTTTGAGCAACATCTATACTGTTGAGAATCATATCATTACTATTGTGCTTTAGAGAGTGAAATCACTCTGTCAAGAGAGAAATTGCTATTTTGTTTTTTTATAAGTTTTTTAGAAGCTGGTTATACACTTAGAGTATGAAAGGTTAGAGAACCTTGAAAAATATGTACTTGTGAGCTTGGAGGGGCTCGTCAAATTTAATACTAAGTTTTTATTGTGAAACATTTAAGTTAAGTACTTGGGGACTAGACGTAGGTTTGGGTTGTAAGTCGAACCAATATAAATTGACAAGATGTGAGTGAAGTAACGGCTAGTTGAAGAAATTGATTATTTAAGGAAGAGCAACAACACTTATGAAGCGGGGCAAACATTTTCAAATTGTCAAAACATTTTGAGCAACATCTATACTGTTGAGAATCATATCATTACTATTGTGCTTTAGAGAGTGAAATCACTCTGTCAAGAGAGAAATTGCTATTTTGTTTTTTTATAAGTTTTTTAGAAGCTGGTTATACACTTAG
Organism: Erythroxylum carthagenense; assembly: GCA_026413575.1. NCBI lineage: Eukaryota > Viridiplantae > Streptophyta > Magnoliopsida > Malpighiales > Erythroxylaceae > Erythroxylum > Erythroxylum carthagenense. The sequence goes on along the minus strand of JANZLD010000004.1, from coordinate 17,212,282 downwards.
AGTATGAAAGGTTAGAGAACCTTGAAAAATATGTACTTGTGAGCTTGGAGGGGCTCGTCAAATTTAATACTAAGTTTTTATTGTGAAACATTTAAGTTAAGTACTTGGGGACTAGACGTAGGTTTGGGTTGTAAGTCGAACCAGTATAAATTGACTACGTCTTTCTTCTCTCTTTCTCTCTAACTTTCAAATTTTCGCATTATATTATGTATGTGTTGGTTTTACTAGACGTAGGTTTGGATTGTAAGTCTAATTAGTATAAATCAAATGTGTCTTTCTTTTCTCTCTCTCTTTAACTTTTAAATTTTCACATTATATTGTGTATGTTTTGGTTTTAAAAGGCTCATTCTGTTTTCAACTTGTAAGAGGTTCTTTTAAGTTTTAACAAGAGTCTTCTATTTTTAAATTGTTTTAACAAGATTTTTCATTAGTAGGATCCTTTCATTCAAGTAGCGTCCTATCCCACAAAAGGCTCCTATTGACGAATAATATTATGTCGTTTAAAAAGGTTTTATCGTCTGATAGGCTCTTACTGTTTTAACTAGGATCTGTTTATTATACGAATTGAAAGAACTTGCGAAAAATTTTTATACACACAATCCACCCCCTCTTATGAGTGCTTGCTTTTATCATTTGTATTAGAGCAAGGTTTCACATTTATTATATTTTACATCACGTGATAGATCATGGCAAACTCTTAAGAAGTTTTAAAGGACAGTCCATCTCAAAGCCTCCTTACTTCAATGGAAACAACTACTCATACTAGAAGAAGATAATGACCATATATCTCCAATTTGTAGATATCAAATAATGGCAAGCAATTAAAGGTGGTACTAGAATTCCTTCTGATAACATGGACGTATGGTCTGATGTTAACAGGAGAAATGCACAACTAAACGCTAAGGCAAAACATCACTTGATATGTGCGCTGTCTTTGGAAGAATATGAAGAGATATCCTGCTGCTCTACAACAAAAGAAATATAAGACAAACTTCAAGTCATATTTGAAGGAACAAATGAGGTAAAGAAATATAGAATAAGTCTTTTAGTGTATCAATACGAAAATATTGGCATGAAACAGGGAGAGACCATAGACAAATTCTTCGGATGCTTCAACAACATCATCATAGCCCTAAAGAACTTGGGAAAGGTATATCCCAATGATGAGCTCGTAACAAAGATTCTGAGGTCACTACCAAAGGAATAGAGACCTAAGATCGTAACAAAAATTGCATAACACTTTTGATAACTGAAATGGAATACATAGAAACTGCCAACTGTTGTGCTCAATTCTTATAGATGAAGCATCAATTACAAGATTTTTGTCTAAACTTTTCTCATATTCCTATATTATGTGATAATACAAGTGCTATAAATCTTTCTAAAAATCCTGTGCATCATTCTAGGACTAAACATATAAAAATAAAACATCATTTTCTTAGAGACCATGTTTTAGAAAGAACCATTGATTTTTGTATGTTAGTACTAAAAATCAAGTAGCTGACATTTTCACCAAGCCACCATCTGAAGATAGATTTTACATGTTAAAAAAAGAGCTTGGAATGTGCAAACTCTTTGATATTATTTCTGTATAAATATTCTCTATTACTTATCTTTGCATTTCATTGGGTAAGATCCTTCTATTCTAATCCCTTAGAAACTCTCTCTTGGTTTAATAGGCCCCTTCATTGTTAGAAGGCTCCTCTAAGTTTAATAGAGCAAAAATTACACATGTACTAAAATGGTTTTTTTTTGTTTTGTCGTTAGATCATTTAAAGACAAGAGTGAAGTTTTGACAAGCATTGGTATGGATCTGACAAAAGATACGCAAATGATCACACTTCATGTATTAGTGTACGATCATTCATCTTTACACAAGATCAACACTCAAGAAACACCTAATATACTAGAAAAATACTTCTCTCCTCTACTCACCCTTATTGTTCTTCGAATTGCCGCTCTTGACTCTCTGCATTCCAACTTTCTAGTTTCATCTCAAATATTCTAAATCTCATCCATTTCTCTTATAATGACATGAACCAAATCAAAAGGATAAAAGACAACTCCAACTTCTACTAATAGTCATGGTGAAACACATGTTACTGAACCCCAAGTATCAGAAGTACACTGGGTTATAAACGATGATGATTCAGATGAATAACCTTCTCAATTGATTGGACAACCATAAACCAGAGGACGTCTTGCAAAGCAAGCTGAGAAATTTTCTGAAAAAAAAAAGAAACCACTGATGTTGAAAAGAAAGATGAAGAAGAATCTAGAAAAAGAAAAAAAGGAAGAAATAAAGAAAGAAAAAGCACTTGTGACTGAAGAAACTATCAAGGAACCTATTGATAGACATGAGTTGTTTCATGGAAAGATGATTACTAAAGAAAATAAAGCAAAGAAGATAAAAATAGCTACACAAAAAAAAGACATCAATACTACCAAAAATGTTTCAATTGACGGAAGCTGAAGTTCACTATAAAATGTAGTACAAGAAAAGAAAGGTGGTTATTGGGAGAGTCTTGCCTCCCATAATGTTTGATAACATATGTATACATATCTCTCCTTACTTTGTTGCAATTGGTTAAGAAAATTTTCTAAAATTAGACGAGACATTGTGTGATGAGCTAGTCAGGGTATTCCACACATATAAAAAAGGAAGTAATTGATGGAAAGCTAGCCATTGTTTCATGGGTACGTGAAAGTGAGATTCTAATTTCTGTAGAGGTTTTAGGAGATATACTAGACATAACTTCTATAAGGAGAACTGATTTTCCTTGTCATAAATGGAATGTTAATGATCTGAATTTAGGAGAAGTTGTTAAATCTATTTACTTTAATGCTGAAAATACCCACGATGGGAGACCTTGGAGCAGGCAATTTGACTTACTACCACGATGCCTTGCATCGCTATTAGCTACTTTTATTTTCCCCAGGAGTAGTTCTGTTGAAAGATGCAGTTTGCTAGACACTTATAAAAGTGTATACTTTGCTGAAAGGAAATAGAATGAATCTCTCTGTAATGATCTTAAGGTTTATGGTAGATAAACGGATTCACAAGAATAGAACCAGTTGCCTACCATATGGAATGTTTCTCACTAAGATTTTCCACCATTACGGAGTACCTTTTGCAAATCTGAGTTGGTATGCAGCAACTAAGTTTCACCCTTCAATTCCTTACTAGTTTGGATACAAATTGCAAAACAATGTCTGGGTGGAAAAGAAATTTGAAAAAGAAGCAAAAATACTAGGTTCTTCTTCATATCAATGAGCTAATGTTCCTCCTCAAGATGAAAATAGTGCAAATCTCCAACAATAGCTAAAGAGCATTCAAGGCAATCAAGATCAAATGCGAGGACAAATATACAGTATGCAGAATCAACTTCTTAACATGCAAATTTAGCTTAGAAAAATCCTTGAATCTCTTCAATAACTCTGTTGATACTTGCTTGCTACTTGGATTATTTATACTCATTTACTCTTGTCCTCTATTTCATTCTGTTTTATTCCCTCCCTATACTCTTTATTTTTGATAATGACAAAGGGAGAGAGTTTATATGATATATTTTTGAATATTTTTTTATATGATGATATATTTCTAAATGCATATTTCTCAATATTGCTCGAATATATACATGATTGATTATGCTATTGAAAATTGTGAAAATCTGTGATATATAAACAATAGTTCCTTTTTTAAGAGATAGGCTTATGCTAATTATGACTGAGCATAAAAAGTCACAAGTATCTTTTGAAATCATTTATTATCATTTTGAATTTTGAAAAATATATCTATTATTGTTTGCCATCATAAAAAATGGGGAGATAGTTAGCTCAAGATTTATATTTAATGATTTGATGATAACCGTACAACATTTCAAAATTTGAATTGGATTTTTTTTCTTGCAAAATTAACAGTCTAATTTTCAAAAAGAAAATAAAATCGTAAGAAATAAGCTTTCTTTCTTACAAAAACCTTCTTTATGAGACCTTATTAGAAATGATTTATCTGAAAGGATCCGACTAATTATGAAAGTCATATATTAGCTCCGTGATTACTAAAATATTTTTGGCAAAGATGACATCGAAGTTATTCAAGGCTAAATCCATCCAGTTAACTAAAGATGCAAGTGAAGCAACGAATAGTTGAAGAAATTGATCATTTAAGGAAAAGCAACAACACTTATGAAGCAGAGCGAACATATTCAAACTATCGAAACGTTTTAAGTAGCATATATACTCTTGCGAATCATATAATTACTAATGTGCTTTAGAAAGTGAAATCACTTTATCAAGAGAGAAATTGTTATTTTGTTTTTTTGTGAACTTTTTAGAAGCTTGTTATATACTTCGAGTATGAAAAGTTGGAGAACCTTGAAAAATATGTACTTGTGAACTTGGAGAGGCTTGTCAAATTTAATATCAAATTTTATAGTGAAACATTCAAGTTGAATACTTCGGGATTAGACGTAGGTTTGGGTTGTCACCTGAACTAGTATAATTCGACTGCGTGTTTCTTCTCTCTCTCTTTAACTTTCAAATTACCGTATTATATTGTGTGCGTGATGGTTTTAAAAGGCTCCTTCTGTTTTCAATTTGCATAAGGTTCCTTTTAGTTTTAACAAGAGCTTTCTGTTTTTAAATTGTTTTAACATGATTTATCATTTAATAGGCTCCTTTAGTTTAAATGTAATCCTATCCCACAAAAGGCTCTTATTGACTAACAAGTTCCTATCGTTTGAGAAGGCTTATTGTCTAATATGCTCCTACTGTTTTACTAGGATCTGTTTATTATATGAATTGAAAGAATTTGCAAACAATTTTTATACACACAATTCATCCCCCTCTTACATGTGTTTGCTTTCATCATCTCCTTCTTAATCCATTTCCCCGCTAGTTTTATTAGCTACCAAGGATTGATTATTAACCTTTCTTTTCTTTTCTTGCAATTCTTTATACTAATCTAGTCCTCCATGTAACTTGAAACATGTATTCCTTCTGATGCCCATTTTTCTTGTAATAATTGCAATACATTTCACTCTTATTTATGGTTCCTCCTTTTTGCTTCATATTTTGCCTTCCTCTTCCATTATTGCCTTTTTTTTTAAATATTTTGTGTTCTTGTTAACATTGCATTATTGTCAATTCAATATAAGAATTTGATATGGACTTTCTTATGCTTTTTTTTTCCCTTTAAGATCATGAAATAGGCTTTATTAACAATAGGTAAAGGATCTATAATTAGGATATGATTTCTTATGTTATAACTATCATTAAAACCTAATAGAAATTGCATTGATTGATTAAAAGATGTTATAGTTGTGAATCCTTTAGCAGCTCCACATATACATTGTATAGCTGCTCCACAAGTACAATATGGTATAGGCATCAAACACACAAATTCATCCTACAGTTTCTTTAGTTTAGTGAAAATATTTGGCTATAGACATGTTCCCTTGCGATATAGAACTTATTTCCTTATTTAATTGATACATCAATAGACCATTACATTCCCCGAATCTTTTTTTTTCTAATTCTAGCCATAGTTCCTTAACATAATTAGTGTAAATGCAGGTCTTAACGATCTCTCTGGACTAAAATTCAAAATTCAAGATCTCACCATATAATCAACATGTATCCATTTGTCATAGTTATCTAAATTTCGATTAGGTTTTGTGCATTTTTCCATCAATAAACACACACTTTCAATCTATATAAGTTCTAGCTCTGTTTACCCTAGTTAGGTGAAATGATAATTTCATGTGTTGTGAACAAGAAATAAGCAGTCTTAGATGCCGTGCGATTGTCGATCTAATCTTTTCATTCCTGGGTGTGGACGAGACAAAGTCTTGCTCTTAATAAGATTATACTCCCGCTATTCTCAAGATATCTCCTGACTTAACGTGCGAATGATAATCGAATCGATTGAATCATAAAAGTCTATTCACTTATATAAAATCATAATCGAAAAAGGAGTGGATGATTCATATGGCAATGGAAGAGTCGGTCGCCTGTTTTGAAGTCTAGGCTTTCAAGATTGAATCATACCCAATTTTAGGGAAGATCAACTGTACACCGCCTTGGCCCCTACAACAATTCTCATTGATCTACTCCGTCTCAAATAGTGTTGCTAGACAAAGTAGAAGTTACTAAAGATCATATCTGGATGGTATGATCCTTAAGATAAGTAAATTTACACTACCTTGCAATTGACTTTCATGTCCTTTATAGACCGCTGCTTCTAGGAGAGAATGGATACTTGATTCATCCAACACATCCTCCATTTTGTAATCAAATGATTAGCTACAAAGTAAATCTCTTCTTCTTCAAATTGAAATATCATACTCGATTAGGACCGAACGTTCTAAAACTATGAATCAAGCTCTGTCAATTTTAGAATTTGTGAAAAAAATCACAAAATTTTGATATGGGTTTCTCTTACATACAAAATAGTCTTCAGCTCAGTATTTATGTATAAGCTAGAAATGACCTAATCACAAATTAAATTAACACATTTTACATACCTCAACAACAAGATTTAAATATAAAATTTACTCCGACTTAACCAATTGCATGAGGCGGTCGTTCTTGAGAAACATAAATCATTCTTTTTATACTTTGCCGACTTCATCCACGTACATATTCATATTCGATTATATCTCTTTCCAGCAGTAGAGAAGATGGCAAAGGGCAATCAATCAATACCAACAGTATAGTTGCTATGAATGACACACATCCTTGCGCTTGAGCTGGTAAAATTTGAACAATGAATGAGTCATAGGCCACTTCAAAATATGCCATAGAATCCTTCTACCAAAGTCCAGGAATATGCATTTATTCGTCCTGCTCCTGCACACGTATGTGTCGGCCAAATTTCTATAACACCTCATCTGTGTATATGGATGGCCGTGCGCATCGCCATATGCATCCATACATAACATCCCATCATATTTTGATTCCACAAATGGGTTATGGGCTATTGGGCCAAGGAAATTAGATTTAGACATCAGAACATGGACTAGTAGTATTACTTCAAAACAAGAAGCCCATTCTTTTTCCTTTTATTTTTTCCAATAAAACCCTAAATCCTTAAGCTTACACTCTTCCTGTCGTCAGCCCACCGTTTTCAGCTACTCTTTCCTTCGTGTTCGTCTGGTGAGAACAGAGAGATTTTTTTGGGTTTCTTTTGCTATCGTTTTGCAGGGTCTAGGTTTTCAAGTTATAACCTTTAGTTTTTATGTGCTTCATATACGTGACACGCAAGATCAGACTTTAGTTTTATGTTGATGCTTGGCACAGATCGTCTCCTCCACGCAAGATCAGACGCCAAAGGTAAGGAATCTATATTCTGGATGCTTGCGCCTACTTCATCTTGCTTCCTTTAACCATTGTACCATCATTGCTAGGCATGGGATTCAACTTGAAGGGCTCACGGGTGTAAAGCAAGAAGGGTCAACCTCATTCCGGATAAGAACCTGTAATCAAATCCTCTTTACAGTTAAGAATGATCTATTTCCGAGCTGATTAGTTGTTCCCTAATGCTGACGGTGATTGTTTACACCAACACATCTTTGGAACCTTCCTTAAACTGGAACTTCGTCAGGTTTCTTTCTTTCCGTAATTCTTGAGAAGATATGGCAAGAATCAGCACCTTCCACTTCCAGACTTAAGTGGCAGTTTGTGCATTAGTAAGCATATTAGCCAACTCCATTAGGGAATTCGATAGCTCATACCAACCGAAGTGTACTCTGGACAAATTCCAGATTGAGTTAGAGAAGGGGGCAGAGAAAAAACAGGTGGTCCCTTGTTTATAATTCATCTTTGCAGAAACAGCAAATCCCATCCAGATTTTGTAAGTAATGTAGTCTGTCCATAGTAGCAATTCTGTTCTCAACCATTAGCCATAGAAGGAAAGTTGTATTGGGTCTTAGGAAATTATTCCATATTACCCTAGCCCAGGGCACATCTTGATCTGAACAATAAACCCATTTCCTATAGGCTTTACTAGAAAAACTCTGAATCGGACTGCAACTTTCTTCATAATTTGATTTATTGGACTGCGACTTCTTTTAAGTGTATACGTAAAGTTACTGCCTTTGATAGTGAGCATTATGTAATTGTCTTTTCTTATTTGATTAAGAGCTCTTAGCTAATATGGATTGAATGTGTTTGTATTGGGTCTTGTTAACTGGAAGTCAGTAAGAAAGAATCACATGGGTAGAGTGTTTAGTTGGAATTAAAAATTTAGGGGAGTTGTTTTTTAGTTTAATTTTTGACATTGATCAATTGTGTTAGTCTATTGGGTATGTATTTACTTTTTTGAATGTGGTTTTATTCTTCATAGTGTAAATTTTTTTGTGGTAAGCAAATAAGCAGACATCGATCTTAATTTTCTGTAATCTCATTTTCGCATTTCTTCATTGATAAAGGGGTGAAATAAGAGGGTTGACTTCATTAACTGTCTCAGTTTGAGCAAATTCCAATGTCCTTAATGTTGAATTAGTTCCAATTTATAAATCATCCAATTCTGATCTGCCTTAGCTCTAATGTGTTACATTATGTGCTTCATTATTTGAAAAAGAGAAAACGTAGGACAAAAATGGATATGATGGCATTCCTCTTCTTCTAACAACTGTTTCCTAGTGTTTGATTCCAAGATGCTAAATTTTTTAGGATGATTTTAAAAGTGGAAGAGTTGCTTGCAATATAAGAGCTCCATACTTGCCCTATGTGGTCCAGGACTAGCGACAAATAATAAGAGACTTGCTGAAGTCTATTTTAGGCGCAAATATAAAATAGTAATTGATAATTGGACTTATTATTTTTCAGCATCAATTTCTTTCTTAGTTAGGGGGATGTAAAAGAGCTTAGAATTTGTAAGAGAAGTACAAGAGGGAAAATTGCTCAATCACAAGTTTTAATTTGGTTGAATGAAGAATAGGAGTTGAGTTGACAGCAAGGCCAGCAAAGGTTGAAATTTACTTTATGCTAGCTCTTCCTTATTTGGTAAGGAGTAATTAGTAAGCTATATATATTGTGCTAGTTTATTTAGGACCTAAGCTTAATAAAGAAGAAAGAATCTTTGTTAGAGTAGGATTTAATTATATTTTGGATATTCTAGTTGGGAATTCCTTTACTACTATAATCAGAGTTCGAACAACTTTTCTGTGTGTGTGTGTGTGTATACCCAGCCTTTAAAAGAGGAGAAAAAGCCTGATTTTCTGTACAAACTTGAGCTTTCAACTAGAAGACGTAATGCTATTCTAATAGTGATTCTTAGACTCCACGAGTGATTCCTAGTTTTCTACCCTCCATAATTTGTTTACATCGCTAAAATTCCAGCACTTCTACACCAAATCTCCAGCAATCAAAAAGCCTAAAATTTCTTCTATATCAAATCTGAAATTCCTGTAACTTAAACGAATATTCCAAATCTGAAATTCAATCAAATCTTATTACCGTCAAGTGTCAACCAAGATAACAACACCAGCTCGAGTTTTCATCTGTTTTGTTGTCTGATCAATATTCCTAGGCAAACAAGAGGAACAGACAGAACAGGTCATGATAGTTTAGGGCAGATTTGTGATTCAATCCCGAACATGTCAGATTTACCCTCTGAAACTTGATTGCTATTTTTGGTCAAAGGGTTCCACATTTATATTAAACCCAATTGTTTGCTATTTAAATTTTACACGAAGATAGGTCTTCATTTACAAATTTTAAGGTTGAAACTCTGGGTCAATGAGTAGTGGCTTTTAGTTGAGTAATGAAGTTGAGACTCATTGGAAAGTTGGCTTTCACCTCCTCTTGATTTGTTTTACTTTGAGCTTTGTAGGATTATAATTTGGATGGTAGGAGTTTGTGTCCTGCTTTGTAGACATTACTGAGTTGATTCTATCTATCAAATCTTCATTTTATAGGTGTTTGCACAGGTTACTGTTCAAAATTTCCTTTGGTTTTCATATTTTTATTAACGACTTAGTTTCTCTTTTAAGGATAATCTGATATTTATGATGCAAAAGAACTTAAAGTATATAGGAGAAATAAAAGAGGAAAAATTAGTCAACCACAAATCTTAATTTGGTGGGATGAAGATTGGGAATTGAGTTGACAACAAATGATAAGGGCTGAAATTTGAATTATGTTAGGATTCCATATTAGATAGGAAATAGTAGTAGGTTAAATATGTTATTCTATTTTACATAAGTTATCCTAGTTGTTTAGGACTTATAGAATTTTTATTAGAATAGGATTTAAATTGGTTGGAAACCCTTTCCTACTAGAATAAGGGTTCTAAACCTCGATATCTATGTGTAGTTAACTCTTCTTCAATAATAAGCAATTTGGAAATTTTTTACAAACTTGAGTTTTCAACTAAAAGGTGTGATGCTTTCTTCTAAGAGTGATTCTTAGACCTTAGGATTGATTTCTAGTTTCTTACCTTTCATTCTTTGTGTTCACCACAAAATTCCAGCAACCAGAATCCTAATTTTCAGCATATTAAGCCCTGAAATCGTAAGTCTAAATTTCTAGCAATTAACTCGTAAAATTCCAGCTATATAAAATCTGAAATTTCAGCATTCCAAGCGAAAATTCAACCCTAAAACTTGATATTCCAGTAGTCTAATATCATCCATATCTCTTAATTTTGTGATTTTTAGCTACTAGTTAATAATTCTTCTATTTGTCCTACATCAATTTGTCACCAATTTTTACCCCAAGTTCATGAGGATGAGCCTTGGAGCAACTGATAAAGTTGCTCCTTTGTGACCATAAGGTCACAAGTTCAAGTAATAGAAATAGCCTTTTTGTAAAAATACAAAGGGATCGTTGTGTATATCATGACCTTTTCTAGACCCTTGCAAAGCGGGGAGTCTTGTGCGCTTGATACGTTGATTTTTTTTCATGATATTATGGGCCATGCTCTCTGATTTTGCTACAGTTTCTCATTGAATGTCAGACTCGTGTTAATAATGTATATATATATTTTTTAATCTCAGGCTTGTGTAGATGGCTGACACTGTGGAATTAGGAGACAAACTTTCTGAAACAAGTTCAGAAAATGCATCTCATGAAAAACATGAAACTCGTGACGAAATGCTTTCCAGGCACAGGTAATTCTAATATTATTATGGTGTTAATTGCTTTATGATTTGGTTATAACATCAAAAAACAGAATACCTTCCTGTACATGAAATTCTCATGTTCAAAACAGGGGTTCAGTATGGATCCTGTACATGAAATTCTCATTTTTAAGTCGGGGGTTCAATATATTTTTTTTCCAATCCTTGTGGTGAGTTATATGTAGAAAAATCCTAGTCTGCTTTCTAACTGTTCATTCTAGACTCCTTGCTAAATATGTAATTTCTTTTTTATCTTTGGAGAATACAGATTGATCTTTTATATCTTTCATCGCCCCAAACATACCAGTACTAGCACCAATGGTATATAAATGTAAATCGTTGGTCAGGTAACTATTCAGACCTCTTAAAGCTACTTGTAAGGCTTCTCGGGAAGCTTGTATTGGACTTTGATCAAGAATGTTTTGTTGTTCAAAATCTTCTTGTCTTTTCTTTTGAAATAAGTGATATGGGCTCTTTTGTCACAATTGTTTAAGATTGACTGGGGTATTGCTAATTTTGTCTAATCATGGGTCTGTCGTCAATGATATACTTTAATTGGTGACAGTATTACCTATTGTTCTTAAACACTGTCCTGTATGCAGAAAGGAGAAAGCACAGCTGCAGAACAAAGAGATGGAACTTAAAAAAGGTGCAGCAAAGGGTAGCAAGGCTGAACAGAAAGCTAAGAAGAAGCAGGTTGAAGAAGAGATCTCTCAACTTTCTACTAAGCTACAAACAAAACACACTGAGGAACTTGCTTCACTGGGCTATAGGAGCAGTAGTAACGGAGATGACAAATGCAATATTGACAATTTAGTGAAGGCTATAGCTGGTGTTTCTGTTGCCAATCAACCTGAACATGCAAGGATCACCAAGGGTGCAAAGAAGCGGGGAAAGAGGGCTCAACAAGAAGCAGAAAGAGAAAAGAGGATTCAGGAAGAGCAGAGCAGCCTTGTAAGTGATCGAATGATTGAAGATGAGAAATTAAAGAAAAAGCTTGAACCCCATGGATTGATTGTTAACCAAATAAAACCAGATGGGCATTGCCTTTACAGAGCTGTTGAAGATCAGTTAGCATCCTTGTCTGGTGGTTCTTCTCCATATACCTTCCAAGATCTTCGGAAAATGGTGGCTGGTTATATGAGGGAAAATTCCTCAGATTTCATTCCCTTTTTTCTATCGGATAATACAACAGAAGGAGATTCTAATATTTCAGTTGCAGACAGATTTGAAAAGTATTGTGTTGAAGTTGAGTCTACAGCAGCATGGGGAGGGCATCTAGAGCTTGGGGCTTTATCTCACTGCCTTGGTAAACATATCATGATATTTTCTGGATCCTTTCCTGATGTGGAGATAGGTAAGGAGTATTTATCAGCTGAGGGAGCCTATTCATCTAATGCAAGTATTATGCTGTCATATCATAAGCATGCATTCGGTCTGGGGGAACACTACAATTCTCTTGTTCCAAATTTGATCAGATAGGTATACCGTGTTACCTTTAGCATGGTACTTTTTGTATGCACATTTGGTTATCTTTGAAGTCTTAAACGAGATTACTACCTGAGCCTGTTTTAGATCTTAAATGCATATTCTCAGCTTGGCTGATGGACTATTGTCAATTGTAATATTACTTTGTAGAGATATGTGGATTTGCTTTGCCTCTCGGGGTCAGAATTCTAAATTGATCCTTAAGATTTCGAGCAAATGTCAGGGAGTTTCATGATACTGATGATAATAAACCATGCGTAGGTTTAGCCTTTTAGGTCACTGGAATCTTTTTTAACTCTGTTTATACATAAAATGTCGTCATTCTAGGTTTGTTTATACATAAAACGACATCGTTTAAGGTACGAACACAGTTGGAACATATTAAGTGATATAAAGATGTTTTAGATTTATTTATTTATAAAACGATGTCATTTGAAGGTAAAAATAGAGTTGGAGAAGTAAAAAAATAGTTAGAATGGCGCCACTAACATGAAGTTCTTAAATAGGCTTGGTTACTCTCAAGCCCCTGGAATTCTGACTATGGATTTTAAGACAGAGTTTTTGGGACACGATATCCAATGAAATGAATAGAAATTTGGAACTTCTTCTTCAAGAACTTGAAATTGTTGCATTAACACTAATACTAGTTGGCAGTGCACCTACAATGTGTGACGGGCTTAAGAAATGGGCGATTTATGCTCCTCTGGTCTTGTTCTGAGAATTCAAGCACCTCAGCATGTAATATATGGATTGCGATGATCTATACAGGATTGCCATGCAAGGTAAGAAAAAAAAGACAGGGATGTGATCTTCTGGCTCATTAATCCTGGATCAACCTTATTCTAATCCATTTCAACTATTCATATTTCACATAAATAGGTAGTTAAGATAAATTAAGACAGAATTAATACGCCAGAGAATTTGAGGCAGAAGAGACATGGCTGTGGCAGTTGAAAACTAGTGTTGAAATTATTATCTTAATGAGAAGCGGCTAATTCTGCTGTCTGCTGGTCCCTTTCCCGTCCACCAGTCCCATGATTAGATTTCGGAGAATCAAATCCTTAAAGGACGATTTTAAGCCAATGACGCTCCTCCATCACTCGATCGCACTCGTGGAAGTGGCCAATTCCAAAAGTCCACTCCTCCACTTCGGAAAAAGAAAACACAACTGCAAGTGTTATTTGTACGGTGAATAGCCTAAACGCTTACGAAAGTCAAAGAGTCTAACGTAGCGAGTGCTTTGGGGGAGTTGAAGGAGAGTTATAATATATATATAATATTTTTATAAAAAAGCCATTTTTATAATTTGAATGTATAAACTTATGATCTCAAAGTTTCATAAATGCCTATGAAAGTGTTATTAAAAATTGTCCTTTTCTTTTTGTATTACATCAAATCAAATATTGAGTATTGGTTAATAAAAAGACGTACGTTTCCTTTCTCATTGATCCATTGGTTCGAGCAACAAAAAGAAGAAGGCTCATATGAGCGCAAATTACAGCTAAAAGACTAGGAGGACCGTACACGATAGAAGATAATGATAATGTGATGCGAGAAACCGATCACGTTATATCATTTCTGCTTTAAGGCTTGCGTATCCACGCCTCGTCTCTGTGTCGAAAGTTTGATCCCATCTGAACAAAAAGCATGCGCAGCCAAACCAAGTGCTGGAAGCCACCACTTTAAGAATCCATCCATCACCGTTCGTTATCTACAACTTGCGGTGTTCTTACCATTGTTAAAATATGGAAGCAGTCAATATTAAGATATATATATAATATTAAAATTTGAAACATTATAAAGTAGATGTTGACATAATATATTCGACGTGTCATATGCATGTTAAATAATATGCTTGTTGTTTTGAGGAAAAAAAAAATCAGAAAATAATGTTAAAAAGAAGGAAATGGGGGTGGGTGACCCTTGGGTTAATCACGAGCCGGCATACTTGGTGGTAAGGGGTATGAGTATGATTCCTTCTCTCGTATGTTCCGCCTTCTTTTTATGCGTAGGTACCAGAAGCAGAAAAAAGAAGATTCCAATTTGGTAATGGAAAGCCCAGAAGAACCCTAAAAGCAAATTGAAAGTTTAAGTTGACAGCTCCACATTGAACCTAGACCCTAGTATTGAGTTCGTACAAATTATCACACTATGTAAGGTCCCGTGATTAATGAATATGGCAATTTGACAGGAATATGAAATATTTGAGAACTTGTAAAAGATATTTGATCTACAAATAAAGCGCCACTTGATAATAATGTTTGTGAAAGCAATGTACTGATATATTCACTACCAACGCTTTATCATTTGATTTGCATTGCAAAACTAATATATAACGAAATTAATTGTTTTGAGGCTTTCCTTTTCTATTTATCTATCCTACACACTTAAATTCTTAATCTAATTTTATTAATATTGTTGACATTTGTATTACATGAATAATATTGTCAAGCAAAATTGTCATTTAGTATTATAATTATTGGGGCCATATGTACTAAATATTAGTTAAGATTAATTTAAATAATCACAAAAATCATTATGACAAAAGAATTGATGATAATAGCAATAAGTATGTGAAAGCATATCAGATTGTATCGATAAAAATTACTTAGATTGTCTTTTGTGACCCTAATAACTAAAACATTTTGTTATTTATAAAGTGATGAAGAGTCAAAACATCAAAGCAATAGAGAATGATTGTATTTCTAATTATTTTCTTTTTCTAATGTTAGAAATATAGTCGTTAAGTACAAATTCAGGGGCATACTTACTGAGCCGATTAAATTTTCGATCGTACTCAGCAACTGACAAACTCCTCTGCTTCAGATTCAGAAATTGCTTCCACCTATCCTTCCTATAAGCCTCCTT
>JANZLD010000004.1:17160339-17171543 GCA_026413575.1 Erythroxylum carthagenense | reverse complement strand
AAACCTCAAATTATTCCAACCAAAAGAAAATTATCAAACTAAACCTCAAAATAAAATAAACAAGCTTATTTACTAAGCAAAAGGAATCGGGGCCCAACATTAAAGTCTATAGAAACTAGATGGAGAAACAAGGATTAAAAGGTAATAAACTATAGATCACTAGATTACTTACTTGAATAAAATTTTATAACTAACCCTCGATAGCTAAGAAAAGTCATATGAGTATGAAGTCAAACATAAATAAAAGTATATGGGATAACGGAAATAACCTCCTGGGACTAACAAGTATGGGTCATTAGGCCACCTTGTTTCAAATATGCAACTGCAAGGAATTGGGAGAGCTAGTTCAAACATTTATATTAGGTCTAAAATGGATACTATCCACATACCTGAAGAAGCTAGAGTTAAAGGAGATTCATATTAATTTTGAACCTTGCACTATAATTAAAATGAATTCCTTTAGAAATAATGATTTCTCTTAGCCAACTGTGAATGAGTCTACATAAAGTAGAGAGAGAATTTGATTTTATAGCCCTTTATTGTTCCTCTCTCTATATACCATACAAGCAATAACTGAAGCTTAAATATGGCTTGATAAGATTTGTGGTGATATTTAACTACTTAAGCCTAATTAATTAGTTGACCTTAAATGTTAAGATGAGTTTACAAGTTGTTCCATTCAAGCAGCTGCTTTGATATAAAAAGCATGTAGGGACATGAAAAGAATTGATAATTGTGGTTCTTAAGATTAGATTGGTAAAAGGTACAAGAGGTATTGGGGAAAGAATTCCACTTGATTCTATCAAAATTCATGACGCATTTTCTAATTGCCATTTATGAAATAAAGGATACCTTAGGTAAATGGCCTTTAAACCATAACAGATTGGACAAAGTGATCACCTTATAAGGATATTTGAACAAAGAAAATTATGATTATTTGGTGAACTTCCCAAAATTATGCCTTAGCTAGAAAATAGAGTCCATTTTCAATAAATTAAACCTATAGTTTGGAATTGCATTAAGGATGATAATTAGTCCCTTATGTTCACAACACCACTTGTCCTCTCTGATAATCACACTTAAACTTTGACAACTGAGGAGATTGCATATTATAATGAGGAGAAGGCTAGAAATAATTAAAGAGGCTCTAATTTAGACCAATTATCACACTAGAAGCTAGTGTTTTTCCATTACCAATATGATATTTTTTTTCCTTGGCAAGCACATCTCTAAACTTCAACATTTAGTTTAAGGTCTATGAAGTTTAGACTTAGCTTTTATATTCCAAAAGCTATTACCCTTTAAGTATTTCTCATGTATCCATTTCATCCATAAGGTTTTATGATCATTGACTAGTCTCGATATCCATTTGGCCAACAGAACCTTATTAAGGGGTATAATACATTTTATCCCAAAGCCACCTTGGTCTCTAGGAAGATAAACATCTTTCCAGCTAATTTTAACTACTCATTTTGTAGGCATTGAGCCTTTATATAGGAAGTTCTTTATAGCTTTTCAATTGCCTTAATAAGATTGAATGGAAATAAGAGATAAGAGCTTTAATAAACATGCAATTTATTAAGAATAAATGGTATTAACTGATACCTTTTTTCACAAGAGAGAACCTTATTCTTCTAGCTATAAATTCACATAAAAAATAGACTTCAAGAGGGAGGCACATTCTTTATAATTAGTTCTAGTAGTAGTGATTAGGATGCCTAAGTATTTAAAAGGGGGTATTGCAGATCTAAAGTCCTATGATTTTAGCAATTTCTTGAGTTAGTTCCCTTAGACAGCAAGAGGCAAAAAAACTAATTTTTAGAATTGCTTATTAAAATTCCAGGTAGTGAAATGCTTAAGAGAATGCATGACGGTTCTAACATATTCCTTATTGGCAACACTTAAAAGGAATAAATCATCAATAAATGAGAGGATATAAATCTTCAATTTCTTTCACTTATAGTGATAACTAAAAGGCATATCTTGATCAATGTTATAAGAGATATATCTAATTAGAACCTCAATGTAGTTATTAAATATGTAGAGTAAGAAAAGATCACCTTGTCAAATACCTGCAACACCTTTAAATATATGTGTGGCTTCCTTATTAACTTTAATATTTTAAGGAGTATAAATGCATTGTTGTATCTAATTGATGAATCTAGAGGGAAAGACAAAAATATGTAGAGCATGAAGGATGAACCTCCTAAATAATGGTATCAAAGGCCCTGAAAAAATCAATCTTCACATAGTGAATTTTAATGAATTTTTTATTATGATAAGATTTGAAGAGCTCTTATGAAATAAGGATATTATCTCTAATACTTTAACTTGGAATGAAAGCACATTAGGAGAGAGTGATTATTTATCTAACAACTTTTAATCTCAGAAACAATATCCTCAAGATAATTTTGTAGATGGTGTCACAACATACAAGATGAATATAATCCTAGAAGGAGGAAGGGTTAAGACTTTTTAGCATAAGACATATGTAGACCTTATTAATCTCTTTGAGCTAAGTTCCTTAAGTAAAAAATTCCTCAACAACACAACAAACCTAATTACTTATCAAATTTCATAAATTGTGAAAAAAGAAGCATAAAAGTATTCGAGTGTAAGGAATTCATCAAATTATATATTGAAGAGATCTTTCTCTATATAACCTGCTAATTCCCAAGTATTTTTCTTTTCAATTGCCTTGATTTTCTGACCCATGACTAATATCCACCTTTTATCTTGCATGGTTTCTTCAAAATTTATCCTTATTTATAAGAAGATAATACAATTCATCATTATCAAGAACAACTTGATTAGACTTTCTATAAATGTCACCTATATCTTTCATTTTCCTTAGCCTTTCACTTAAACTTTCTTTATGAGGTCGCAGAAGTGGTGAATCAGGTGGAATTGTTTCTTGTATATTCACAGGACTCTTCTTCTTCTCCTAAAAAATATGGAAGAAAATTAAAAATTTTCTCTTTATGAGCCTCCCAATTTTATATAGCTTTCTCATCAAATTCAACATTTCAACTTATCACCACTTACCATTGTTTGGATTGTATAATCTACGGCCTTTATAATGTGAATCATATCTAATGAAGACATATTTAACACTTTGATCATCAAGCTTGAACGTTTCTTAGTTTGACATTTGAGCATACATAATGCTTTTAAAAACTTCCAAATGATAGACACTAGGCTTTATTCCACTTTATACTTCTTGAAAGCATAAGAAACAACTTTAACCCAAATCTCCTTAGGCATATTTTTATCCATCGTCTTGCATTTTGTTATATTAAAATTGATTTTATTCTTTCTCTTGATTACATTATTTTATTATGGTGATCTAAGAACTATTAAAGGATAATGGATGAAATGAGTTTTACAAAAAATATTGAATTCTTTAGAAGTAAATTCACCTCTTCGATCATATTTCAAAACTTTAATTTTATAGTCACTCTCTTTTTCTACAAACATGTTAAAATTTTTTAGAGCAACAAAAGCTTATGATTTTTTCTTTAGAAAATAAACCCAAGTTTTTATACTAAAAGCATTAATAAAAAGTAAGAAATATTTTTCTTACCAAGTGAAGGTGGATTGATTAATCCATACACATTAACATGCCAAGTTGAAGATGACTAGTTGCTTTAAATGTTGCTTTAATAGGAAAACTCTTCTTGCTAGTTTTTTTAAGAAAATATGCTTCATCTACTTGATTATGATGGATAATTGAGGGTATCCATTTTACCAACTTGTTTTCTCCTATGACCTTCAGAGCTTTAAAATTTAACTGACCAAATTTCATGTGCCACCATCATACTTTATATTGCAAACCAACTTTCAAACATTTTGCTTAAATTATTTTGATATTTAATTTGAATATTCTATTATTTAACATGATCATTTTAGTAATTAAACTAGAGTTTTGATCTTGAAGCCAAAAAATTTTATTTTTCTTGAGAATTTCATACCCTTTTTCAAGGACTTAATTTAAACTTAAAATATTAATTTTAAATTAGGCACATAATAAATATCAGTAATCATCTTATGACCCATCTTTAAAAGAGATGGGAATTGTACCTTTTCCTTTAATTTGTATTTTTGACAAGTCTCTAAAGGAAACATTACCTCTCAACTTCTCATTAAGCTCTACAAATTTACTTTTGTATTCATATATGTGATTGCTTAGCACCATTATGCAAGTACTATATACTGTCAACATTTTTTTCTTCTTTATTGCTTGCTGGTAACAAAGTTGACTCTTCATATTTTTGATTGACATCAATAATATTAGCCTTTTCTTCAATATTATTGATGGCTCTATGAAATTATCAAGAATAATGACCAATTTTATAACATTTAAAACATTTAATTTTGAACTTGTCATACCTTCTTTTATTTATATTTAAATAGTAGTCTCATCCTCATTCTCATATTCTTTAATTCCCTTCTTGTGATCGTTTCTTTCTTTTTTTCATGTCGTCTAAATTAGTTATGTTCTCCTCCATCATTATTTAAAGTGGTCTTAACTTTGAGAACTTGTTCTAATTACCTTTTTTGTTTTCTCTTGATCTTTTCTTTATAGGCTTGTCCACTAATTCTTCCATGGTTTTTGAGTCTAATTTTTTAACTCTTTAATGACACACACCAGATAATCAAATTTGGGAGTTAAAGAGCAAAGAAATTTTTTCAACTACTTGAACATCTTCTATCTTGTCTCCATATTTGTTTAATTGGCTTATAGTACTCTAGTATAATAATCCAAAATTGACTTGGATGCCTTCATCTTCAAAACTTGAAAATCATTTAGTTTTTGAAGTCTCACCCTTTTTAGTTTGTCAACTCCTTGGAAAATACTTTCTAAACTATTCCATTCTTCCCTCGAGCTAGTAGCATCAACTATCTTCTCAAACATTAAATCATCTAAAAATTGATGAATAAGAGTGAGAGCTTGTTGATCCATCTTTCTTATCTTGAAAAAAGCTTCTTTATCGTTTTGAGATAAACTTTCTTCATTTTAAGGCTTCTCATAGCCTTTCTCTATACCCTCCCGTACATCTTAAGAGCCAAGTAAAGCTTTCATGCTCAGACAATATTTCTTATAATCAATGATGTAAAAACCAAACCAAACTAGCCGGTTCAATTGAGTTAAGCATGAATCAGACTAGTTTTGGGTTCGATCTTTACTTTTAACCGTTGTCAATAAAAATCGACCGATTTTTAAACCATGAAGCATCCTATTAACAAGAAGAAGGAGAGCAAGAGTAGATGCTTAGACCAGCCACTCTGTCTTGGGTTTGAAAGTTTGAATGTTAGAGGATTTCACAGAAACGAAAATGAAAAACCCCTTTTAAGATAAAATAAAGATAAAGAAAGTCAAAGTCAAAATAGAGATGGATAAATAAAAGGAAGAATTTGAATTTGAACAAACCTTATTAAGGAAAAGAAGAAGCATTTACTTTGATGTATGATGAAATAGAAAAGGAAGAAAAAGAAAGAGAAATAGAAACGCCCATTCACACATCACTAAAGGCATCATGTTGTTCTCCTACCTTTTTCTATGTTTGTAAGTATTATCTCCTACTCAAAGCCCCAAAATCAAAACAAAATGACTTTTAATCACACAATGAAGCATCTAGGTTGGGAGTCATCTAGCGGCAACTAAAGACAGTGGTGAAGGTGATAGATACGCATCATTTTATGTGTGAACAACTCAAAAGGAAGTGGGAACAACATTATATTAGCACACGCGAGACAAAGCATGAGACCTTAATCTAGATCCATGCATACGACAATGAGAGAGATTGAAAGAGAAGAGTAGAAAGATGGAGCAAAAGGGAGAAAATAGTCAAAAAGAAAAAAATCAAAGAGCAGAGAGAATATGATAATAACTGTCTACAATCTTTTTTCAAAGTTGTTATTGAAAGTTAGGTATACAGTAACAAACATGGACGTTGTTCTTGAAAGTTGGGTATTAAGTAATAAAACAATTTGATATGTCTTATAGGATTTGCTAATGGCAGTAGGGATTTGACCAATGATTTTTTTTTCAAAAAGACGATAAACTAACAGAGTGAAAAACGAATGGTTAAGAAAATAAATGAATAAATTATATGGACCAATATATATATATACACAAAAAGAGCACCGTGCAAAAATTAATACATAAGTTATAGATGCATTTTAAGTTTTATATAGCAAACTAAAACCTTTAGGAATAGTAAACCATGTTATAATGAAATTATTTACTTCTTTTAAAAAATTAATCTTTACATGCTTTGTTTAAGATCTTAATATTCAAAAAGACAACCATAAGATCTATTGATTAATTAAAAAATGGATTCATTTTTAATAATAAGAGTTATTATTATTTAAAATAAAATGAATCGAACTAAAAAGTTGATTAATTCAAAATTTATACTTTTTATTTATTATGTACTGATTTTATAGTGGTTTAATAATCACTAATTCTTTAAACCTTAAACCTTTCCTTTGATTGATTTCATGTTCGGTTTGAATTTTAAAACATTGCTTATAATTGTCCTTTGTAAGACTAGAAAATTAAATTCGAAGGAAGTGAGTCTATTACTTGCTATTTCTTACTTTCCTCTCAACACTCTTCTCTACACTTTAAGAAACAAGACTCTGATATTGCTTTGTTGAGAAATGAGAGAATAAATAATTAAGAATGAAAAGAATTTTTTTTTTTTTTAAAAAAAAGGAATGAAAAGAAACTTTGTTCTATTTCGTCTTTAACCGTTACAAAATAAACTATGATATTTATAGAGGCATTCATTCTATGCTTACCAAAAGATTATGAATACTTTTATAAATTACAAAAAGACATTTGAATTAATTCACACTATTTTAATATCACATTATCATAAAAATTACATTTTAAAATTTTCAAACTACTATTTTTAACAGGTGCGGTGGTTCCTAAAGAATTCTTCTTTCTTCTTTGTACCATTGATATGGTAATCTTTTCCATGCTATCAGTGGTCGATAATCACTTTTTTAGCATCTTTTTTCATTTTCAAATTTCTCCTCCTTTTTCTTTGTCGCCCTCACGCATATCACCTCCTTTTTCTTTTTCTTAGCAGTATTGATCGATGTTCTGCGAATCTTGGTCAGGGAAGAATATAAGAAACAATTTGCACAAATCCAAATGATTTCCCCAGCTCAGCAGATGCTCCAAAAAAGGGAAATCATCCTTAGATGAATATGTGTTATCAAGAACACAAAGCAGAAAATGACAAAAGAAGGAGAACAAAATTTCAAATATGTTGCCAATTTTAACTTGTCAATAGTTCTCGGCAAATATGTTTGAAGTTGCCATTTATTTTGAACGTAGTAAAGAAGTTACTCAAGACTATCTAATGATCATTTACTGATTGTTTGTGACATTGTGCAGGCTAACAAATTAATATGCTAATACCAACCGATCTACATTTATCACAAACAGATACGTCTCTATCAAATAATCATCAAGAGTACGTCGGGAATCAAATGACAAGTACACTCCAAAATTTATTCCCTTTCAGCTTATATTCTGTCATGGCAACAAACTAAGAAAGAAAGTGCAGCTCACCACCCTGAGTGGCATCTATAAATAGGCCTGAAAAGGGGTAAAGTTCATCACAGCAAGACTACAGCTATCTCAACAAGTTCATACACTAATATCACCTGCTCCATTTTACCCTTCATAACTATGGATATTGTGAAAAGGTTGGTTGCTGAAAGGCCAGTCGTGATCTTTAGCAAGAGCAGTTGTTGCATGAGTCATTCCATTAGGACACTGATATGTAGCTTTGGAGCTAACCCTACAGTTTATGAGCTGGACCAGATTCCAAATGGACAAGTAGTCGAGAAAGCACTAAGTCAATTGGGGTGTCAACCAAGCGTGCCGGCGGTGTTCATCGGACAAGAGTTTGTTGGTGGTGATAAGCAGGTGATGAGCCTGCAAGTCAAGAACCAGCTAGGCACAATGCTGAAGAATGCTGGAGCAATTTGGATTTGAATTAAATAGCATATCTCAATAAGGTCCTTTTACCTTTTTTCCGGGTGTAATATAAAGTGCTGAGAACAAGTAGTCTATAGGTACTTAATATTCTATCCAACATTAAAGCTACTCTTTTGGTTTATCCTCTCTGATAAAAACCTGGAGTTTTTTCTTCATGTTACTCTAAGGTGTCCTATCTGCATTTAATAAAAACACATTTTAGCTACTGCAGATGGTGATTCTAAATAGCTTCAGAAATTGCTTGATCCTTCGTTTTCTTCTTCCCTCTTCTTCCCTCTTCTTCTACTACTACTACTGAATGGCGATGATGGACCAATCTAAATTGTTGATGCTAATAAACCCTCCAGCTTCTCATTAAAATTGTTGATACCAATCAACAGTTGCAGTACTTGCACATAACTATAAATATCAGTGTCTATGCGAAATTTTGGTACGTACTTGCGATTCTGAAGATATCCTTAACGGTGAACTATAAACTCCATTACTTAGCAGTTTCTAGAATAGACAGCCACTAAACGACTAGGCCTATTTCTGAATGCTGAAAGTGTAAGCTCTTTTTAATCAGTGTTGATATTGATAGACCCTCCACCAGCGTAAAATAACACGATAGTCATGTGTTTCTTCTTTTACGGAGAATATTGGAATAGCAGATTCGATGGGCCACTGAAACCCTTTTTATTGGACGTCAATTTCACCCCGTGTAGCTTGGGAATTATCAACGCCAAATTAGCTTATGAAAGCAATGTTTTCCTTCTAACCTCTAGACATTTCTATCTTTTTCCAAAACAATCAATGTTTTGTTGAAGACAAGAAACAAATCCTCTTTACAAACTAAACCATCAGATGGGCAGAAAAATAAAATAAAATAAAGAAGCTGAGAAATGCTTAAAGTAAGGGGGGAAAAAAGAAGAAGAAGATGTGTTTTGAATTTTAATATTTTTATGAAATTTTAATTTAGATTCCAACGTTTAATACAATTTTAAAAAATTATGATATTATAAAAACTATTCAATTTGGATTTCAAATTGAACCTAAAATACCGTCATACTTACTTTTTCCGTTGGTAAATATTTTAAAAAAGTTTTTTAAAAAATACCATCATTAAATTTTATTTGATGATCTTATAGTTGATGCATAATTTAAACAGTTATGAATTATCTGTGCATAATATTTTGATTTGTTTAAACAGAAAGTTGATTGATGGTATAAAGTTAAAATTATCTTAATTGATAATAAAAACATTAAATTGTAAATAATAAGTTTTTGTAATTTAAATGAAATTACTATAAGTACAGTATTGATTTGGTGACTGCGGATGCTCTGATTACTGTGATGAGGTGCTACCTCTCCCATTTAACTCATCCATCGATAAATACTTATAATGTAATAATATTTACCTAATTAATGTATAAAAATAATTAAAAAGAAAATAATATTTTTTTATTGTACTTCAAACTCCTGATAATAAAATTCTTTTGTAGCCTGAGAGATATTCTTATATACATAACCCTCAAGATCAATCTTCTCCTTAAATTTGGATGTCATGTTTCTTGAGCAAGGTCCAGACGGAATCAACCTAATATAAAAACAAATAATTTTATACCATTTTTAAAATTTAAACCTATAACTTAATTATAAACATATAATGTTTCATGTATTTTGACTTACATATTGTTGACAATTGTGATGTAAGTTCTTCCATCAGGTCCCTCAGCTCTAAGCTGGCGGTGTTTACCCTTGATATTTCTGTCGCTATAGGGGTAGTGGATGATGCAGGGGTGATGGATGGTCTGGTAGCATGTATGGAAGATGATGTCTCATCTGCAAGTATAGTAGCTAGAGGGGGAGGAGGTGATTCAGTTCTAACTGTAGAATGTAATGGTTCACTTGGACAGTAAGTACATTTGAATCGTTGTCTGAACCTTAGTCGCATTATATCATGTTTTTTCTTTGGTGCCATATTTCAACCTAAAATTCATATTTGATTGAATTTTCTAGAAATATAAGAATTTGAATTCAATATTTTACACAATATATTGAAAAGGAAATAATTGATTTATTGAATATAATATTCAATTAAATCACAAATTAATCGATATCATCACTTAATTATAAATTAAAATCATCTTCTTTTCCTGAAGAATAAGAATCAAACTCATGCTGCTCTTCAGATCTCTAACCCTCGTCATCCTCTTTAGATGAAATTTCAATATATTCATTAAATAGATCGTTCAAAGGTTCATTATCATCATATATGACAGATGCATTTATTTCATAAACATCTTCCTGAAACGCTTTAGTTTCAATTCTTTGTTCTCCTTTTCCATGTGATTGAAAAGCCCATCTAGTTTAAATTTGCAAACGACCAACTAATCTAACTTATCTCATCGTAAGCTGAAAAAAGGACATAAAATACACCTGAATCGCTTGCATTGTCAATACGAAAGGTTCAAATTGTCTCAATCTTCGTTGATTTCAACTAGATTGTTTCGACTATGCACTTTTGTACCAGCATTTAGAGTTGGGTTAAACCAGTTATACTTAAATATCACACTTCACTTTATTGGAAATACAGGGTACTGAATTTCAAGTATCTCAATGATTTTACCATAGTAATCTATTAATTCTCTCTGTATGCAAGCTCCACTATTTATTGTTGTCATGCTATGACCATGATATTCTATACGATATTTATATTCGTTAACGAAATATACCAGATATGATTTAATATTTCATAGAGGTCCCTTCGCAAGATCATATGTGAACTTGTTCTTTATTGGATTTTCTAAGGCCTACACAAAACAAATTATCACATCAAACATTATAATGTCATTTGAACACTTAAATTTTATATTCAATCATTTCAATATTTGTAAGTGAAAACTTACATATTTCTCGAATCATTGAAGAAAGTGTCTTCCAACTTTTTTATTGATATTATCCTGTGTTTTTTCAGGCATTAGCTATTAGACCCCGAACGTTTCTTAGAAGTTAGAACTATTGAATGAGAAATTTTGGTGATTAGTCATGAGTAAAGAACAAATGAGTGAAAATTTTGAGTTAGAAATGATAGACAAGATTAAAGTAGTAAATGAGAAATGTGAATAGGTGCATGTTTTGCTTTGGTGTTTTTGGTGGATAAGAGTTTTTGAAATGGGAAGAATTAAGGTGAAAGTTAGAA
>JANZLD010000004.1:17023830-17037374 GCA_026413575.1 Erythroxylum carthagenense | reverse complement strand
TAGAATGATTGTGCGTATGATATAATGTGTGCGAAAATGCATGTGTGATTCGAATTATTATGGATGTTGGGATCGGGTCTGAAGTTTTGGGAAGCTCGTCGAGGGCGCAGCCCGAGGGGCCACCTCGGGAATAAGGATCCGGGACCCGGGCCCAACACTCCTCACCACTCTCTATTGGAAAAGAATAAGTTATTAAGAGTGATAAGAGGTAAAAAGTTTACAATTAAGTGGTCTGTGACAAATATTAAATGAATTAGGTCATAGATATGCATGCATTAAATTTTACTAGAATATAATAATAGACCATCAGTTGAAGCATAATAATGACTTAATCTAGCTATGAAAGAGGAAATGACAAAAAAAGTTTTAAAAGGATTGATTCATAGGTTAGTTACCTAATCTCAAATAGCATGTAGGTAAATTCAGTGCAAGTAGTGCCTAGAAAAGGATTAATAAAAGCTGTAAAAGATGAGAATAGTGAGTTGATTCCTATAAGATTCATCACTAGATGGAGAGTCTATATTAATTGTAAGAAGTTAAACAAATCCATACAAAAAGATCACTTTGCTTTGATTTTTATTGATTATATATTGGATTCAATAGCAGGGCATAAGTGCTATTATTTCCTTAATGGATAGCGAATACAATCAAATAGACATAGCATTAAAAGACTAAGAGAAGATAATTTTTACACGTCCTGAGAGCATGTTTTGCTTTTAAAAATACCATTTGGACTTTGCAATACAATAACTGCTTTTCAAATATGTATGATGGCTATCTTTTAAATATTGTAGAAAAGATAACTGAAGTATTTATGGAAGAGATTTTTGTTATTGAAAATTGATTTGATTATTGCCTAAATAATATGAAGCAGATGATAAAGAGATGTGAAGAAACTAACTTAGTGTTACTTTATAAAATGTTAAGGCATAATTTAAGTCACCCATTTTCTTCCAACAGAAACTTAGTGCGAAATTAGGTTGATAGAGATAAAATATAAAATGTAAAAAGTTGCTAAAACTAACGTCAATTAAAGAAATTATAATTTTTCTTAATCATATAGGTTTCTATAGAAGATTTATTAAAGATTTCTTTAAGATTTCCAAACCACTCTTAAGCCTCTTAGTGTGGGGTACCTTTTTCGATTCTAATGAAGAGTGCAGATGGAAACTCTTTACTCCCAAAGAAAAACTTATGTTAACATCTATTTCAATGACCCCATATTAGGATTTGCCATTTGAATTAATGTATATGAGTGATGATATGGCGGTGGTTATTCTTAGGCAAAAGTAAGAATAAAACTTTTATTACTATTAACTAAGTTACTTACACTCTTAATAATAACTAACTAAATTACAATCGTTGGGGAGTTATTAATTATTGTGTTTGCCTTCGACAAATTTTGACCTTACCTATTTGGCAACAAAGTAATTGTATACACAAATCACTGTGTAATTAAATATCTCATATCTAAGGAGGATGATACACTGAGACTCATTTGTTAGGTGTTATTGTTATATATCTATATATATATATATATAAGACCAAAAGGTGCAAAGAATTCAATGGAAAATCACCTTTCTATACTTAAATACAAAAGCTTCCTAATTATGATGATTTTTCAAATAAACAACGTTTTTCTATAACATAAGTGTAATCTCCTCCTTCATATGTTAATTATCTAACTTACCACACTGCCAATCTTCTACCATTAGAACTATCTTATCAATAAAAGAACAAGTTCTTATGTAAAGCATTATTATTAATAGAAACTACTGCTTTACACTCATTTTGCTAATCAAATCATAAGAAGATGTGGAGGACATGTTGAGACATTTCCATATACTTGAGTACAAACGACATTTTATAGGAAATCAAAAAATTACTAAAATCATATAATTAGGGTTTTAATTAGCTTAACCCATTTAAAGATGCTTATAATTTATAGTTACTTATGATTGATGTCAAAAAATGGACAATATCTCTATAAGGAATGAGATGCCCTTAAAATGATTTCTTAAAGTTAAAAGTATTTGATGTATGGTGCATATAATTCATGGGAAAGTTTTCATTGTCATACAACAATAAATACACATTACTATTAACCATGTGTCTAAATAAACGAAAGCCTCGACGACTAAGAAAAATGACAATAAGGTGGGGTTTAATTCATTCAAAATAGCATCATAACCATATTGGTACTCTATGAGCTATAATATATGATGATGGCACTCACTTTTGTGATAAGCAATTCAAAACTCCATTATTGAAATGTGGACTCAAGCATAAAAAAACTTTAGGTTACCATCCATAAAATAATAGGCAAGTAGAGATATCTAACCACAAGATGAAAAGGAATTTGGAAAAAACAATAGGCATCCTCATAAAGATTAGGCTAAAAATATATACAATGCATTATGGGCATACTACACCATTTATAAAATGCTAATAAGGATACCTAACATAGGCTAGTCCATGGGAAAATGTGTCACCTTCTTCCAATGGAACTAGATGATAAAGCTTATTGGACAATAAAGCAGCTCGATATGGACATGCAAGCAGTAGGTGAGAAACAATTTTTGCAATTAAATGACTAATAGGAATTTCTTAATGAAGCTTGTGAGAATATTAAAACTTATAAAGAATGGATGAAGGCTTTACATAACAAGTTGACTTTCCTTACCTGCAAAACAAGTTCTCTCATATAGCTCAAGCCTTTGACTTTTCCTTTAAAAAACTCGAGTTAAAATGGTCAAGACCTTGCACTATCAATAAGTTTTCCCATATGATGCTATGAAAATCATCCCAAGTAAGGAGCATTCAAATTCAATGGATAATGTTTAAAATTGTATCTTTGGGTTTTGGCAAGAACAAGACCACCATTATGCTTAACTTACCATAAGAGGAGAAGACATCAAACTAAAGACATTAAACCAAGTGCTTCTCGGGAGATAACCTAAGCATTACAAACTATTTTTTAGTTTATTTTCTTATTTTATTCAATTATTTAACTTTAATTTAATTGATTTTATTTTATTTTATTTTATTTTGAGTTTCAAGGTTACATATAATTATTTTATTTATAGTTTTTATATATCATTTATAGGTTATAAAACAAGTTTAAGAGAGGTGATAAGGTGAGAAGCATATACATGTCAAAAACTAGAGTCTCGTACTAGTAAATGATAACATCTTTTGGAAGTCCTCCATTTTCTTCTTTTTATTTTATTTTTTATTTTTCGTTGAGGAAAATGTCAATTTTAAGTTTTAAGGTCTTTATTTCTTTTAATATTTAAATTTGGTCATATTCTATTTTTTAACTAGGATCAAATATAGGAATATGATTTTACTGCTAATAGCTCATAAAAAGGGATAGATATCATGTTTATGTGTGTGCTTATCTTAATAACTTTTATGATAATTCCTTGGAACATTGTTCATATTGCCTCATTCACTCATGATGCCAAATTAGAGACAGCTAGTAAGAATGATTTAATAACACTTTAAAACTTGTTTAATTGTGATTTGAGCCAAAATCTTAAGTTAAATAGCATTTAGGATATGATTTAGTTCATCTTTAGATCATTTAAGCCTTTCAAGCAAACCCATGATGAATTATATACCTCTAGTTACCCCCAATGAATTTACTTGAGTATATTCTTTATCTTTACCCACACCAATGCTTTAGTCTTCTTAAATGACCACTTCATACTCAAAACATGTAATTATTCTTTAAAAAGAAAAAGGGGGGCATATTACTCTAGGTAATAGGGGGTGGTGGGGGGTTAACGCTACACCTTATAACCTAAAAAATTAAAAAACATAATAAAAAGAAAATTAAGTTTGAGGCTGTGGTTGTGATTGTGGTTTATACGTACATATATAAAAGTGATGGGATTAACAAGTTTTAAGGCGAATGATAATGAGTTTAGAGGTGTTATTAGAGGTGTGTGTGAGCTTATTATAAAATTCTAGAATAATTGTATGATGATATATGTATTTAGCTAAATTGATATCTATTATCCTATCTATAATGCTAGTTATACATTACAAACAAATATAAAGTCATAATGATCCTTTCTTTTAACTTTTCTGGTGAAGATTTAAAGAAGAAAGCATATACAAGAAGCAAAGAAGAACCTAGAGATAGAATTAAACATCAAAATTTCTTCAGTTCCTAGTTTTTATTTCCCTCTTAAATCATGACTCAAACCATTTGTAAGATTTTATCTAATTTTATTATGTTTATATTTCTTTTCTAAGGCTACAATATAGTCAGATTATAAATACTTGGATTAGCTTAATTTTAATTAAGTTGATGTTTTATTCTAATTCTACATTGAATATTTCATTCTGTGATCAATCTTTATGATTGCTTAATCATAATTGTATGACTTACGATTCAATTAGAAATTAAGAACTAATAGTTTAATTATATATTGATTAAATATCATATGATTGTTACAAGAAAAAGATATTTATGAAATTATATGCAATACTATAAATTTCTTATGCTTAATAAATTTCAAGGTTCATAGTTATCATAAAAATGTAGTTAACTTATTGGAATAAATAGTGAAGGATAAGGAAATAGAGGAAATAGTTTTTAAGTTAGGAGGCACGAAAGCACCTGGCCTCGATGGATTGAATGGCTTCTTCTATCAAAAAACATGGGATATCATAAATACCTTCGTCAAGCATGTAGTTAAAGAATTCTTTTCCAAAAGGTCCTGCTCAAGGAAATAAACAGAATCTTCCTATATCTTATACCAAAAATATCCTCTCCAAACCACTTCCATGGCTTCCAACTCATAGCATGTATAAACTTCCTTTATAAATCATCTCAAAGATCCTTGTTAGGAAGTTATAATTCTACTCATCAATAACAATCAAGGCGCATTCATAAGCAATAGACAAATAAGTGATAATATCTTAATTATGCAAAAGCTCCTCAAATGTTACTCAAGATCATACTCTACCCTTAATTGTACCATTAAGATTAATTTCCATAACACATTCGATTGTACAAGCTAGGATTTCATTTTGAAGATGATGGAGGCTTATGACTTTTGTGAGATCCCACATCGGATGGAGAGGGGAACGAAGTACGCCTTATAAGGGTACGGATACCTCTCCCTTACAGACGCGTTTTTTATGCCCCAATACACCAGATCCCATCAGAATTTTGAAGTTAAATGTGCTAGGACAAGAATAATTCTAGGATGGCTGATGTCTTGGGAAGTTCTCGAGAAAGGCAAAACCGTGAGGGCTTGGTTGGGCCAAGACTCAAAGCGACAATATCTGTGAGTGAGTAATCTGAGCTGTTACAGTGGTATCAGAGCCGATACCCAAACCCTTATGCCATCTAGGTTAGACCCTAAAAGGGTGGAGAGTGTGAGATCCCACATCGGTTAAAGAGGGGAACGAAGTAAGCCTTATAAGGATACAGATATCTCTCCCTTATAGACGTGTTTTCCATACCCCAACGTATCGGATCCCATCAAAACTCTGAAGTTAGATGTGCTAGGGCAAGAGTAGTTCTAGGATGGGTGACCTCTTGGAAAGTTCTTGGGAAAGGTAAAACTGTGAGGGCTTGGCTAGGCCAAGGCCCAAAGTGGACAATATCTGTGAGCGGGTGATCTGGGATGTTACAGCTTTCCTCAAACCTACAACAGTTGGATCAAAGAATGCTTGACAACTGTTGGATACTTAATCTTGATTAATGGCAGCCCCTCAACATACTTTAAAGCTAAGAAAGGGCTTAAGCAGGGAGAGTCACTCTCACCTTACCTCTTCATCTTATGAATGGAAGTTCTTAATTCCATGATCTAGCTTGAAGTGCACTCAACTATTGGATTTAAATATCACACCAAATGTAGAAAAACCAGGTTAACCAACCTGTCTTTTGTCGATGACTTGCTTCTTTTTTGCAGAGCAAATGTGGAGTCGATCAACACTTATTGCAAGCACTTTTTAAATTCAAAACGGCTTCTAAACTAAAGATAAATTTTAGCAAAAGACAGTTTACTATATCTAAAGGAGCATCAACTATGTCCTCCCACATTACTTAAGCTACGGGAATGCAGGAGAAGTGTCCACCTTAACAATACCTGGGGTTACCTATTTCCACAAAGAGACTTACCTTCCTTGAATACATACCACTTATAGAGAAAATCCAGCGTTGAATCAGAAATTGGATAAACAAATTTTTATCTTTTGCAGGGAAACTCCATCTCATTAAATAAGTCTTGAACTCTCTCCATATTTACTGGAGCTCACAAATCTTACTCTCCAAAGGTGTAATCAAGACCATCGAGCATATATTCAAAGACTTCCTATGGAGTTCCCCGACTGGTACAAAGAGATGTGCAAAAATTAAATGGTCAGATAGTTTTCCTAAAGCAGAAGGGGAACTGAGCATATACTTTATCAAGATCATTAACCAAATAATTAATATGAAGAGCTCTGGTGGATTCTTAAAGACAGAAACTCAATTTGGCTCAGGTGGCTCCACTCTTACTTTCTTAGGGGTCGTAGCATATGGCTAATAAGCAAGAAACCTTCACACTCTTACTTCCTTAATCAATTGTTGCATCTAGCCTAAATGATCAAAGATGATATCTCTTATCATATTAGCAATGGGAAACTGGTCTCATTCTGGTATAACAAATGGTCCAGCCACGATGCTCTTATCAATTTTACAAACTTGCAAAGGAGTTCTCTTAATATCCTAATCCAATATCCTACTCCATACTAGATTAGACTCCATCATAGGAAGCACTTGGAACTTCCTTGTACCTTTACGCCATTTGAAACCCAATTATACTCTTAACCTATTTATCCAAGACACCTTCTTTTGACATTCTCGGCCAATGCACCATCTCTCAAACAGACTAATGAGAGATGTACTATGAATGAAGAAACCCATAATGGAGTGGTCTCATATTATATGGCATAAGCGACTCCCTCCTAAAATCTCATTTCTCTTATGACTTGCCATTCAGAATCAACTCAATACAGCAAACAGTCTCAAAATTTTAAATATTAACATATCTTGCCCATTTTGTTTAATAGCAAAAGAAACCAGCGACCATCTTTTTTTCGGTGTCAAACAACCTATCAAATCTAGGAATCAATCAAGTTGCACTACATATGGAATGCTCAAACTTATACACTTTCTAACGATGTCCACTAGTTAATATCTCAACGTTTCTCCCTAAGTTTATACATATTGCCACTATTTGTATGACAGTGGAAACCATATGGAAAGAAAGAAACGATCAAAGATTCAATGCCAAGAAAAAGGCAATTCTACTCCTCATTTCAAAAATGTTGGCAAGGATTCGAGAGATTGTAATGTTGAAAGATGCCACTTGACAATCCAAGATCCCCGTCTTATTTCACTTTCATATTTTATCACTTGTATTAAGTAGACAAAATTTTTAGATCCTCATATGTTGAAGGGTACGTCCCCTGTGTTAAATTTTGCTTGTACCTTTATTCTTTATTAACGAAATGTTACCTTTTCATTTTTTAAAAAAAAACTTATTAGAATATGTTATTGATGCTTGAGAAAGATTAGTAATCACATTAAATAAATTCACCAACAATTTAGGGAATAGGCATTGATTGATTAAACTAGGTGATTTAAGTAAGATTAATCTTGGTGAAATTAAAAGTCTCATAGTTGTTTAATATTGATTGTCAATAATTCTACAGTATTTATATGTTATCATTTTAAATTGTAATTTTTTATATTTATTAAATTACACCCATTAGTTAATCAAATAAAACTAGAGTTAGATTAATGTTGGTAAATAATAAACATAATCTTTATGGGATGATACTTGTTTTATCATTGTATTATTTGTTCATAATAACACATACTTGCATTAGAAAATTCATAACATATTGTAAAATAACTAAAATGAATTTATTTAGGCAAATAAAAATGATCTCAATTCACAACTAAATGTTGTCTCCCAATCTAAAACTTCATAGATTTAACTTTAATTCTTTTATTGCTCACACCTTGCCTAAATTCTCATGTTCATCCTCGAGTTTCTTATTTGAAATAACATGTAATAAGTTAACATAAATACCAAATTGAAAAGAAAATAAACAAATGAAAGTAAGGCATTATCTTACTCTTTTTTTTTGGTAATTAAGCATTATCTCACTCTTTCTAAATGAATAAATCCTTATTTCATATGCTTATTCACTATATCCTTCTTTGTAACATTTATTAAAAGAATAATATACTACACAATTATTACATAATACATCATAATTAAATGCAAAATACAGATGTTTCACTCATCACATATAATCATACTACACAATTATTAAATAATACATCATAATTAAATGCAAAATATAGAAGTTTCAATTATCACATATAATCTTTTATACATATCTAGAGTAGATGTTGACTAATTTGCTTTGATAATAGATCCACACATGCCAATATCTGACCTTGAAAAACTTGCCTCAACGACAGAAAGATACATGCCCTATTTCGGCTTAACTTATTAACCCCTAACAATAACTAGTATATACCTCAATATGGTTCCGTTTAATAAACCCCGAGCAACCTTCTTTAATTTATATAGTTCGTACAAATGTAAATTTAAGTCCTCATAACACCTCAATGCTTATCAAAATTAAAATTTAGTAATACAAAAAGTCAATCATACATATAAGGCATTGACTTTATGAAATGTAATAACTAATATTAAATCACACATCTATATGTAGTTGTAACTACATATTACATAATCCACACACAGTTAATATGAATGAAAGCCCCCAATTATATTAACTTTTTTGAAATTCCCAATTCACTGTGACCTTAATTTAAGGTTTATGAATTTCTTCTCAAAATCTAGAGACTAAAATATGTAATCAATTAATCAAGATGAAAAATAATCAAATCACAAATAATAAAAGAAATTAACTTAGAAACCTCTAATTGACATATACCACTTTTTAACAACAGAAAAAGTACCTTAACCTCTTTTTCTTTATTGTAATTTGTTAAAACACTACTAAGTGTTATGGGTTTTATTTAAATCTATTGGACTTGCTTTTCTTCCTCCTCTAATTTGTCTCTCTCGCCTTCTTTGTTACCATTTCCTCATTCCCTTGTTTTATTTTGCATAAAAATTGATTAAAAAATCAAATTTTATTTTTAAAAAATTGAGCATAGTAGTTAACTAGTATTAAACATTGATAAACCAATGTCATCTTCTCGACCTTATAATTACACAAAATGTTTTTGTTGGTGAATTCTATTTAGATTGTGAATAACCTATATAATTATTTAAATGTTTTTTTGGAAAGTAATAAATCCAAATTTTATTAAAAGGATTAATTCATCTTGTTCATTATAAAAATCTTCAATTTCTTTTTGCATTAATTAAAGAAAGCAAAAAGGTTATACTAATTTATATAAGTTTACAAAAAGTTTTAGCAATGGATCATTCTAAACTTGAGTTATAAGTGTCCATTTCCTTTAGCCAAGAGCAGCTCAAAAAATCAAAAGCCTGATTAGGCTCAGGCATGCCTAAAAAAATGATTGATAAAAATCATTTGGTGAAAAAGAATACGGTCTCAAATGCAATCCTATTAGTTTCATTTATGTTCGGATGGAAAATTTTAATTGTAACATATATAGTCTCAAATATGGGTTTGTTTTAACTCTTGTTTGTATCTATATAAAAAATTTATTAAGCAGGCCTCAAACTTGATTGTATTCATGTTTGGAAGAAAAATTTTAATTACAAAGCTAAAAATGATCTCAAACACAAGTTTCATGAAATTTGTCAGTATATATTATCGTAATACTATAATCCAATTATTGATGTCTGTTGATGTTTCTGCTAACATTTTTACTTGAATTTATATATTTTGTTGAAGAGCACAACACTGCTTATAATTACTTGCTGATCTTTGTTATAGTTAATATTTTGAATTATTTCCTTTATGTTTAAAAACTCATTATGTAAATCATACCAAATTATACAACAAATTGATTAAATGAATACATGATTATTAATAAATAGAAATACATTCATCATCAAACATTTCTTTGAATAAACTTCCAAAACAATTAATGGCATCCTTTATATTCACATTCTCTATACCTTTCACAGCATAATAAATAAAATATAAGATCTTATAATCGATACAACAACAACATTCAGTGAGAGTCATACTGAAATGCGAGATTTAGGAAGGTTCAATAGTATATAGCCCTGTCCTATATATTAGAGAGGTTGTTTCCAATAAGATCATAAAATAGATAATTATAAAAATTATAAAAATAAAAGTCAACATACCATATCCTATAAAGTATATATTTGACCTTGAATATATTTAATACATAACTAACTTCGAACACAAATGAAGACTTTCAAAGTTTTTGGATAAAATTGACCATAATAAGGACTCATTATCTAATTACTAATACTAAAAGTAGATTCATAAGAAACTATAAATACTGAGAAAACTCAAAATTTGATGCAATTGTTTGCATAACTGGATATTAAGAATATATTAACTTCCACCACATTAATATATCAAAATGATTCTTAAGTTATTACGTAAATATCAACCTTTAAATAGTTGTTTATCCTTATTCTACTATATGAAATCCTAACCATTTTTTTCCTTTATGAATTGCTTTAAACCAAACCCAAAGTGATAACTTTCTTGTTTGAAGAGGATGTACCAACAGAAGCTTGGTATTGATACTATACTATTGTGATTCAATTTTTTAATCCATTTTTGATTAGTAATCATCAAACAAGTCGTATCATAATTGTTTAGTGATATCAACATATACTAAAATTAATCACCATACAACAATAACAATAACAACAATCCAGTGAAAGTCCTGCCGATACGTTGGGTTTAGAGGAGATCTATTAGTATGCAACCTTACCACTAACTGATAAAGAGGATGTTTCCAAAAATTAATCACCATACATCGTTTAAAAAATAATATTCAATTGTAATAAACTTGTACCTTAGATCCAAAGTTTTAGTAACTGCTATGGTATTACCAATCTCTTCCGATAAATGTCATCTTTTATCATCATCTTCTTTATTACTATTTGAATCATGTTATTAGAAAAAAATGATCCATTCAAGTATTGTTAATTTTATTTCACACATGTTATCAAAATAAATTTGAGAATTTATACACATTTTTTACTAAAAAAACCAATAACAATGTTAAGTGATAATTTATGCCCTTGCAGCCAATCGATGGGTTGCAATTTAATGTATGACATTAGTTTTTAATTAATAAAAGGCATTCTTTTTATTATGTATTAAATTTATTACATTTGATGTTTTAATACTAAAGGTAAAATTCCGAAATAATTACTATGTAATTGAAATTATGATGAAGTCGTTTATGAGATTCAATTTACATTTATGTATTATTCCTAAATATTCCTAGTTACAGTTTTATCAAGACATGATATAGATGAAATGGTTTAACTAGCGCACATTATGCTTCTTTCTTATGAAGATAGTAATTGATTTCATAAATTAAAGTATGAAGATGTTTAAACTAAT
The DNA here is from genome assembly GCA_026413575.1 of Erythroxylum carthagenense. NCBI lineage: Eukaryota > Viridiplantae > Streptophyta > Magnoliopsida > Malpighiales > Erythroxylaceae > Erythroxylum > Erythroxylum carthagenense. The sequence continues at coordinate 17,025,788 of JANZLD010000004.1, read as the reverse complement.
GTGTAGGTGCTTATTAGAAAATAAGTTCAATGAACTGACCTAACTATGAGGATCTCAAATGAAAAATTACTTATGTGTTTATAGACTTCCTTATAATGATAGTTGTATAATTGATCCCTAAACTTAAGATTATCAAGATATCTTATGTGGGATTTACTACCTTTTGATGCTACTTATAAACTATTATAGGATAATTCTGTCAGTAATACTTGGATACAGTGTAAACCATATAGAAATAATTGAGTAAGTCAATAAAGGATTCATCAATACAAAGTAATTATAGATAATATTCTACTATTCTTGATTGGAAGTGGTTTATGGAATTCTCTAGCTATAGTGAATTGACATTTGAAAAGGTATTTTCAAATATCAATTATAAATCAACTACTAATCAGAAAGAACAAACATTACTAGATACAAAAGAGGAGGCACTATATTGATACTTTGGTCAATTGAAATATTGGATGACGAAAAGATTAAATTATACATCATAACTATGCATCTATATTTTAAGTTGAACTACTTTGACAATCCTGATATTTAGGTGGTCATGATATGTTGTTCGACATCAAATCTTGATATATGATTATAAATTGTTTAATTAGAGAATTAAAGATAAATTAAAAGGAGTTTAATTTATATTATTCTAATTATAAATTAGAATTATAATTTATAATTATTGCCAATATATTATGAACCTAATGGATCACACATATAAAGCAGTTTAAAATAGAAAAATCAATTTCAATTAAGTTGGATTTAATTATAAAGTTAGAGAAACTTTAGGGATCAAATATGAAATATTTGATTTTATTAAAATTAAATTAATTATAGTTAGAGTTATAATTTAATTATAATTGATGTATTTAATTTTAATAAAAATTGATTTAATTATAAAATGTGAAAAACTTTATGAATTGAATGTAAGATATTTGATTTTATTAAAATTAAATTAATTATAATTAGAGTTTGATTTTAATTATAATTAATGGATTTATTAAAAAGCTTGATGCTTTTCCTATAAAAGGGGAACTAGCATAAAGGAGCTAACTCTCCTATTTTTCTTCTCAAGAGTTGATAAATTATTTTGTGGATATTATTAGAGGTTGAACATGTGATCAGCTTGTGGTTGACACATTGAAAAGCTTTCGAAAGGATTTCAACAGAAAAATCGAATCAAATACGATTTTATATTTTATGATTCGATTTAATTATTCAAGTTATTCAATTATCAAGATTCAATTAGAAATCATAAAAATTTTATTTTTCTACTACACCCTTGATTCGATCACGGTTAGTTTCTAGTTAAGTACCTCCAACTTCTCACTAAGTTCTTTGTCAACTACTATTGCTTACTAAAATGCTTCCACAAAATCTAAAAACTCTTATAAAAAGTCCAATAACAAAGGTATGATATTCATGTATTAGTACTTGATCAAGGTAAATAAAATAAATTTTGTATATGAACAGCAAATCCGATGAAACTGATTGGTGTATCAAGCCTGTAAAGCACAATATTTCAAACAAGGATTAATATTGAGAAAACATATTCGAAGTAACAATCAAGCATTCCTTTAATCTAAACTTGCCTTGGCAATGTTAACATGGTTGAAAATACCAATTGAACTTCAAAAATATCAGTCTATTCTTGTAATACAATTATGGTTATGAATTCCGGACCGTACCAGCTGATACGTACCATACTAACCCAAAACTGGCATAATATTTTAAATTTTGGTATCGGATTTGAATATCAGTCGGTGCCGGCCGGTTTTGACTATACCGGTAGGTATGCAATATGATGGCCAAATATCGGCCAGTATAAAAAATTTTAAAAATTTGAGAGACTTTTTTGTAAAATTTAAAAAAAAAATCAAAATCTCCCTCCCTCCCTCCTACCTCTCCTTCCCCCCTTTTTTTCAAAGTTTTTAAAATAATAATAAATATTTTATTACTAA
>JANZLD010000004.1:16713017-16732762 GCA_026413575.1 Erythroxylum carthagenense | reverse complement strand
CTTTATTTTATGAATTATATATGTAATTTTTATACTTATTTAATGAATTATTATTTTATATTTTCAATGGGCCTCAATAATTTTTTTAAAAAATTATTGTCTTATGCATTTAGCGAGGTTATTATTTTATCCCATTGACCCAAGTCGGAACCGGAGAAAATTATTATTTAATCGAGGTTATTAATTTATCGAATATTCATTTATCGAAATTTTACTGTAGTGTAAATTTGAAAGGATTTATACCAAATCTAAGATTTTATATATTTAAAATGTTGAATTTTTATATCAATATTATGGTCTAAACTACACTTTTTATTTTCTTCTTAACAAGATAAACAAGATTGGACGAAGTGCCTAACACGTGTATTCCTTAACTTTGGCTAATGTACGCGGTTAAAAAGATTAGGAGGAAAGGCAATTTGGTGATAGCAGAAAAGGGGCAATTTTGAGGGTCAACACAAGAGTTTCGTATCTTGTCATTGGACCTTGCCAAACTAAATCTACACTCTATGTTGTTGTAATCTAATTGCTTCCCATATATCAATTTCAAAAGGAATACGGAAAATACATAATTTGTTTACGCATGATCATAACAACACGTGGGATTCTGCCACCTGACACCCAAACCCACAGGGCCGACCCCTACGTTTTGGAACCACTTTTGTCCCACGCGCCACTTGATAACCATTCATCTTTTTTTTACGCTCATGCTTTTCTCGTTGAGAACAAATCAAACTTATCTGAACAAAAAAGAAATCCTTCGTAAATATGATTTACTTGCATATAATTATTAGTCATAAAATACTTATTCAGAATTTAAACAAACGTTGGATCATATCTCATGCTTGGGAAAATGAATGACGGCGATCCGAAGCTTGGGCAAAGGGAAGCGTGAAGTGCACGCGCGAATAGTGGGCCTGGTGTGAACACTATCCACAGAACAATACCAACAAAGTAAATAAGAAGTGAAAAATATTAACCCGTATATGCAAACACTCTATCCTATCCTATCCTATCCTATGGCCTCCGGTTATATTTCAAAGGAAAACCCAAAAGGAAACGGAGAAGGGAAATATTAACTTAAAAGGAAAAATAAAATTTAAAAAAAAAAAAGAAAGAAAGAAAGAAAAAAACGCGGCTGTTCTAATTCTATACACCAAAAACCAGAGAGAGTTTCATCTCTCCGCTAATCCCTTCCAACTTTAGAGATCGAACACAAACCAAGCTCATAGCCTTTGGGTTAACACGATTTGTTTTCGTTCAGGATCTTTCGATTGAATTACTCTACTTCTCGGGGTTTTAGGATCATTCGTCTCTAGGTCGGTGATATCGATTGGGATTTTGTGATCGGCCCCATTTCATTGGAAATCCTTTCTGGGTTTTGATGGCTTGTCGGTTTTGTTGAATGGGTCGGTTCCAGTTTTGTGTTTGGATTCGCGGGACAAGAGGTCTCAGTTCCTGTTCTTGATTGTTTTGTGGTGTTATTTTGTTTTACATGATTTCTTTGGGGAGGAGAGATGCGAGAAAGGAGTTAGGGTTAGGGTTAGGGTTTGGCGTTGTGAGAGAGATGGAGGATACTGAGCTTGAAGAAGGGGAGGCTTGCTCTTATCATAATCACAACGATGATGATTGTGATTCGAGCGTGGACCCTGATATTGATCTCTCTTACATAGTAAGCTGTTTCGTTTCCGTTGGCTCTTTTGTTTCTGGCTTCATAACTTATTCATCAGAGATTGATTTAGGTAGGCTAATTATCATGTGTTGACTTCTTTGGTACGTTTAGGATCCAAATTACATGTGCCAGTGGATATTTGATCGTTAATTTTGATTATCCGGAGGTCTTAACATGTTATAATTGTGATCGGTAATGTGATATCGCCTATGCCTGCCTGGAAGAAAATTAGGATAGAAGTAAAGAAAGGCTGTGGGTTCTGAATGAGTGTTAGATAAGGACACAGAGTTTATGGGAGGTTCTTTTTAATAGTATCATTTTGCCAGTCTTAACTGTTTAGAGATCAATTTATGGACTTGCAATCAGCATATCAATTACGAGGATCACATTGTTCAGCTAATGGAAGCATACTTTAGTTTTAGAATTAGATTGAATGATTAAGTTTGTTCACATGCATGCTATAAATTAAGGATTTCGTTTAAGCATACTTGTGTTATTAGAGCTTGCCTTCTTGTTCGTATGATCGTACTCTACTCGGTACATGATCGGGTTTTTGTTTTATTTTTTACATGGTGAAGGGTGAGAAACTCCAACATCTCTTGGGACACTTTCAAAAAGATTTTGAAGGTGGAGTCTCAGCTGAGAATTTGGGTATGTTGAAAGAGAACATATTTGTGTTACTCTCAAACATCTACATTGCATATGAGTAAGCTCATCTTCCATGTGTTATCCGTTTAACTGTGGATTTTAAATTCTACAGGGGCAAAATTTGGAGGCTATGGCTCATTTTTACCTACCTATCAACGGTCTCCTGTATGGTCTCACCCAAGGACTCCACCAAACAACCAGCACAGTGCTTCTAGATCTCCAGCAAATTTTCACTTGGAGGTAGAACTGTTTTGATATCTAGCGCATTACCTGTTACCTTCTTATTCTTTTTCATTTGATTTATGTCTTGCCTCTTTGGCCAATTTTGGGTTTTATTTTACTCAAGCGCGTCAACATAACTTTTGAGAAAGCATAATAGTGTATATAATTTTGGAGGCTAAAAACGCACATTTTTCTTTTATAGGGTGGGCCTGTTAGCTATGTCTGTTCATCAATGGCACCTCAGTCAACAAAGTCTGAAGCTACTTCTACAAGTACATTGTTGCAGCCTGTATCAAAAGCATCATCATCCCTGCATGATTCTGTAAAAAAAGAAGCTTCAATGCCATCAACTTTTCAAGCTGAAAATTTTTCTATAATACATGAATCTAGAAACAAGAAACCTGCTAATTTACCTGATCAGAAGAAGTTGAGAGTTCGAATCAAAGTTGGTTCTGATAACTTGTCGACACGAAAAAATGCTGCAATTTACAGTGGTCTTGGCCTTGATGTCTCACCATCTTCATCACTGGATGACAGCCCATCAGAAAGTGAAGGGATGTCTCATGAACCTCAAGATAGTCCCTTTGAATCTCCTGCGCAAATTTTATTGGTGAATTATCTCATTGATATTTTGATATCTTTATCCATTGTCCATACGTTTCCAGATGTGATATAAAGGTTATGTTATGTTATTTATTTATTCTTTTGGTGCAGATAATGACTTCCTGCCCATTGCCTGGAAGTCAACTGCTATCACCCCTTCCTGATGATCTCATTCACCTGAAAGAAAAGGAGAAGCGCCCTAAAGACATAGGAATGAATGGGTTGAGGCAAGCTCGAGAAAGTTTGGATATAGGAATGAATGGGTCTGATTCCCTGAAAGTTCATAGGAAAGCATCAAGAGATAAAAAATTGAAGTCACTCAATATTAGTGAAATTGCTTCTTGCAGGAATGATCTGGATTCTCAGAGCAGTTTTGATGGTATTCCTCATAAAGATAGAGGCATTGACTCTTTAACTTGTGAGGAGCTTGTGACAAATACCTTAAATCTTCCACTTCTGAGGGACATAGGTTCATCAGACCAAACAAGGGAAGAGACATTAGATCCAATCTTTACGCAAGAGGATGGATGGTTTGAAAATCGAAATGCCAGCATTGTTTCTAAGGGTCGGACAGGTAAGAATGATAATTTCTCTGATAGTGTTTCAGTCAACACAAGAAGTGATGGCCATTGCAAAGGAGAAAAGCCTAAAACTTCAGGGAAAGTGGGTTCCAATGCTTTAAAAGGGAGGAAACATCAAACCTCTGAAGCAAAAGATCATTCCAAGCAGAAGGCCAATAACAAAGCTAAATCCCTTGGGCATGAACTGAAGTCACATTTTGGAAAGGCGTCTTCATCATCTGAGGGGAAAGTGAAAACTAAAAAAAATCAAAGTCATGACAATGTGGAGGTCAGTCCTTCATTGGCAGCCAAAACTAAGAAGAGCACCTATATGGACAAGCATACAACTGATGGTGAGTTAGGAGAGCTAAAATTACCAAAGAACTCTGAAAAAACTGGGGATATGTATAGAGCATTTTTTGGGGACATGGAGATAGAACAAGAAGAAAACCAGATAAGCCCACTGGAGGCTGGTTATGAGGATAGGATGAAGGAGTCTAATTTGGTTGAACTTGGCATGCATGGAACACAAATGGTAACGGGGAGATCCAGTGGTAAGAAAATTCCGAAGCCATCAGCCCCTGAAGCATATCCAAGAGCAGCTTCAAGTGTTGGCCCTCACCCTGGAAACGGGCCTATATCTGATGTACCTCATGCAACAACAGCTCCTGTTTTGATACAAGAGAATTGGGTCTGTTGTGACAAATGTCAGCAGTGGCGGCTTTTACCAATTGGTAAAAATCCTAATGACCTACCGGAGAAGTGGGTGTGTAGCATGCTTAATTGGCTGTAAGTTTCAATCCAGCACCTACATTTTTTGTATGGGTCAATATTCAAAAATGGGATGAATTAGATATTCTAAACAAATATATGAGTGTTAGATTTTAGTATCTTTTTCCATCTGAAAGTTTAACATTTCTGTTGTTGACGCTTTAGGCCTGGTATGAACCGATGTAGTTTTAGCGAGGAAGAAACAACCAATGCTCTCATTGCGCGGTACCAGGCCCCTGCTCCAGAAAGTCAAACTTTCATGCAAAGCAATCCTGGTGTGGTTGCTTCTGGAGAAATTCATCCTGATTATAAGGGCCATGTCAATGGCTTGAATGCAGTTGGTAGCGGGGAAAAGAGTTCATTGAACAGAGACGGTTCCTCTCAGTTGGTGAAGAAGAGTGTAAGATCAAATGATGTGAATAGGTCTTCTTTGGTAAATGAAGCTGACTTGAAACTAAGCAAGTTTGGTGATATAGCTGTGGAGAAGCCAAAGCATAAGCAGAAAGAGAAGAATAAAAAACTTGATTCTGATGGAGGTACTGCATCTGAAATGGTTCTTTTATGTGCGTGTAAATATTCTGATGTAGGATGGGTAGAGGACAGCAGCCATACTAATTGAAAATTGAATTAGGAACACTAAAAGTCTCTTTATTGATATAAATGAAGAAGAGAACTTCAAACTAGTCTTAGAAATCACATCTAGGGATTATAGGGGGGGAAAAAAGGCTTCACACATAGTTTCTAAGAATCCCTCCTAGAAGCTAACCGACAGTTCTAGATGAGAAAGTCTTGCACTTTAACAAACTTAAATGTATTTTAATCTAATAATGAGACTATTTACTAAATGAAATGAAATTCTAGCTAGATAAACTGGTAAGTACTCAAAGATTTTGAAATAAGAAAAGATTTGGAATAAGCCATAGAATAAAGAAATTCTCATTTTACTTTCAAATGGATATGTTTGATACTGATAGATCATATCTTGTAAATTATCTATTTGTCAATTCACGTAAATCTAAATGTGATAAATTTTGTATAAAATCAAACTTTTAGGTAATCTTCATCACATGTCTTATGTAATTTATTTATTTCTGATACAAAATACAGGTAATCCAAAAGTCTCAAAGATGAAGGTTAAAAGGGACCATGATCAGGAGTCCTTTAGAGCCTCCAAGAAAATCAGGACCGAGGGAGTTGTGGAACAGTTTCAACATGGTCGGATCAGTGATAAAGGAGGTGACAGTTTAAGTAACTGCTTACCTTCTGTCTCATCAGGAAAGTCAATGCCTAAACATAACAATTATAAGGATACAAAGCATTCTAGAAAGGAGGAGGTGCAACTGTCCAGTAAAAGAGTGAGGGACACTGATGATAACTTGCATGATGGGCAGATTGATATAGTGGCTTGTGATAGTAGAGATAGTTCAAAAAGAAAGAAAATGAAGGAGAGTCATAATCAACTTCAGGACAGCAGGATTTTGGCCAAGGAGTTCAGTGAGAATGACCAAAGGAAGGAGACGGCACCTGCGTCTGAAGGCAAAGAGTCTAGCGCAAGTAAAAATGGGGGTAAAACAGGCAGAAAAGGTAGCCACGGGAAAACCAAGCGTCTGATACAAGAGCCGGGGATTACCCTGTCTCAGCGAAGCTTAGATGGTGCGGATTCTTCAAGAAGGAACTCTGCATCTCTGCATCGTGCTGTGGCAGCTACTTCTAGCTCTTCAAAGGTCTCCGGTTCACATAAAACCAAAGCCTATGTCCACGATGTTAAAGGCTCACCAGTGGAATCTGTTTCTTCATTACCTGTGAGAGTTTCAAAGCTAGATAACCTTACATCTGAAAGAAAAGGCCTGATTAAGAAAGAAGATGACTTTGCTGATGCTGGCTTGTTGGACAAAGTGACTGGTTGCTCAGGTCCTAACATGCGATGTCAAATTGAATCAACATCTTTGGATCAATTTCATGCTGATGAAAGACAAAATGAAACTCAAGGTAATCAAAGTGTTTCTCATTCTAGGAAGGGATTCTCCTCACTGTCCAGGGACAAAAATAGGAATTCTAACTCTGAGAGTGGGAATGGTAATGCCAAGTTCCTTGATTCTGTTGGCAAGCAAGCCCCTCCTTGTGAAGTAAGGCCTACTGGTAAAAAACAAATTGCTGAGAAGGGTGGAATCAAGTCTAATGAAGATGAAAATATATGCACTGACACAAAGGGCTCATTATCCATGATCGATAACTGCAAAAAAGACATTAGATCCAATTCTGAGGGACACATTGACCCAGATATAAAAGTAAATAGTATTTGCATCTATGATGCAACTTCTACTCCAAAGCAGAGTATGCTAGCTGACTGTGAGATCTCTGGCAGAGGAAAGGCACTCTCATCAACTCCCCCTAGGAGAGCTCAAAATGAGACATTGGCCAACTGCAATCAACTGGTTTGTGGGCCTCAAAAAGGAAATGGACAAAATGGTTTATCTGGTAATGCTGATAATGCATTAAAACTTTCACAGCAAATCAAAAGGGCTGATCACCCTAATGGAATTCATTACGATAATTCTAGAAACTCCATGTCAAATGGGCATAGGAGCAGGGATCTTGAAGCCGCAAGTCCAGTTAAGAGGGATTCCTCTAGCCAGGCTGCAAACAATGCTGTGAAAGAGGCTACAAATTTGAAGCACATGGCGGATCGTCTTAAGGTTATTATTGTTAGATGGTTTAGGTTTTGAAATACGTTTTTTTTATAAATGAAATTCCTTATTTATTTTCCTCAAAACTCACTGAATTTTTTATTATTATTTATTTTTAGAAGAACTCTGGGTCACAACCTGAGAGCACGAGGCTGTACTTTGAGGCAGCCCTTAAGTTTCTTGATGGAGCTGCACTGTTCGAAAGTTGCAACATCGAGACTGCCAAAAGTGCAGAGATGATTCAGTCAATGCAAATATATGGTAGCACTGCAAAACTCTGCGAGTAAGTTGAAAAGTCTACATTTTGATGAGGCTATATTTCTTTCTGTAATATATATTACATGTGATTCTGTCAAAGAATTTTTAGAATCATAAAATACTGTTATTTGAACTTGTTTTTTCTTTGATTATGATGTTTTCTATCCTAGTGATTGGGTGGTGTTAATTGTGGGATGAACTTAAAACTACCATCACACCATGCTGGGACATCTAGGCACTGCAAATTTGTACAATGTGCTTGCAGTGTAGATTTCCATCATAGCTTGAATATGAAACTGTTAAAATGCTGCTCTATTCAGTGTGACATGATTGTTTAATGAGAGGGGACTGGGGTCATGCTTGTGCTGATATATACGGACCCAATGACAGCCGCTGCTTTTTTTAGTCCTTTATCAATCATATTTCTGGACTATTTTCTTATTGTTCTGCATTGATGATTCTTTTGTAGTCAATAGAGAAATTCCACCTTTATTATCCTTACTAAATCTTGTAATATTTTAGGTTCTGTGCACACGAGTATGAGAAGTTAGAAGACATGGCGGCAGCTGCTTTGGCATACAAGTGCATGGAGGTGGCATATATGAGGGTGGTTATTTCTTCGTATGGCAATGCAAATAGAGATCAACATGAGTTGCAGAAGGCTCTACAAAAGATTCCTCCAGGTTGTAAAATAATTGTTATGAACTTACTCATTCTAGAACATGAATATTTTATGAAGCGCTTAATGTTAGCATGACTGATGTTTTATACCTGGTCCTTTCCTTTGGCTGGAAGCATTGTGTTTTTAATACTTCTATTCTAGGGAGAGTTACTCAGTACTTTTGGTCTGCGAATTTTAATGCCTGAAGGTTTTGTTTTGGTGCACATTTTTTATTCTGTATATGGAGTTCGTTTCAAATCAGTAACAACTTTCTTATGCCGTTGTGCTTATTAGGTTGCACCTTTAGCAAGTTTAGGATGACATTTTTGTTTCATTGATGTGTACTGTAGTATGCAACACGAGTATTCTCTGCCAAGAATTTTTTCCAAATAACTAAAAAAAATTTTGTTATGTTATTGTGATACTATCTGACTGGATTTGCAAGTTTAGGGTGTTAATTTGTTTGGAGTCATTCTATGGTAGCTTAACAACATTTGATGGTTATATTCTCCTATTTCACCTTAAAGATGCAATTTTGATTGCACTGTGAGCTTAACTTTCTCAACTTTTGAATGAATCATTCAACTATCATTAAGGAAAATTGTGTAAACTCATTGTTCTTATCACACCATTGTCAGGTGAGTCACCATCTTCCTCTGCCTCCGATATTGACAACTTGAACCACACAACTTCAGTTGATAAGGTTGCCGTAGCTAAAGGCGTTAGCTCTCCTCAAGTGAATGGAAGCCACGTAATTACTGCTAAAATTCGTCCCAGCCTTGCACGATTGCTCAATTTTGTAAGTGTATTTCTACATCATATAGAAACCTATAGCTGTTTTTCGATCACTCTGGATGCAGTTTAAGGAAGGTTAAAAAATATAAAATAAATAAATAAAGGTTAAAAAAATCTGAAATGAACTAATCTCCCCTTTCAACAATTGTTGGTAAATAATTTTGAAAAAAACAATTGTTGGTAAAAGGCTTCCGGTTTATATTTCTCGTCATATGTCCAATATCATTGTACTACTTGAGATTTGTATGTGTCAACGTGTACAATGCTTTGTTGATACTGAATTTGGTACTCTGGTACCTTACTAAATTGCTGATTATTTATCTTCAGACACAGGATGTGAGTTCTGCAATGGAAGCCTCTAGGAAATCACAAATAGCTTTTGCAGCAGCAAATGCCAGAACGGCAGATGCTCAGAGTGGAGATGGTATGTTTTCCATTAGAACAGCCCTTGATTTCAGCTTCCAAGATGTAGAAGGATTACTACGTCTTGTGCGACTTGCATTGGAAGCTATTAACCGATAAAAGTCTGGCTGCTGATGGCGTGATTTAAACTGGGGAAGATGTATCTGTTTGGTTGGTGTGTTCTGGGGTCAAAGCCTCCTAGAAAAAGAAAGAAGACTGGCTAGATGTCTCTGATGCATTGCTTCTGTTGAAGGACCTGCTTTCCCCAATCGCCAACTCAATGTCCTGCTGTATACATGTGTGATATACAAAGAGAAATGCGGAAATACAAATGTATATTTGTATCATACTTCAGCTCTTCCTTGTGGGGATAAGGACTGCACTTAATTCCATTTTTAGAGCGGTGTCCATGAATTCTGATTTGCAAGACTTCCACCGACGACACAACTAAGAGGAAAAAAATAGGAGGATTGTTAGATGTTTCAACAAAATTGTGATTGAAGAAATAAATCAATAAAGACAGAGTATACTAACTATGGATTTTGCCGGGGTTGTAGAGTTATATAATATCAAGAGTATATATTCTTACTTGAAATTGTTTTCATTTTTGGGGTGGACTCCTACTTTGGTATTTGGCTTTGATTTGTTATACATTCATTGAAGACATTGTAAAGGCAACTGTAGAATATGTAGTATCAGTATAGTCTCAGTAACCGCTTCTGTTTGGTTCAAGCAATACGAGCAGAAGCTAAACTACATTGCTGTCTGAGGTTGGCTACTTCATCTTTTGCTTTCGTTCTTCATACGTAACTATATCTCTCGTGAATACAAAATTGATTCTGCTTTATCATGCAGGTTACTTTGGAAATCGGTGTTGGGGCAATTTTCCTCTGCTGTTGATGGGAAACTAGGACAGACTAGTTTATTGTTTGCATAGTGGAAGATAGTAATGCGACTCATATCACGTCATCCAATTGTTCTTGTTGGAAGGTTTGAAGAGAATCACTGGCCATGTATATCTTTGTACAAAGCACTGTCTATATGTTCACTTAGCTCTCTCTTTGGCAGTGGTCCATGTGTATATACCCATGAGCTTCTTCCTTCGTATTTAACAGGTATAGCAACTCTATATGGTTTTTAGTGAAAGTGCAAAGAAGTTTGTTTGCAGCAAGAATTATTTTAGTTTGTATGTTTGGGTCTGAAGCTGGTGATATTGATGAACAGGTACTTTCTAATATCCTTCTCGTGGACATTGCGACAAATCTATGATCAATCCTCCAGAATCCAGATGTTAGAGAAGCAACAATAGGGATTGTGGGAGTATCGTTATCGACCGAGTTGATGGATGCATTGTCGTTGTCAGGAAATTTGTCTTCTGTTGTACATAAAAAGTCATGGAATGGAACTTCCCCTTGTTGCCTATTGGAATAGAAAATTGTGATAATGCTTCAAGAAGTTGTTATGGCACAGCCTAAGCCTAACTTAACACTTGAAACCTTACGCAGCATGCATGTATTGTATATGGTTAATTATTTATCACTTGTTCTTCTAACCCATAAAAATAGACAAATGAGTTAATGTAATCTTTCCTTTATAAAGAGGCTGTTTTGTTTTGTGAGTTAAACATGTAATCCTATGGTTTTAATTTTATCTAGGCTAAGTCTCATCACATTGCATCTAGTACTCTGATCATTTCAATTCAATGACCATCTAAGTCTTGTGGGCGTCTCAACCTTTTATTTTTGGTACAACAGAAGCAACAAATAAGCGTTAACGGCTAAATGCGATCTCTTGTGCATCAGCGCGCAAATGGTTATTAATACTAGGAGGAGGATTGTGTCAGACGCTGTCCTCTCAGATGTTACCCGAACTCAAGCGAGCTAAGAAACCGGCGCATTAATTACCTTCGCGAAGAGCATGAGTTATTTTAGTAGTCAAGGGATGAAATATTAAAACATTCGGAGGAAGGGCTAGACAACACAGCGCTTCCATAGAATCAGACTTAATCATAAGGCCATTGCAATGAAAAGCTCCGGCAAAAGCGAGCTCATAACGGAGGGCTAAGAGTTTCTCTACCATGATGTTGGTGATCCCAACACCATAAGAAAAGCTTGTTAGCCAGTTACCTTGACTATCCCAAATCAGGCCACGACCTCCGCCTACCTAGAGCTACGCTTAACACTCCTATCCAAGTTGAGTTTGAGCCACCCAACAGGAGGAAGAACGCACATGACAAAGAGCGTGGGTTGAGGGGTAGGTTGCGCATTATAGTCACTAAATTGCAAATTCCTTATCCACATGAGCTGCGTCTTCCTCGTTCCTCTCTTCTCTTCGCCTTTTCTTTTAAGACTAAAAAGTTGTTTGAAAATAACTGAAATTGAATTCAATTTATCTGTTTCGAAACGCAGAAATAGAATAGTTCAATTCATACATATAATTAAAAATTATTTCTTTTATAAATTGAATTCACTTTTTTAAGTATTAAAATTGAATCAATGCGTGAATTCAACAAGGATATGAAAATTTTTCACCCATTTTTGCCTGACAAATCATATTTATATATGATTATTAATCGGATTAATTTTTCTTTATTTTTTATATTTAAAAATTATAATTTTAAATTAATTATGAAATTATTAATGTAAATTTAGAGAAATATGGATTTTTAAAAAATAAAGAATAAATTATGAAATATTTTGATTAAATTGTATCAATTTATGTGTTATATCTTTTTTAATTTTATAATAATAATTAAAAAAATTCATATTTTTTTAGTCAAGAGTAAAAATGTTATGTGAAATAATTGAATTCATTTTAATTGTATTCTAAATAGTTTAATTGAATTTAATTCTAATATTACTAGATTTGTTTTAAATGATATAAATTGAATTCAATTCAATCTTATTAATGTAGTTGAATCTAATTCTTTAATATAATTAATTCGAAAATTTCCTAACTAGAAAAAAAAAAAAAAAAGGACGACTACAAGCGCTTCACTTCAATTAAATCTCAGACCTAAACAATACAATACAATACAATAAAATAAGACACAATACAGCTAAAGAACATCAACATGGGTTCCAGATTTTGCAATTCAAATCCCGTTGTCAGATCTTACCTTCTCTCCAGATTCTCTTTTCGCAATCCTTCTCTGCTCCAATCCTTCAATTCTCACTTACGAAACGATGACGCATCCTCTTTTCATCACAAAATCCCTAGAAGGTGGCATTTCGGCCATTCTCATGAGCATCCCCGTCACGAGGAGGGCGACAGCATTTTCCGACTCGGCCTCGCAGCTGACATTGCCTTGGCTACCGGAAAGTCTTTGACTGGTTATGTCACGGGGAGCACTGCCATTATCGCCGATGCAGCGCATTCAATCTCCGATATTGTAATTTCACCCACCCTTTTCTTTTTTCTTTTCTGTTCGGTTAGGCTTTGTAATTTAGGAGTTTAAGTTACACTGCTAGCAATTTCTTGTTCTTTCTTTCTTTGTTTGGCGTTTGTAAATGTTACTTTTCTGATTATTATTATTATGATTAATCATTTTAAGAAAGTTTGACTATAACTGATAAATAATGTGATTTGCAGGTTCTTAGTGGAATTGCTTTATTGTCGTTCAAAGCTGGACGAGCTCCAAAGGATAAAGAACATCCATATGGTCACTTATAAATTTGTACCTACTAACTACTCCATTCATCTGTAGAATATGCATATACATGTCCTAATCCGTTTAGTACAATTTGTTTGCTCTGTGGAAGAAAATTGCTTTTGATGCTGCTTCTAGATATGTAATGACTTCTCCTTACCGGTTTCTGGTTTTGCCTTTACCTCCTTCAGGGCATGGAAAATTCGAAAGCCTAGGAGCCCTTGGGATTTCGTGCATGCTTTTGGCAACTGCTGGTGGTATTACGTGGCATGCTTTTGATGTTCTGCTTGTATAATTTCTTTCCTGTATTGTTCTATCTTTCTCATTTCCCGTCATAGGGACAACCATTATGAGAAATTCCATGCACATTCTTAAATGAATTTAATCTCTTAATGAGTTCAACATATTTTTGTATCATTCTTCTTAGCTAATATGCTTTCTAATGTGTAGGGATTGTGGCCAGCAGCACCTGAAGTAACTAACCATTTGCTGTCTAATGAACATGGACATAAGCACAACAATGATGGTGCGCATCATCATGAAATTGACATGGACCACCCTATCCTTGCATTGAGTATGACTGTTGTGTCCATATCGGTTAAAGAAGTGTAAGTTGCAAACTTGTAACTCAGTTTAGAGCCTTTTTTATGCTACCTATTCTTTCAGCCTTCTCAATCTGACAACACTCAAACCTTCACAACCCTCTTTAGCTCCCTCTCCTTTCATTGATGACATCCCAATTAGTTCCCATTACATGAATAAGTTGATTATTATATCAAAGTAGCGATGCTTATTGGAATATAACTAGGTAAGCAGACATATTTGTGACTGTCTGTGCCTTCCTTCTCCCAAGGGCCTCACATTCATTGATAACGTTTGTTTTTGCCACAGTTTTCTTTCCATTTTAACTATATGGTTACATATTTCTGATCATTCTGCTGTCATTGCGCTTCTGTTGAAAACTTGTGCCAGCTTTGGCACTTTTAATTTTGTGCTTTTGACAAGTTCACAACTTCTTATATTCTTCTTGATGCAGTTTTTCTTCTCAAATGCGGTCTTTGTTTTTGGCAATTTAACCTGATTAGGCTATGTTAACTGTAGGTTATATTGGATAACAAAACGAGCTGGGGAGAGACATGGCAGTGGATTAATGAAAGCTAATGCATGGCATCATAGGGCAGATGCAATTTCATCTGTTGTTGCTCTTATTGGAGTTGGTAAGAATCATTGGCTCATGTAATGTAGTTAGATTTTGGTCTTAATTGGTTCAAGAATACACTTAGGTCCAAGTATATGAGGAATACACTTGACTCTAGTTCGCCTGTCAGTTTCGGGTTTATCCCAAATTCTCATAAGTTCTTCTGTAGGATAGTTTTGTAGGCATAAGTTGACAAAGCATCTGTTAACCGTTACTTTAGGAGGCTCAATTCTTGGAGTTAAGTTTCTGGATCCCCTTGCTGGGCTTTTTGTTTCGGGAATGATATTGAAAGCTGGACTGGAAACTGGATATCAGAGGTATACTTCCTTACTTGATTACACGTGCCCTCGTATCTTTGCTGCTTCTTATGTACCTGCAGATTGACCTTCTTAATCATGTAGAAACATTTGGGTATGAAATATGTGTGTAGAGTTTAAAGATATCTATATGTATATGGCACAATTGTATTAAGCAGTTCTCTCTATGTCTAGTATAGTTATAGGTTGTAACCAAGAACTTTCTTGCTTAAATTAGCTTTTCTTTTATCTAGCAGATTTTTAACTGTTGGTAATGGCTGCTTTTGCATTCATGTTTCCTTGTTTCCGACTTGGAATTCTAAAATTTCACCTGGTTTTCTATGAGAACAACATATATATATATATTTTTGGACAAATCACTAACACCTTCTTGGGGAATGATGACAGTGTCATGGAATTGGTGGATGCTGCAATTCCAGTGGAGCATTTGGAATCTATAAAGGGCACAATACTACAAGTGGAGGGAGTCAAGGTTATGGATTAGAATCTGTTGCGTTAATATTTGCAAATTACTAATTTTCCGGACTTCACCTGCTAACTGTAGTACAAGTTTTATTTTTTTATGCCCTTCATTTATTGATCACCACTTATGTACAGCTCAAATCACATGGGCTTTAGATTGTTATGTAAAATAATATGGAGATTGATTCTCTGACTTAAAATCATAGTCTGCTAAGGGGACAAGAGCAGTTACACAATAGACTGTTACTTGCAACAGGCTTGCATATTCCATATGATAAAATTGGTGTAAATATTCATTTATACATAACATTGTTTACATTGTATAGTTTGCCGAGAAAGAAAACAATTAAAAAGAGAACACTGTGTAGTGTACAAATAGAAGTTTGTTGCAGCATGAAACCTTTGAAGCCTTTAGTGTCTTATCTCAAATTTAAGATTTTGCGTGGATTGAATATGTGTTCTTCCCATTGTGTGTAATATTTGCAACTTTTAGCACATCATAAATTTTGTTTTAATTTGATGTAGATTTGATCGGATAGATACTGATTGTCCTGGCATTAGTGACATCTTACTGAAGGAATTGATTATATATTTTTGTCTTTAATGTCTTCATGCACCTTACTCTGGAATCTTCCGTATTGTTAATAGGGATGCCATCGGTTGAGAGGAAGAAGAGCTGGTTCATATTTGTTTCTTGATGTACATATTGAGGTTGGTTCTGGTCGATGCCCAAGTATTTGATTCTTAAGCACTTAGCTCAAAAAGTATACTGAAATATCTAGAATTTAGTTTTAGGCTTTTGATTAAACTACGGTTTTGTTTGTGGGAATAACAGGCTTATTAGTTCTGATTTGCAGGTAGACCCCTTCTGTAGTGTAAGTGCTGCACATGGAATTGGTGAAAGAGTGCGTCACGAAATTCACAAGTCGTATCCTGCAATAGCGGAGGTTTACATACACATAGGTAGGCTACACAAAGTATTATGTGCAGTATGTTGAGCAGTAATTGAACTGAAGATGGACATAGATTTTGATGCTCGGTAATAGAAATAAATAAAGTTAAAAAAGGAAAGAAATTCTTAGTTGTTTGTTGCCCCATTTTAACTTTCATGGGCATCCCTCTTAACCCAAGTCCCCCTGAAATGCTTTAGTTGATTGCATGCAAATAATTGAAGACATAGTTTCTGCAAATATAGAATACAGCTGAATCTGTAACCTTGAATTGATAATCGTTTATTCTATTTAATACACTTTCAAGAAGTTGGGTTATAAACTTGACAAAATGACTTGTAGACCTTACCAGGAGCGGACGTGATTCAAGTGTGAATAATCGTTTGAGTATGGATTCATTGCTCAAATCTTTTTAATATTTTATTGATATAAAAACTTGATGCTAAATCTTTCTCACAAATTATTTTCTGGTCATAATTAATGTTTGTTTTTACTTTCATGAAATGAAAATTTGCAGTTATGAACATGTAACCTAAAGATGGTATTTTAGTGAACCTCTTTTAAACTTCATTTAAGGAAGCTTGTTGCTTTTATCGTCTTCTTTGTTATTTGTAACCAGGCAGTTGACGCCAAATCTCCCAGATTACTGTATAATATATCATGATTCAAGTAGTTACAAATATTTACGTATTTATTTCTCAAAAAAATATTTACGTTTTTGCAGACCCTGCATTTCTAACCTCTCTTCCCAACACGAAGGATGAATGGGAGAATTTGGAACAAACATCCAATATCTCTTTGGAGGACGAAAACATCAAAACAATTGTTTCTGATATTCTCTCGTCAAAGTTTGGGCAGGTAGTCCTTTATTTTGTGTTCTTGCCCATTGCCAACGCATTGAGGTTCTCCTGTATGTATGTGTTATTCTACATACAAACATGAAAATTTGTTGTGGCCATTACCTACGTCTTTCGCCAATTTAATGAAATGGTCTTAAAATTTTCACCTCTCTTCCGCATCTAGGTAAATACTAGTCACTCAGCATTCATGTTCTGCGGTATGCTTGCTAAAATTTCCCTCCTTATTTTGGGTAGAAAATGGAGATTGAGCGCATCACTCATCACTCATTGCAAGGCAAGATATTTCTTCAAGTTGAGGTTTCAATGCCCCACAACATCCTGGTGGAGTAAGTTTGTAGTGAAGTCCAACTTCTTTTTGTGGAATCTTGAGGGTTAGTGGTATTGATCATATAGTGCCCTCATTTGCAGGAAGGCAGTGGGAGTGGCAGAAGAAGCTGAAAAGGAAATCTTCAGGGTAACATCCGATGTTACTCAAGTCAGCTTCCAACTCAGACTGGGTCCTCCTATCTTCAAACGAGCAGAGAAGGAAACTAGGTCAGATGGCAACTAGCTGTCAACTACATTGCTTTGCCTAGCATGGAATCATAACCAGTACCAAACCAATATCTTTAGTAACTCCTGACAAAGCCGTTTGTAAGGCTTGTATAACTTCTCCTGTAGCCATTTCGTGTAGTCTATATTACTCCAGCGATCTTACAAGAATGATTAGATTCTGAGCTCATGACAAATTTAGGTGCCTTCTCTAGTTCATTTTCATCCGTAAGCTGGCGAAATTACTTTTATGGTCTGTATAAGCTTTACCTTTGAAAATATAAATTTTATCCTTCCCGGTCAAGAAAACCGAAGAATTAATCATATCTGACCTAATCATAGTGCAAAACACTTCTAAAGAATGACAAAAGGGTTTGGGTCTGACCAGCTCGACCCAAAGGCAAAAGTTAAATTTGGGTTAACTGAAGGTAGAACGAGGCCAAGCGCTGTCGAAATGCACCAACGATTTGAGCTCACTTCAGAACAACATTTTCACTAGTAACTACATGTCTCTCAAATATAGCTCGTATACAAATTTTAAGAGAGAGATAAAGCCAAATCTCTTAACTACTTGTTTAGTACAAAGTTCCTTTCAAAAATACATGAACGGAAGCTGAGGAAATCATCTTACCGGAAAACCAGTTTATAATTATTGCTACAAGGAGGAGTCGTTTAAGCTTATATAGAATATGTCATTGAAAAGAATCTCTTTGAATCGAAGAATAAAGATGAAGAAAAGCAAATGAAATAGAAAACAAAGAGCCAGTGATCAGATAATTGTAGTCTGGATGTTGTTTGGTCGACATTATATATATTCCGACATCATCTTCATCACATCATTGGCTCCGCGTAATCTTAACAAGAGATAAACAAACACTAACAATCGGAGGAAAAATGTAAAGAGATTGGAGGAGGATAAGGGCTCAGAAGGATCCATTGGTGTTGTTTAATCACAAGGGAATCAAAATCCCTCATAAAATAGGTAGTTCTCAACATCCTTGCCCCTCCAACAACAACATCAACAATCTCATAATATTTCTTTCAAATGTTTTTCTATCGACATAACAAAATTGAAAAGAAAAGAAACTTCAGCAGCACAGACAGAGACGGAGAGGGAGAGGAAGAGGAAGAAGAAGAGGAAAAAGACTTCAGACACAGAGTACCTTGATACCGCCTCTCTGTTATATATAAAGGATTTCCGAAGCGTAACCAGGTAAGGTTTAGGGTTAGGGTTAGGGTCTGAAAGATTTGCTGAGACAATGGAATTACCAGAATGCCATCACTATTGTAAAAGAACTCAACTTAGGCCCTTCGAAATTCTTTCCACATTGCGTAGGCCCAGTAATATTATTTTGTTAATGTTATTTTTGAGTCCAAAGTAATATTATTTTGTTAATGTCTTTTTAACAATTTGATATTATCATTTTTCGCTGTAAATTACGATGACAATTAATTACAATTATATTGTTTTTTTCATAAACCGAACTTTTGATTTTCTATTGTCCTATAATTAATGGACTACTAAAGATAAGATTTACTTCCTATCATTTGTCCTAAAATTTAAGTTTTAGCAATGTACAAAAAACTTAATATTTTCAAAAAAATATAAAATAATTTTTAAATTTATCTATTTGAAGTTTTTATTTTAAGAGCTTATTAACTACTTAAATAAGTAAATAACTGGTGTGAACTTTTAAAAATAAAATTTAATTAATTTTAAAGCTATAATTTTCATTTAACGATTTATTATTTCAAGAGACATCTCGATTATTTAAAATATGAATCCTTTTTGCTCTAAAATCTGGAAGAGAAGATCGTTCGACATCTTGATATCATGTATAAATTACACATATTTCACATTAATTATCTATTTTTGAGTGATAAAATGCTTGTAATTATAGATTATAAATATATATTTTGTGTTTTATTGAGTATATTGAATATTTTGATCAAAATGTTCTTGAAAGTGTCTATTTAGGAGTTTTAATTAGATACGATTTATTTTGGTTGTAAAGTCACAATAAAAGTGGGATCTTTTAGGTTTAATCGATGAAAGTGGGATCTTTTAGGATTAATTGATCTTATCTTTTATCCCTTGTTTTAAGGAAGGTTAGATAGGCTTTTGAGATAATACAAGGGATAAAGGTGCACCGGTCCCATCTCCTATCCTATGAGTTCATTTTCATCTTCTACATTGTTTATTTTTCTTTTATGTTGTTTTTGAAAACCACTTGCAATTAATTTTTCTAGATAAAGTTTAATTGAAGTTTAATTCTTTCATAATTATGAGATCTAATCGTTCCTTTGTATTCTTTTGTTCTTTAGTATTTGTATTTCTTTTAAAGATTATTAGCATTATTGTTTTGTTTGATTGATAAAAAAAACTGAAACCGAAGCTTCCAGAGAAAAGAGTAAATAAAATTGAACTTTATTTATTCAGCCGTAAGTAAGTTTACACAATAGTCTGATGTGTCTATATACAAAACAGTAAAACAATAC
>JANZLD010000004.1:16690316-16711375 GCA_026413575.1 Erythroxylum carthagenense | reverse complement strand
TTAATGCTACAAATGAATGTTGGGAAAATCTATTTAAGGTAAAATATATCTTTTGTTTTGTTAATATATCATATTATCTACTATTCTTTCTCATTTATTTTTTTTATCATTATAGGTGCATAAAATGGCTCACAGATTCAAGAAAAAAAATGTAAGAAATTTTTAGACTTGTGTCATATTTTTGGAGATACTACTACAACTGGTGTGCATGCACATCCATCAACTAAATCTCCATCGAATAGTACACAAGAGGAACATGAAAATGATATTGATGAAAATTACTCGTATAATGGAAAAGAAGATCAAGATAAAAGTTCCCCGTCTACAAAAAAGAAGTCTCCTAAGAATAAGAAGGCAAAGAAGACACATTCTAATATTGTAGAAGAAGCCTTACTTATATTTAGTGAACAATCAAAACGGAAGAATGATTTACTTGAAAAAAAATTGAAGGAAACATCATCCACCGCAGAGAGTAGATCTCAAGAGTCTAGCATAATGATGGAATGTCTGGATTCTTTAGATGAATTGGGTGTTGATGGTGTGCAATATGGAAAAACTGTAAAGGCTTTACACGATTCTCCACTTTATAGGGATATTTGTTTAAAGATGAAACAAACAAGGAAGTTGGATTAGATTATGTCACTTTAGTTATATATTCATGTTATTACATATTGAATTTTTATTGATTTGACACTTTTATATTAAGCACTATTCTATATTTTGAACATTTTTAATTTATGCTTTGTATGAATAGTTGACTTAATTTTAAGTTTATATTTTGTATGAATATTTTTCTATATTTGATTAAATACACTTGATTGAATATTTTATTAATTATTTAATGATGACATTGTAGATACATGGATTTCTTATCAGATTTCGAATCAAATTATGATGATAAACTGAAGAAGGTAATCATTATTGTTGTAGTTGTAGGAGAGAACAAATAATTTCAGTTACAAAAGCAACCACGTAGAACTTCTACTCTACCAGGTCATGATTGGATATTAGAACTTTTGAATGGAAATCCTACAAGGATTTATGAAAACTTAAGAATGAGAAAAACAATCTTCTTAAGCTTATGTGATGAGTTGAAGAGTTTAGGAGGCTTAAAGGCAACAAATCATTTGACTGTGGAGGAACAAGTAGCAATTTTCTTGATGACTATAGGGCATGGTGAGACAATTAGAGTCAATGTAAAACGCCTTCAACATTCGACCTGGACAATTTCGAAGTACTTTCGAAAAATCTTATATGCAGTTACTCGTTTTGCAAAAAGAGTCATTACTCTACCATCTTTTACTAATAAACCTCCTGAAATTCAACATAATTCAAAATTCTTTCCATATTTTCAGGTACATTCATATATTTAATTACTATTTCAATTATGTCCTTATAATTAAATTTTATTTTAATATATTTTTTAATTTTTAGGATTGTATAGGAGTAATAGATGGTACTCATATTGATGCACATGTTTCGACCGATGAATAAATACCATACAGAGGCAAAAAAAATTAATCCAACCCAAAATATTATGTGTTGTTGCTCATTTGAAATGCGTTTTATATATGTAATGGCGGGATAGGAAGGCACTGCAAATGACTCTTGAGTTCTTTTGGAAACAGTGACAAATCCAGCAAATCAATTTCCTATGTATCCATAAGGTATTATTTTATTTTAAATAAACAAAGTAATTATGATTCATTTTAATATCTTTTTGTTAATATTATATTCTTTCTATGTTAGGTAAGTACTATTTGGTTGACTCGGCTATACTAATATGCCTGCATTTCTTTCACCATATTGAGGTGAAAGATGTCATTTGCTAGATTATAAAGGTAGAGGAAGACCTCAAGGTCCACAGGAATTGTTTAACTACAGGCATTCTTCATTAAGAAATGTTATTGAAAGATATTTTGGAGTTTTAAAAGCAAGATTCCCTATACTTAAAAATATGTAGAGTTATGATATAAAGAAATAAAAATACATCATTATTGCTTGTTGTATTATACACAATTATATTAGAATGTGTGGACAAAGCGATGAATTATTTGAAAGTTGTGTTGAAAATGAAGAACAAATTAGTGGAAGTGAAAATGAAGATGCAAATTCTCAAGTGGAGTATAATATCACTCCAGCACAACTTCGAGGTATGTCTTGGAAGCGAGATGAAATTGCTAGACAAATGTGGAGTGATTATATTATTTCTAATTAATTTATGTTTCTTTTTGTAAATGATAGTACTATTATGTTTTCAAGAACTATAGTATGATGGACATATTTTTATTTTTTTGTAATCATGATGGACAGATTTTATTGATTAAAACGACTTAATATAATTTCTGATTTATGTAGTTTTATTATATACAATTAATGTGTAATTTTTTTAATAATATTTTATTTGCATATATTTAATTTTAGCTATAATGATAATTAATTAATTTAAAAATATAATGTATTATATTATAATTATTACACATAATAGTATAATTACAAAAGAATAGAAACATGATAATAAAATCAAACATGTTTTTGTTTTTAGTTTTTATTAGAAATCTCAACCAAACAGATTTTTATTTTCAGTTTTTATATTACAAATCTCAACCAAGCAGGTTTTTGTTTTTTTAGAAAAAAAAAACAGAAACAAAAAAACAGGAAACAAAAACCAAAAACAATAACAGAAAAACAAAAGTGAAATCAAACGACCCCTTAACTTATCTCAATCAAAATTAAATAAATAAATTTAATTAAGAAACATCTTTCTTAATTATTTAGAAAAATGCTTTTCTTAATTTTAAAGAGTCTAATTAATTTTAAAAATAATTAATTGTAATTTTAGGAACCATTTTTAAATTAATTATGAATCAATATGATTATTCATCTTAATCATATTAAGAAAAATAATTATTTTAATTTTAAAATTGATTTATAATTAATTTAATTTAATAATTCAACCCTCGAAAAATTAAACTAAATTCCAAAGGATAATCCTAATAAAATAAGCCTTAAAAACAATTAGTGAACACTTTCCCAAATTTATGAGGAATTTAAACCTGATTAATTTTAATGAAAACAGTTAAAATTAAAACGGTCAAAAACAAAAGGGTAACTGTTTGGCACGTGAATGGGGTGCATGATCATTTTCCATCAGGTTTTCCGATAATATTTACACGCTGCCACATCGTTCCTGCTCTGTCGCGTATCTTGCCCACTGGAACTGCTAAGTCGCGTTGCCCACTGGCCGCTTGCAGTTTCACGTAACATTTACTCTAACTGGCAGTTGTTTAGATGCGTCTCCACATCTGATGGCCTGATGCGACCTATGCTAGTCAAAGACGAGCCCATCTCATGGAGCTGCTCTGGCCAATGCACAGGAAATACCCTAACAGTCATTGCCAGCGTGAATACCAGCAGAGTCACCACTACCGCCATCTCCACGCTGCTGTTCTCCAACTCGCTATAAACCAGTCACAATCATAAGCCCACAAAATTTGACCCACTGGTCGCCAGCGTCCAGCGACGGCCATAGCTCAGCCACAAAACGCAACAGACACAGGCAGTATTACACAAAACAAGAAAAAACACAGACATATATACATCAATTCTGGAACAAAATAATAGGCATATATAATTTTAGAATACAAGAACAAAGGCAATCATCATTAGGGGAATTAAAAATTCCAGAAGCTTTAATCAGGATTTCTAGTTTAGTGGATTAGGGTTTATCGGGTATTAATATGAAATCCTTTTCAGATTTAGGTCACAAACTTTTTATGATTCAATTCTAAAATTATAACCAATAACAATCATGTATTTTCAATCAATTTATAGAATTAAAATTTGGTGTTGATATCACTATTGGAAAACCAGGCTGAGATCTGATATTGACTGCAGTAAAATAATTACGAAACTTTTTCACATATTGGTGTCCCAAAAACTAAGACCTCTTTAATTCTATATAAATGATTAATACAAAATTATAACAAAGCATTAATCAAAATTCATACATTATTCTGAATCTTGATCTTTATCTTGTAATATTTCTCGAACTATTTTCGAAACCGATCTCTACAACCAATGTAGTCGCACAAATATTATCCACAGAATGAGTTGAGAAAACTCTATGACTTTTACAGAGAGGATTAAGCAAGAAGTGCTAATTCCGTAGATCTTAAGACTATTTATAATAAGTTTTAGAGGTTTTTAGTAAATTAATTGAAATTTTAATTTCAATTAAACTTTAATTAAAATTACAAATAATTCTAACTAAATATCAATTATGTCCAAATAAAATCCAATATATCATATTAATCCTTATTTATTAAATATCTCATATTTAATTATAAAGTTTTTCAAACTTTACAATCAAGTCCAACTTAATTAAAATATCTTTGCTTTCTTCAACCCATTATATATGTGAGACCCATTAAGTTCCCAAATATGTTGACAATTATTATAAATTACAATTATAATTTATTATAATTAGAAAATTTAAAACTCCTTTTAATTTATGTTTAATTCTCCAATTAAACAATTTATAATCATAGATCAAGATTAGCGTTTAGCAACACTTCATGACTACCAAAATATTTAAAAATATCAAAGTAGTTTTGACTAACCTTTCCTTGTATGATTTTTTCTGTATAATTGAATCCTTTCATTATACAATGTTCTGATTAAACATAGAACATAAAATTAATATCTACTATATTTTGAATCCAATCATATTAGTTATTCGCCATTAACTATCAATTCAATTAATGACATTTGTAAACTATTTATAAAACATCATTCTACATTGATCAAGGATTTTCGAATCAATATTAATTAAGAACACCTTAACTTCTCCCTAATTACTTGAGGGTGATGAATCATATATTCATCACTCAATTACTTCTATATAGTTCATACTACATCTAATGGCTACTAATTAAATGACTTATGATTAGATAAATCATAAATAATATCAAAACATAATAATCCCCCATAAAAGATAACTTTGAGTACCTCAAGTCAAATGATCACTTATATAATTAATACAATAAAAATTTCATAGACATACAAGTAATGTTTTAAATGATTTTTTTTATATCGGGTCTGTTCCGTGAACTTATTTTCTAACAAGCACCTATACATTTGTTTAAATATCTCTATACTTTAGCCTATGATCAGATCGACAACTTCTTTCATAAGAAAAAAATATAATGTGTATTAGCCTTTTTGTGTTCTATTAATATCCAGTCTTAGTAGAACAATGACTAAAAAATAATTTAGGTATAATACATAAATGCAATATAAATCTCATTATAATTTCATTTGTAATATATAATTATCTTAAGAAATTTATCATCTACATCTAAATATGTACGTGATAAAGAATATCTTTAAATATTTTATCACTAAACTACAACTAAAGTGATTGTAGTGTATAAAACCAACACTAATGTTGTAAAAGAATTCTTAAATAAAAATTCTAATCTTTAAATCAATTTATATTTTTTAGTCAAACTTAATTTTAAATTGTGAATTTGGAAATTTAGAATTTTAGAAATTAAAAATCTTAAAATTAATTAAAATTTTAAGTTTAAAGATTTTGTTGATTACTTACGTGACTAACCTTAACTCTTAAATGAACCTTTTTTTGGATTAAATTAATAAGAGATCATTTTATATGATTCCCAAATTATTAAAATCTTTTAATATATATTATCAATTGTTAAAATCTAATTAAATATTAATACAAATATTATAGGATAAAAGACAACTTCAGCCCTGTTACATAAAAAGCCGTCTCTTATCAAAACATAGATAGACTTTACGCGCTCGAAGAAGTGACAACTATACCATCTTTAAATAGAAAAAGGAAAACAAAACAAAATAGAAAGCTGGTGTAGTGTGGGTTTAGCCTAAGGCCTTTGCGTTTCTGATAAGCTTAGAATTAACCCAGAGGCCCATTGTTGGCTTTCTCTTTTCCTTTTTATTAATCCCTTTCAAAGCCCATCGCCCTTCTTCTATCTTCATGGGATTGGGAAAGAAGAACAAAGCCTCCAAAACCTATTCTCCAAGACTCAAACATCCCATACAGGTTTCTCAAGCTGTTGCTGATAATGGCTCATCATTGACATTCTCTGTTGTCCCATTGCTTCCATTCCCATTCTTTGTTCATGCATATTTGGGTGTCTTTGCCCACCAATTCCCAAGAAATCGTGAGTGTGCATGTCCCCGCTTTCACTTGTCCCACCACCATATTTAGGCATACTAGGCATACTCCTTCCATGCACCAGACTCGAACTTCCACTGTCTTCGTGTTCCGTGTTTCTCATGAATCCGGGGTTTTGGTCATTACTCGCAAACATGTTAGCAAACATTCCCATGTTGGAGTTACCCGTTCCAGTATCGAAAAGGGCTGAGATTTCTTGGTGGCCTTTTTGCAATGTTTGGACGTTGAATCCTCCAGTACTAAGACCAACCATATGTGTTTGGTCAGGTTGTGAAGGGAAGTGATCATATGAAGAAGCGTTATGCTGTTGAATTCCACCGTAGGATGGTGGCCTTATAGGTGGGAGCTGATCAGGGCCTGCCATGCTACTAGCAAAACTCTTTTGCATCATTGGAGAGTTGATAGTATTGCTCGCAGTTGCACCCATTTGAGCAGCCTTTTGCAGCAAAGCAGTTGCTGACATGTGAGGTGAACCAGAAAATTGGCCACCATTTTTGCCTTCTTGCAAGTAATTGAAACCTGATGAGCTATTGGAACTCAGTTGCAGGCTGGAAGAAGTTGAGGAAATGCCTCTCGGACCACCAAAAAGAGTACCGGAGCTGCTTGAAAGCATGCCTCCTGTCATGTTCATTGCCTTGAATGGCATGGGGACCAGGTCTTGAGGGAGGGATTTGAGAGGGCTCTTGGGGTCAAAGTTGTTGAAGTCAGATACTCCCATGGATGAGTTGGTGTTGTTGCCCAATGGAATTGATGAAATGAGCTCTGGCATTTGGTTTTGCATGTTGGTCATTAATCCTTGGTTCACTTTGTTGTTTTCTTCTGTCAATGCGTCGCAAAACGCTCTGTGGGTGATGAAGCTGTCTCTTCTGCATGTATCATTTCATTGGTTAACAGTGGGGTCAGATTAGGTTGTGGCTAATGCAATCTAGAGAGACGAGAGTTCAGAATTATAATGGTTTCAAGCGCACGTGAAAAGTGCACCAATTGGTCGGCCATTTCCCATCATAATGTTTACCATATATTATAAATAACACGGTCAATAATGCACATTTTTAGCATATACAGGTCTTGGAATACAAAATTTATCATGCAGCAATTGTTGCAGTATATAAACCTATCCAATTCAAATCCAGACATTTGGTATTATAAACATCACAAAATTAAGAAAAATATATAGGCGAGACTGACAAATAAAAGGTTGTTCATGTCTATATTCTGAGTAATCATTTTATCACGTCAAGGCACTGACTAACCTGGAGAAGATGGTTCCACAATCACATTTGTACTCCCTGGTACCGCAGGTCTTTTGATGAGCTTTCCAATCGGATTGAACTGCATACTTCTTGGAGCACTTGTCGCATTTCCATTTCTTCTCACCGTGTTTTCGGCTAAAATGCTTCTTAATTCCTGTTAGATCACCTAGAGCACGAGAAGGGTTGTGGTGGACGCATGTAGGCTCGGGGCATATGTACACCCTCTTCCTAACCTCTGTGGTTGTTCTTTGCCTAAGTTTCCATGGAAGGTTGTGTCCTCTTCTATGCAACTGCAGATTTTGATCCCTTTGGAAACCTTTGTTGCATATCTCGCACACAAAGCGGTTTGTTGCCATAAGCGTTGTTGGCGATAAAGCAATAACTTCAGCATTGGGATCTGGTCCATTTACATAGAAGTTAATTCACTCGTTAATTATCTGTCTGAAAACCCTATAAAGAAAGGAAAGACATTTGATACTAGAAGGAGAAGGAGGAGAAGAAGGAGAAGGAGGAGGATGAGGGGAGCGAAGCCTAGTAGTATTCTTTTATATATATCAACCTTTCCATGAAAAACAAGTTAATCATACAAAGAGTTGGAAAACAAAAAGAAAATATAAAAAGTGAGGGGAAGCAAACAGTGCTCATCAATTATTGCAATCTCAAAGCAATAATTGAACATTTCAGTTCATATTGCTATTCTTTCCCGACACTGCCCTGCACACCCCCATCGTTCCCACCTAGATCTCGGGCTCATCTTCACACAAACCAGGAATACATTATTTGAGAATTATGTATGAATCCCACTTAAGAATTCGCCTTTCTTTGTTGTTCCATTACATTGATCATATATATAGATGCATCACAGATTCCATGATATAATATATATATATATATATATATGTATGTATGTATGTATATATGTATTAATAGTTGCATGGCTTTCTGTACTTCTGGTACTGTTTGTCTGATACAACAGAAGTAATCCAAGAACATAAGAAGCGGCCATAAGACTTTACCTGGAGTCCCCGGTAGATTTCTTTTCTTCTTAGCTGGTTGTTGTTGTTGCTGCTGCTGCTGCTGCTGTGAAGCAGCGGCACTGATGTTCGAAGCAGTTGAAGCTCCAGAGCAGCCGGCCTTGAAGTGACTTTGAAGCTGTTGAATTTCTTCTCCAGTGTTTCCAGAGGAGAAGCTGCCTTCGTCACCTGAGATATTTGACATTTGGAGGTTGTTATATTCTTCGTACTTGTGTTATATACTAGAACTCCTATGCTTTCCTGCGAATGTCCTCTATGTGTATCTTCTCTATAATTTCTTCTTGGTATATGCTCTTCAATCTTTTTCTTCCAATTTCTCTGCTTTCTACTTCTTGTTGTTGGAGCTCCAATCAACAAGGTGTATGCTTATGTCTGTGAGGAAGACCGATTGTCCCTCATTTCTGATAAGGAAAGACACAGTTGTTTGCTTAAAAGGCTGAGATTGGAAACTTGGTCTTCTTTGGCTTCATGTACCCACATATATATGGCGATGATAAGAGAGACAAATGTTTCTCAAATACCCCTCAATTTCCGGGAAATAAAAGATTTGCCATTGCTTCGTCAAAATTCAACTACTTTTTTTCTACAATCCATTTGGTCTTTACAAGAAAAGTAGTTTTTTCTTCCCAAGCTTCATGATAGAGTATTAAAATTTGAGTGATACATTAAACCTAAAGTCTGATGATACAAAATATCATACCCAAAACCTTTAATGTAAGTAATCCCAAGTAACTATAGTTGTGATAAATATGTTTAATTTCTTGTTCTTACTTAAAAGCGTAATTTGTCTCAGTAAAAATCTATTAATCTTGGGTTGAAACAAATTCGACAAAGGACAAGAGGACGAAACAATGGAAGGAACTACACAATTAGCAATGAGAAAGTAGTTTATGGTCATCCATCTAGCCGCCTGGCCCTTTTAATTTACCGGATGCCCCCAATTAATCCTTTACTTGCCAAATCAAAACTCTTCAGGAAATGGAAACGTAAAGTCGTAATTGCATTTTGTCATCTTAATTTCTTATGCCTGCGTATACTGTACTAGCAATTCTGCTTTCACCGCAGTTACATTTTTGTGCTATGTGGACAATCAAGAGATTAAAAACTTTTCTTAAGGAACCTTCAATTAAAGAGATTATTATAACTTGATCGATCATAAAAATTGAATAATACCCTTTCATTTAAACCTTTTTTAATTCATATCATTACAATGTCGTGTACATCACGTTCTATTTAATAAGAAACCCAAAAGTAAACTTTTGATAAAGATGTTCACTTAAATACTGAAACTAGTATAGGTATGTGCTCTACTAGTAACTCTGATTGTGTTCATTTGCAGCCGACGCCTCTCTTTCACAAGGCATGAAAGGTCCGTTGATGATGAGTTTAATTAATCAAATCAACCTAAGAATACGAAAGGAATTAAAAGAAGTTTAATTTGTCATGACTATTGGGCGGTGATGAAACCTTTTTGTCCATTGTGATCTGAAGTATCGAAGCTGGCCGAGTCATTCATCTCAAACTGACCCAAATAAAATTGATATGCTAGCTCTTGCATTAAAATAAGAGGTTAAAATTAAATTCCAATTGAGCATCCATATGTTATAATTTTTAAATTATTAAATAATATATTTTACGAATTATTATGTATACTTAAGGATTTACTTAAAACATATCGGTGATTGATTTCATTTAATATAGAAAAAATATTAATAGATTTAGCACATTTTGTCATTATTTTCTTAATTATCTTCTAGTTTTCTCACACTAATTCTCACACCAAATTAACGGCAAGATAAAAGATAGCATAAAGACGTCAATGTTCACCTTTTATTTTAATAACTTTTGTTATTAAAAATTAATTAATCAGTTAATTTTTATTAGTTAATAAATTTTTACAAATTAAAATTAATTAATTGATTTTTATTTAATAATTAAATTTTAAATTTTTTAATAAATAAAACAATATTTTTTTTACTATAATTCAAATTATTTAATTTTATTCTATCCTAAATAATTTTATAACTGCCTTTCAAACCTTTATTTTCTCGCAACTTTTGGAAGTTGAGCGTCTCTTTCGTCATATGGGTAGGAACAAAAAATAATAAAGGGCATGTCGTTTCAAATCCTCTCAAGGAATAAACGGCAAAAAGCTCTAAAATGCTCTTATGGTCTTAAGCTGATTGCCCTCGGAATCATTCCCTTTTCTACCTTATCTTTTCCCACCAAAGTCGTCCTTCCCGTTGGATTAATTTTGAGACATTACAACGAAATATCTTCTGCGCCGTAATAAAGTTAAGGAAACCACTTCTTCTTTACGTATCATCGTGGCCGTCGTTATCACACTCAATTTAAATTTCTATAAATTTAAAAAAATCTGATAATATGTAGTCTTATTTTTACATAATATAGAGGTTATTTTAATAGACTCACGTACAAATATGACATAAAAATAATAATACAATTAAAATAAATAAATAAATAAAAATAACACGTAAAATATTTAAGTAAATAAAATTATAATAATTTATATACATATATACATAATAATTTATTTTTTCTTAACATTCTTGCTCTGATCATACTGAAAGAGACAACCTAAATTAACATGAGCTTCCAACAAGTAAATTAATGTCTTAATTAACCTTAAGCAGAAAAGTAAATAAAAAAAAAAATGTTAACATCCCAGAGGCTATGAAATGGAAAACAACGAATAGACAGAAACTAGAATATGGGACATAGGCTAAGGTCTAAAGTTCTGGTCAACTTCTCTACACCGCTTGGTACCCTAAGTGCTCCTTTTCGATCACAACTAGTGATGAAGACAAAATCACAACTTCGTTATCGTCGTTGAGGAACTCGGTATCGATGCAATCTATGAGCGCAACAATGTAAGAACAGATATACGGTTACGTCTTTCTTCTCTCCTCTTATTTAATGATTTCAGATTATGATAAAACCGAAAATAAGACGACCTAAGCAGCCGCATCTGGGTACTGCTTGTTTTAGCTGCTCAAATATAAATATGAAATCGCTAATTGACACAAGCAAGAACCCTATGGATAGAGGACATGCACAAAAGGACAGGTCTCAGTTTATATTCCTCACCACCCACAGCCCTAATATCAATAATCAAACACGATGAAAATGAAGTTTGGGTTAAGAAAATGACAAATTGGAATTTTCTATTCTTGTAGATATAGGTATGTTTCGAGTAGGAAAAGGAAATGGAAAATGATGAATAAGATGCTAGCTTAACCATGTTTTGATACGAATCAAGTCTGAACTTTTGTGTTAAAATCTTTCCTTAGTTTTGTTTCTGTAATCACCGCATTTGCCAATTGGTTGCTACTTTCTTGACTATTTGTTCCATGTAGGGTCCCACTGTTTAATTAATTTAATATTAGTAATGTACCCAATAATTAAGTATAGCCATCTAATCCCAAGCTCACGGGCGCACTGAAAAATGAAAGTGTCTTTTATTTCAGGAGGAAAAAAAATCAATTTCCTTCAAGTTTTTAATACTGGGCAGGGAAGAAGGAAACAAGATTTTGGAGTATTTAATTACTTTTCCTACTTACTCGTTACTACTATTATTGTGTATACGCGGAAAGCTGCAAATATATAATAGTCTCCAAACTCATCGTCACGTTTTGCCTGTTCATGTTGTCTTCTTTTCTACGTGCCGATGCCGATGTAGTCTTTGGGAGCGGACGTAAGGCACAACCACCTGACAAGAAAGTTGATGCTCTTCGAAATTCATGGTTGATTAAGCTCCAAGGGAAGACCACCTTTCTTTTTTCTACTCTATAATATAACTTCTCGTTGCTTCAATGGTTTCCAATATTACTTTAAGCCATAGCTCTCTCAATAATGGCTTACCAATAGGTACAAAAGTTGCATGCGATTTGAGTTTGGTTGTCAAGTCACCAGACTTTTCATAAAGCCATTAATATAAAAACTTTTGATCAGTGCAGACCTTACGAAGAGTCCATAATAGGCGAGTAAATCAAATCGTATTAGTAATTAATAATCTATCAAATATGATCAATTCCATTGTTTTTGAAGCAGGATACTTAAATCCGGAGATAAAAGAAGGGTGATGAGACCAGAAGTTCTAATACTTCTTGCAGATGTATCAAAATATTTACATATATATGTATTAAAAAAGTTGGCAACAGCAGCTATCTTTTAGTGTATAATGTTTAAAGGCTGCTAGAATATCTTATATTAACTAAAAATAAAAATATTAAAAGATTTATAAATAATAAAATTAACTATTTAAATGATTATACCCTTTACTCGTATTAAAAGTTCTAATATAACCTATCTTTATATTTGAAGAAGTGTGACAAGTAGTATTTCATTCTAATAAAAATTAATAATATAATTATATTCTGAATATATAAAATATATCATAAAATTATATATTGTAATTATATACTCTATTTATATTTTATGGTTTATATTGTTAAAGTATTCTATATCTATTTTATTTTTGTAATTTAAGCTTAGTTCTTTTTTTTTTTTTGGAGGAAGCGTTAAAAAATAAAATATTACTGACTTATTCTTGTATATAAAATTCATTAATTCTTTCTGCTAATCAACCGGCAGATTTAACACATCTAATACCTTGAACAACACTTATTTCATATCTATGTTCCGTGCAATATTGCGAAGCGTTAAAGATTAAAGCATAGCTTTAACAATCACATTAATCTTCTCGACTGTGCGTTTAATCTGTTGAACTGCTTTTTGCCATACATCTCACGGACATCAATGTTTATTACATCTCAAGTTTCAAGAATCATAGATGTTAAACAATATTCATTTACATCAAAATAATACAAACGGCTATCATATTGTATACGAAACACAATCTTCTCCATTGAAGCTACTAAGTGAAACCTCCAATGACAGACATCTACACTTGTTAAGCTCGGTTGGAAAGCACCTGGGTTCCGCCATCATCCAGTAGGCTTCATCTCACGTTTGCTTCTCACACTGACCACTGTGTGGCTACAGAATTTTTCACCAGCCATTTTTTCCTTCAATTTTGCACTGATTTGGATAACCGAAGAGGGGATTGCGGTGATCTTCTAGTATGGTTAGGAGGAAGTTAGATGTCCAAACGTCTACAAGCTAATGCCAGAACACAAGAAACAATACGATGCAATTCAACTTTTGGCTGTCCATATTGACTCTCCAGCATCCGTTAAACCAAAGACTCATCACCTATGTCGGTGTTATTATAGGAGCCATCCAAAACCTCCCCACCTCCCGAGTCTTCAGCATTGTTTTGAACATCATCATTAGCATTTCCTCCAGAAGCATTTCTTCCACGGACTCGACTAGAAGACATAGACATTTTGCTATTTGCCAGTGAGTTGCCACATTTTCTCTTCTTTGTATTGAAAAATCCTAGTTCCATAGCTTCCAATGCTTTTGTAGTCAATGGCCGGTTCCTGGTGCTCTGCCTCCGGCTATTCAAAACGGTTGGATGCCATGGAGCAGCCATAGCGTCAGATATCTTCATCAAGTCAGGGTCAGATTGGCAGTTCATTTTGGATGGCAAGCATGTCTCATTTTCATGCAAACTGTCATTGTTTTGAATCATTTCTTTCATTATAGGTTCATCTTCAAAATCTGATGAAACATGAGGAACATTTAAGTCAATCAATTTTGGTGATTGAGGCTTTTCTGTATGCCCTCCACTACCACGGCAGTCCTCACCAACAACTGCTTCACAATCCCTATCTGGACTGCCTTTAGCCAATGAGGTAGCAGATGACGAATTTTGAGCTGGACATATTATGTCCTCGTATGTCTGGGAATTTGATGTGCAGTGAGATTCATCTTCATTTAGCTTTGTCTCTGCAGAAACGTTTTTATTTGTGCTGATTGACTGTTCAATATTGCAACCGATGTAACTCAATTGCTTTCTGAGTGGGACCAAATACTTAGGGGGGTCAGGCTTAAACTTCCAGCTGAATTGGTACTCCATAGTCTCCATTGGCTGCTTGTCATTCAGTAGACACAAGCTGTCAATTTCATGATTTTCAGCTGCTGCAGTGGTTGGATCTAAGGAATCGCATGTACTGCTATTTCTAATGCTGTTTACACAATCCGATGAATCACATATAGCTTTTCTATCAATATCGTTCTCTGCAGGATTTTGTGTTTTCATTTCAATTGCTTCCTCCTCCGACTCTTCAGATGTGTCTTGTTCTGATTCGCCTGAAATACTAGAAAAAGAAGATGCACCAGCACCTCCGACAGGTAAACTTCTCAGCTCTCTCACCTTTGGTTGTTCGGTTCCATAAGCCAAACTGGTGTCTATAATTGTAAACTTCTGGACATTGCGATCACAATTCAAGTTTCTTGGCTGAAGGTAACAATGACGCTTATTTGACAAGCAATCTTGATTTTCTTTTGAGGGAGGGTCCCATCTATATTCATCCTTATTTTGATCACCTTTTGCAGATTCAACTTGAAGCTCAAGAAGTCCTGGATCTGAAGCCACTTTATTCAAAACATCACTAACTGAATCAAAGTAGTGCTTTCCCTTCACCAATCTCCTCCTAGAAAATTTTTTAACTCCAGGCACAAGAAAAACCAAGGAATACTTGGAGTTGGAACCAGAAATGGCTTGATCTTTAGGCTGCTCAGAGTGCCATCCTCTTGCTAAAAGTCGAGGCCAAACAGCTTCCCAGAAGAGATCACTAGATCGGGCCTTACTTAACCTAAAATCCCCTGTCAAAAATTTAATAATGTCTGCAGATGTAAGAGATGAGCAAGCTTTGCCAATAGGTATTTCATGACGGACAGAAATAACATGATTGGATTTTGGCTCTATGGCAACACTGGTGAGATCTTGCTTCCCTTTTCCAATTCCTATGGCTTCCACAAGCACATTGATGCCAACTGCATGTGTAAGCGCAAAAATATATTCTTCGAATGCAATTTTCCCCTCTCCATATAACCTGAAAATCTGTAGTACACAAGGTTTCAAGCAAGTAAGGACATGATAATTGTTATTACCAATGGCAGAATAGAAAAGTTGCAGGTTGCAACCATAAAACCTACTATGCAAATTGCTAAAACATACTTCCAAAATTCCAAAGAGAACAATTGTAATGATTCTTGTGTCTTTTTTGCAGGAAAAAGAAAAACCTCATTATGTTAACACGAGATTAGCAAGTGAAAAATGCAGAAGGAAACATATCCTTAGGGAAAAGATGATATAGTTATTTTACAAAGAGAATATGGCAAATATCTAGTCTGTCTTATCAACTCCAGTAGTAGAAAACCAATATCAGCAGAATCAAGAATCAAGAATGAATATTAAGGATGAAGAAAACTGAATACATTTTAATATATGACACCCTGCAGGCAAAACTTCGCAAAAGAGAATTAATGACTGGTTAAATTTTAAGGTTTCCAAGCTCCTCATTTAAAGAAAAATTTTCATCATCCTCACACAATGAGATACTAGCCTACAAATCCCAAGAAATAACAAGGCTGGCACTAGACCAATCAATTACAAAGCCTAATAAACAACCTAGGCAGCTGTCATGCATGAACCAATATTTGACTAAATCCTCACAAAGCTCTGTCATACAGAACATAGTAAATTGAATACAGAAATACATGTAATTCAAAAAACCAAACTTTCCTCTACAAATAAAGTATCATAGTTTAGAGGGATGTAAACTTTCCTCTACAAAGAAAGTATCATAGTTTAGAGGGATGTTCAAATCATATCAAATTCTCAAAATGAACATGATTCCATTTTACTGCCTAAGATAGATGATGAGAATGAGACCGCAGGAAAAGGAAGGAAGAGCGACTGGTTTGTTCAACATTAGACATGTGAATAAAAAGGGGGAGACTTAGGGAAAGGAATACCAAAGACCTTAATAATCCAAATTATTTCAAAGTTTGCTTCAATCTGTTGAGATCTTAACTCTTGCAAAAATGGAAATAATCCGATACCAAATTCATGACATATAGGACTCTCATGCATCATAAGCATACAAACTAGGAAGCTTAGTTGATCTTTGTGAGTGCAAGAGATGGAAGCAACTAAAATTATTAGCAATAAGCACTATATCCATACGCTTTACCTAAACGCTTACAAACTCCTAAACAAGATCATTACAAGATAAAATGAAACATGAACAAACATGCACATAGACATTGTAGTTTTAGGAGCAAGACAAAAGTTTTAAGGCCTAGTAGGCTTTATCCTTTGTTCAGGTACAATCCTCTAAACATCAAATTAGAGCATTTTATTTTCAAATGAGTACCGTTTAGAGTCGTAACTTAGTTAAGATTATGAAAGGAACCATCAGAGAACACTGACTGTAGACATTTGTAGTCTTGGCAAGTAGAGGTAGAGGATAACAAAGTGTACTTGCATTAGAAAGGACAAAGGTTATCTACACAACCAAGAATAGTTGCATCATGTACATGAGATATGGATAATCCTGTTATATATCAGTTTTCTGATTTTAGCAATTATGTAAACTGTTCCTGTAACAACAGCATCATTGATGTGTCATACCTGCAGTAAAATATGGTGACATTCTTGTGAAACATGAGAGAGTAAACGTGATAATAACTCCTGTTGCCTCCACCCTGTAAATATCTTCTGTCCCTGTACATTACGTCTGGTCCTTAGCTTCCGACACTCTGACCATCTACGAAATTCGTCAGATCGGTAGAAAGGACCGTAATAGAAGGCCAGAATGTCACCCATTCCTTTACTCTCAACAAATCTCTTCACCGATATAAGATTCTTTCCAAAGATGAACAATCCAAGGAGAAAACTATCTCGTTCAAGATCTGTCCAAAATCCACTTGCAATGCCAGGAAAAGGACAGGATTCACCATCTACTTTATTCATTTTACTTTCAGGTTTTTCAGAGAAGATCAAGTCAACCTTCATCTTAGTGCTTGCAGCTCCCAGTTGATGATTTGAATCCTCTAAATCATTTCCACGGTTTAATGAAAAAGCCACAGGTTGAATTTCAAATTCCTGGCATTCATTTTTGGAAATAACCTGGCTCTCTTCACTGTTAACAGATTCAACAGTCCCATTGATGTTTTTTATTTCAGCTTTTAACCACATAACGGGAATAGGTAATCCCAGCACAAAAGAGCAGTGAGTATCAAACGTTACTATTGAGTTCCCCGGCATATTTTTAAGCTTTAGGGGATCATATTCTGTAATAAGGCAAGGGACATTTGCTTGGTATTGATCTCCAACACGAGGGACCACCTGTGTGTCTCCAGTATCTCCCATGTCAGAAGAAGTTGGAGAAAGCGATTGCCCAGTGTTTCCATCTTGAATGTCTTCCATGTTGCTATCCAAACGCAGTCTGATGAAAATGGAGTAGGGATCGAACTCAGTGAATTAGGATGAGTAGGATTATTTTTCCTTTGAACATAACATTATTCACCACCTTAGAGTGTATGTCTTCTTCCACCTTATCAGGTGAAGTGGAAGCCACTGGGTTAAATGTAAACTTAGCAGAGGGAGTAGTACCTGATTGAACATCGGAATAAAAATAGTATATTAAGCATGAAACTGGTGCCAGGCAAAAGATAACCAAAACCTTGAAAATTTACAGCCTTTTTATTATATATGAACTAAACAGAAAATTATTGAAAATTTAAAAGGATTGCCTGAAAAGGAATCAATGAATGCCTTAATAAGAACACCATATGGATAAATGAAACACATTTAGCACCCGAAACTTTTTTGAGCATAAATCAAGTTATGAAGCCAATACAAAAGAAAGTAAACTGCAATTAGTACAGCTTAGCATCCAAGGCAAATGAGTTTGCGCACAAGTCCAGTTGACTCATTTTGTACGTTTCATAATAATTCTCGATTCAAAACATGTAGGAAACAATGAAGTTCTCAGTTAAGCATAAGAAAGATAATGAAATGTTGAACTGATGATAAACGTCCATCTTATCTGACATTGTCGGCAAAACAAGGTCCAAAATGCATATCCAGAAAAATGCAATCCGGAGAAGAATAAGGAAAAAAAAAAAAAAAGGAAAAGTAAGAAACTCATCGTCACCATCGCCATCAACGCCCAATACAGAGAAACGTAGGTAAAATACGTGATTATTTATCGATTCTACATCATATAAAGCAAGTAAGAGAAGGAAAATCAAACGAACCCAAAAGTTATGCAACGCTTCGTATGGAAAGCACCATAAAATCACATCCACGGAATCAGCATTAAGTGGAAGAAACCAACTTTCCATTGCTGAGCAACAATTCTCAGAGACCCCATTATACTCAAGAACTAAAAATAAAAAATAGAAAACGATTGTTCTTAACAGTAGGAAATACAGAGTGGACAAAACCTTAACGAAAAAAAGAAACTTGACAAAGAAAGTTCAAAAAGAGTTAATGAATCAAAAGAAATATATATATTTACCAACCTCCGCAGAAATACTTGACGTTAAAATCCACGTAGAAGACAGAATCTGCAAAAATTTGTGTTCCTCATGTCGCGTCTATTACCCCTCGATTGTCAACTTCTTTCTATAAACCTCTTCTCTCTCTTTTTTTTTTTTTTGGTGAAAGTAACAATATAGCAATAAACTGATAAAAGAAAAAAACGAAACAGAAGAGAGAATATGTGAAAGAAAATGGAAGATACAAGGCAAACAGGATTCTTACTTTGAACACGAAACAGAGAGCAGAAGTTTCATGGATACAATGGGCTAAATTGACGAGGACTAGCAGGGACCCAAGGCAGGCAGGAGACGAACGAATAACAAAGATTGTTACTTGCTACTATTTGTTATTCGGTTCGATTTATATGTTATTTAATGAAAGTGGATGGGTCTTTCAACGCATAAAATTACTAAAAGTTACATGCTTTCTGCCCGTTCTCCCCTCGCCCTTCATTGGACCTTTTGGTCTTTCTTCACTAACTTCTTAGGATTTGTGTCTAATTTTCCTTTTTGTTTTCACATATTTTGGAAAATTAAAATTTATGCAAATTGAAAATGCAAAAGGAGGGGAGTATTTATATCTTCCAATAAAAATGTAAGTTTTATTAAAGTTTGAGCACGTAATTAAAAAAGCATGATAAATGTCCATACGCTAACGTGGTGCTAAGCTTTTTCTATTTTTCCAACTCTAAGCACCAAGCTTTTCCTTTTAACATTATATACATCACAAGAAATTAAATGACGGAATGGATTGGACGGTCCTGATTGTAAGTTAGTTATTATAAATGTAGGCTCATTTCACCAGAAACAATCTAGGGTTGTGAGTTGTGACAGTTGACCGTTTTGCTGTCCATCACAAAGCTGCCGCTAAGCTCAACTTTCTCTCTTTCGGTGACGGATCAAGCAGGCATACTTTTTTGAAGATTTAACTAGCGCACTACTCCATAGGCGGACCAAACGGGCACACCTCATCATTGAGGGCTCAACTAGTTCTCCATCTACAAATAAAATCTCAACTGCTCCACGCACTTACAAGAAAGGCTAGCATGGAATCAAACCTGAGACCTAACTAAAGTCAAGCCTCGCTCTCAACCATCGAACCACACTCCTTGAGGGCAGTATGAGTTGCTTATATATATATATGTA
Organism: Erythroxylum carthagenense; assembly: GCA_026413575.1. Classification (NCBI taxonomy): domain Eukaryota; kingdom Viridiplantae; phylum Streptophyta; class Magnoliopsida; order Malpighiales; family Erythroxylaceae; genus Erythroxylum; species Erythroxylum carthagenense. Next base: position 16,691,237 of record JANZLD010000004.1, on the reverse strand, counting down.
TGTATTTAATACAATCCTATCCGTATGATCTGCTTAGTTACAGTTGATTAATAACTAAGCTGAAAAGGATATTAAAATGGAAGAGTTTGAGGAGTCTGTGGGTGGCTTAGAAATAAAAGTGGGATTGGAATGTAGAATAGATTATAGATGGAGATTGGAGAAAATTAAATATTGTATGTTAATAACACGTGGGGTAGTAAGAATGGGATCGTGGTACGGTTGAGGCGAGGCTGGTTGGTTTGATTGGATTATAGTTTAGAAAGACATGTAAATAAAAGGCTTCTTCTTGCACCGTCGGATTGAACGCGCAAGGGCCTTTCATAATCTCTAAGAGCCACCGCAGAGTCGTTGTGAACAAAACAATGTCCACAACTCTGGTCATTGCTTTCATCGATATTTTTATTTTTTAAATTTTAATTTTAAAAAATCTATTAGTTTGAGTTTATAGTTTATAGTTTATATTTTTATTTTTATTAAATTATAAAAACCATAAAAATTTATTAAGTGTACATATATTATTTGATTATTTAATATTAATTATTAATAAAATTATAAATAATTTGATTCGCTAATAGGTAAGCTTTGACTAAGAAAGCTTTAAAAGATTGTTAGATTTTGCCAATTTTCTTTTTGTAGTTGGAGCTTGGTCGGGTCGGCTATATTGGGTCCAAGCTCACCCGCAACTGTCTACAGGCCGATCGGTCTCCAAGCTCAATCCATACTCTTCTCAGCCCATCTGCAAGTAAGAGACTCCCATGCAAACACGTAAGAGCTAAAATCTAGTCGAAAGCCATATATATATATAAGGTATAATTCTCCATAATGGAAGTACGAGATCATAACTTAGCTTTTCTCTCTGCATTCCGCAGTCTTTCCCTCACCAGAAAACTTACTTGAGCGTCGGAGGGGCTAATCGGGACA
>JANZLD010000004.1:16627315-16637650 GCA_026413575.1 Erythroxylum carthagenense | reverse complement strand
TCGATTCATTCACTTCCGTTGTGTCATTTGATTCGCATCCGATTTGATTTCGCTTTATGTTTCGTTTCTTTGCTTTGCTTCGATTCATATTCTTCTGCATATTTTGATCCGCTTTCGATTGTGATCCGTTCTTGCGAACATTTCTTGTTGGGATCCGGTTTCCAGATCGGGTCCCAACATATTTACTACTTAAACATAGATCTCATATTTATACACCATCAGATAAGTGTATAAAGCACAATATCACTATCTTTAAGCTATAAGATTCGGTCATTAAGCTTCTCATATGGTTACTTCCCTTACTATTCGTATTAGCTTTTCTTTTGCATTTTTCGAGGCATTTAATACCTTAAGTCCAATACTTACTCATTTCAAAATATAGTTAAGCACATTTGTATCCAAACACATTAGGCCATTACTCATCAATCTAAGCAAAAATTCAAGTTTACTTTAAGTAAACATGAAAGCCGCTTTCCAATACATATCATTACAAATCCTTAAATCTTAAGCCAAGTTCACTTAGAAATTTTATCAAACATGTAATGTGCATAAATTTCAAGTCATATTTTCAAGACTTTATCATAGTAATTCATGCTCCTATGTTGTTATATAACAAACACTTCCAAACAACACATTTCACCACTCCATTCAATCTAATTCCCATCATTTAGTTCATATTCATCATAATTATACAATTCATTACTTTAACCCATTCTTTCTCCCATCATTTCGACCAAGCCTTATCCAATATACATCTTCTTCATTTTTCATCATCAATTCACATTATACAAATACAATTAACACCATAGAATTTATTTAAATCATCAATTTCAAAAGATATTAAAAAATTTACAAACTTTCACCAAAAAGAGAACATTTCAGTTTTGGCTTAAGGGATTTTCTCCATGACTCATTTCATTAATCTAAAACATATTTCAAGCATGGAGAACATCATATCTTAACACCAAATTCAAAATTATAATGTAGGCACAGATGAAGCAAAATTTACCTAAACATTCATTTGGTGATATCTTAAAATTTTTTAAGAGTCTCTAAAATCTAATAATAGATTTAAGTTCCTTGATCCAAAATTAACTTAGAACACCTTAATTTGGGTTGGAGAATTAAAAAAATGGTAGAATTTTAGTGATAATTGAAAATGGTTTCTTAGGATTTTAGTGATAGTTGAAAATGGTTTCTTCTCCTTTTCTCTTCTCCTCTCTTCTCCTTTCTTTTAATTAAAACAAAATATTTCAAGTCTTTAATGGGGGCTGCATGGCCATACATGACGAAGGGTCTAGAATGTTGACTCTTTATTGACCAAAATATGGTGAAATTACCTTTTTGCCCTTATCTTAGGTGAAATTACCATTATACCCTCCAAACTTTTTCTAAATTTGCAATTAAGCCCAAAATTAGGGAATGACCAATATTTTTTTTTATTTTGGTCCCCAGACTTTTGAAAATAATAATTAAGCCCCTTAATTTTATAAAATTACATATTAATCCTCCAAGAATTGAAAAATTACAATTAAGTCCTTTATCTTTTAACAATTGATAAATAAGCCCTTATGTACATCAACTTTTCCAATTAAGCTTTCTAAGTGTCTCATAAGTCAATAAATCATGTCTAATCACCTTTAAGGCATTAGAACACATTTAACTCTACCACCATGGTCATATCCATCCAATGGACTCGGTTTTACACGCTTAGAAGCATATATGTCAAAAATCTCCAAGATTTCGCATATCAAAGAACTCTAAGTTTATATAAGAACATATAACATTATAAATCACTAACATATATATACCCAAAAGGATTTAAATACAATTTTGAACTCATATACAACCATGTATATTTCAATATACAGTAGTATCATCAAGTACAGAACAATACAAAGAGGCTCAGAGAGTTCGACGTTACACAAACTTTATAAATTTGTTTAAATTTATGAATTTAGACACAAATAATTACTGGATATGATACCTATTGTGTATAATACTACACCTATATTCATACAAATATTTAATGAAAATAGAATGGAACATCTAAAAATTGCCTAATGTTTTCAAAGTTTTAAACATATTGTTGAAAAACACATAGTAGGTAATTAAAAATTTGAAAATTAAATTTTATTTGAAAATAAAAAGATAAACATACCTAAAATTTTAATATTAATAAGATCAAAATATTAAAAATTTAAATTGACTACTATTCGTAATCATTAGCATTTATTAACAATAAAATAGTAACAATTATAAATATTGAAATAAGGTAAGCATTATAATATAATGATATAAGGTAAGTAGTACAAAATTCTAATTAGGAGTTCAACAATTCTTACAAACAAAATAATAAATAAAGTTTCACACTAATTTCATCAAAAAGGAAAAGAAATAATTATTTTCTTGAATTCCAAGTAATATAAGACTTGATAGAAAACGTAAAAGAGTTCCCTATGTCTGGATTCTTAAGAAGGGTCTTTGCATGTTTGAAGGCATCAATTGAAAGAGTTAAAGATCTTCCCTTAGGTGTTAGGTTATTGACATCCTCTTCCAACAAAATTTTGACTTTAATTAAATTAGCAGAAGATTTAGTGAACGAATCCCCAGATATAGTATGGATCACTAAATTAGACGAACCACTTGTATGATACCTTTCACCTAAAAAACAATTAGTATAGAACTTAAATAACTAATTAAGTCAAATAGTATAATGAATCTAAATTCGAACACATGAATACTTGATTGAATAGACATCGTAATTAGAATGGACAACTGTTTTAAAACAACTGATTTTCCAAATCCTGTGCCAACCATCGTGACCATACCACCGACTTCATTTTCATCTATGTTCTCTTAAAGATTTCAGGAAGCTTTACACATCATATAGTGTATACAATCAAACTTTCATTTGATAGCTTTGTAATAGAAAATGAGATATAGATAATTAAGAAAAAGTGGTAATTCAGGTGATACTAAAAACCTTGAAGAAGAAAATCGACTATTAAAGGTAACTGGTCATTAGACTTTGATGAGGAGATTTTTTGTTCATCAGTTTGTTCTTCATTAGGGAGAATTTTGCCATATTACTCCCAGTGGAACTTATTTCCACCATCGAAAACTTGTTACTATGTTGACATTCCACGATGAATTAATGTTAACAGTTTTATTCTTAAAAGTCAACTTAGCATAAAATTCATTATGTTTAATTAAAATGTTTTGGTAATCAAATTCCATAAATTCTCAGGGGTGGAATGAACTGATCCAAAATTGAATGGAACTTTACCATACAAATCCTACCAACAAAAAGAAAAGGTCATTCCTCAAAAGTGAAAGAACAACGTTCCAGAAGTTGAATACTCTCACAAACCTTTTATCAAATAGTTAGTAGGCTTTCCTCAAAGAAACATTGAAGGTGGGAAAAAAGTTAACCCATATACAAACAACAAAGAAAGACAATTGACCATCTTCCAAATAGAAACACAAACAAATTTAAAACAATATAAGAAGAACACAAAACTGACATAAACTCCAAAACATAGTAGAAAAAACAAAGCACAACAAAATCAGAGTTCTTGAAAACAGAAAAGAAAAACAGTACCAACACAGGACACGACGCTCGTTTGTTAGTGATGACCACAACACAGGAGGCAATGATCATTGAAGAGATGATGCTTTTTTGAAAACATGATGGCTAACACGAAAACAAAGAAAGCTTCATTTTTATGTTAATAACCTAGTAGAAAATAACATCATTTGTTGTTAAGCAAAATGACGCCATTTTCTATTAATTCGAAAGAAATATACTATTAGGTAACAATTCAGATAATTGTTGGCAAATGGTGACCCATTATCATCTGACTTGACCTTTGGCGCCGAAAATTATGTAGAATATAATTTTTTTAACAAAACCAAATTTATATAAAATAAATACATAATTATGTTTAAATAGACTAATATATTACTTAATTAATATATGAGAAAATTTATCTATTATCTATGCACTCATAAATCATTATACTAGTTACAACTATTATGTATGCATTCGTATAAAATTATATTAATTACCATATATAATTATATTTACAGTAATATAATTAAAAATCATTGCAATATAGTAAAAAATGGAAATGAATATTACATATTGATACCATTTTCTTAAAAATCAAATTTAATATTATAGGCAATGATTATAAATGTAAAAATAAATTTAGTTAACAATAATGTCATTTCTTGCAATTTATAAAACTAAGAACACAAAATTAATTTATATTAAATTAATTTATACTTTTTATTAATCACCTTTGAAATATATGATTTGACAATTCTATTTGTAGTAAAAAAACTACATTTATTGTATATAAAGAATATAGTATTTTATATAAATGATATCTTATAAAAATTTAGGATATTAAAAAATTATCATAAATATGAAAACAAATGGCGACGATTTTATAAAATTGTCGCCAAATATATGCATTTAGTGACGATTATGTGAGGTTGTCACTAAATGGTGAACCACAAATGGCATCATTGTGGTCTTTAGTTACAACATTTAAAATAAGTGGAAAACAACATCATTTGTTTTTAACAACAAACAATGTCGTTGAGGGGCTTCAGCTTTAACGTGTTTAATCAAAGGAAAATGACGTCATTTGTATTAAAAACAAATGATGTCGTTTTCCTTAAAACTTATGTGTTGCAGCCAAAGTCCCCCTCCCCCTACTTATTTTATGTTCGACTTGGTGGGTTTTCTTCCATGTCGTTGTCTTCTTCTTTAATTCTTCGTCGTTGCCTCCGTGTAATCATTGGTTGAGGTAAGTGTTGGGTGTATTTAGGTGTTGTTTCTGATATTGGATTTAAGTGTTGGGTGTATTTATACATTTGTGTTTTTGTTCTATCCGTGTGTGTTGTTTTCTACCCGTGTGTGTTGTGGTTATGTTAATGCGGGAAATGTGTGTAGTCATAATAATGAATACATAGAGATGGGTAATGCATGTAGAATGGGTTGATTGAAATTGAATATAGGTTAGGAACCTTGTTTCACTACTGCTTATAACATGTTCGACTAAAGTTCTCTTAGAAATAAATATTGTGTTTTGACAATTATGTCATGAAAGCATTTCCTAATATTAAGTTGATTAATAATTTAAACTTTACAACATTCTAAATGTTTTCTACACTTTTACCACTGCTAACTAATTAACAGATAATTGTAGATCTAGTGTTAATCAATTAATACACCTTTGTTTTATATAATAGGTATATGTTTAGGCATTTTCAACATATCCTAAATTCAAAATAGAATATGGTGTTTTATAATTGAAAATAATATGCAGGAAGAACAATTCAAACTATCGTACTTTAACTTTCTTAAAACTTTGACATAATGTTAGATCTACTCTCTCATGCCCAACAAAATTGGTTAACTTTATTCCATATTAAATAGGAGTGTTAATCAATATATTATTTAAACTATTGAAGTTATTAAGAACTTGATTTCCATGTCCTTCTTGATTTATGAAAATTCCACTTACCATTTGATTTAGTTGAATTCCTAAGTTTATAGACATCAAATCCATGTCACTCATCCCAAACTCTAGGTTCGTGGAATCTCTGAACTCTTCAAATGTCTTTGAATTTTTTTGTGTGAAGATAAGACCATCCATATAAATAAAAAATAATAAAACATTTTTACCTTTTTTTAATATAAAGAGTATTTTCGTGTAAGCATATAATAAAACTATTCTTTTAAAAGTAGTTATTGATTAAGTTATTCCAAGCTCGTTTAAAGTTTATATAATACCTTCTTTAACTTCATTAATTTATCTTCTTGCCCTTTAACTATATTTCTCATTAATTTCTCAATGCATACTTCTTCTTATAAATAGTTGTTAAGAAAAACAAGCTTGACCTCTAATGAATCCTCCAATGATTTTGGGCATCAAGATATATTAATAAATGAATTGTTTATAATAAAGTAACAGAAGTGAATATGTCTTGCTTTTGTTTATACCTTTTGATACAAACCATAGTAGTTGGATTATTTTGCTAAATATTGGTGAGACTTGGTTAATTGCTATTTGGTTTTTTTAATTATTTGGTTTTTCAGAGAAATTTTTTGAATTATTTGGTTTGTTAGTACTAAATCCCATAATTTAGAAGTTATGGAAATTGTTGCTTTAACATTTTTCTTAATCTTTGCAATATTAGTGGGTGAGGTGAGGTGTCTTAGCTTCACCTTTACGTTTTGTTTCTTTTATTTACTATTTGTATTCTTGCCCTTTAAGTTTCCAAATACATTTAAGTAACTCATTTCACAAAAAGAATTTCAGTATAGAGAGAGTTGGAGCATTACTTAAACTTTTATATACAAAAACTTAAACATAAGAGATTCAACAAGGATGAGTTAAATTGTGCAAATTAAATTATTATGTAATATATGTTACTTTTATATATTACTCCATATATTGTCCTAATTTTTTGTTCTTATCTCAATTCTATACATACCAAGTCTCATTCAAGCATTGCTAATTGTATGATCAACCTAGATGAACATTTAAATTTAATTTGTATGAAAAGACTTTTGGTTTAAGGTTCTTCATTTCTTCTAATGGGTTAATTGATTCGAACTAGAGCCAATTTTACAACATATTCACTAACTTTCCTTGTTTGTCATCCGTCGTATTTGATTTTTCATTTGTCTAAGTAAGTCATCAAAATTTTGGTTAATTTTTATCTTCTGCTTGAATAAAGAAGAATTTGTGTGAATGGAAGAAGAGCTTGAGTTTTGTATGTGAACTTGTTGTGATTAATTCAGAAATATTAACATTAGCAATTCACGTATATGTATGGATGATATGAGGAATAATAAAACTCTAAGATGTTATGTAGGTTGGAAACTCATGATGTAGCTCTCATGAGGCTTATTGGTGAAATATTCCACGAGCCTGAGAGTCACAGTGAGAAGACCCTTTTTCGATTCATATGATATAATAATGCCACGTACCAAAGTGTTTGTTTGAATTCAAACTTAGTTTATGAACTTGTAGTGATTAATCGAGAAGTATTAACATTAGAAATTCACTTATAATTATGGATGATCTGAGGCATAATAAACCTTTGTGATGGTATATAGGTTGGAAATCCATTATGCATATCCCATTAGACTTATTAGTGAAATATTCCACGAGCCTAGGAGTTATAGTGAGAAGACTCTTTTTCGATTCATATGGTGTAACAATGTCACTTACTATAGTACTTATTTGAAATCAAACTTAGTTTATGAAGTTGTACTGATTACATTTAGTAATTTAGTTATTCACTTTTAATTTTATAGCTAGATGGACAAAAGTTGGATGTCTCATCAGAAATGGTCCATTGAATACTTAGGAGTTGAGAGTTTCATGCAATTTATAAAAGATCAAATGGGTCTTGAATGATGTATTTATTGTCCAGGCATAAATTGCTTAAATGCCAACATTCAAAGTCAAAATGTGGTATATAATCACTTGCTAATTCAAGGCATAGATAAGTTTTATACTCCATAGCTTTATCAAGGTGAATGTTCAGAAGCAAGTTGTAGTAGAAGTGTTAATACAGGTGTTGATGATAGTAACAATAATGATGGGGAAGATTATGATATTAATGACGATGGTGATGATGGGATTAACAAGATGTTAGAGTATTATGGAAATTATATGGAGACTATGAATGAAATTGGCTTGCTTAACATAATTGGTAGTATAATAGAAGATAATTTTAGGAAGTTATTAAAAGTTACTCAAGAAGAGTTGTATCCAGGGTGCTGCAAATTCTCATAACCATCTTTTGTTATCAATTTGTTGCAATTGAAGGTCTATAATAAATGAAGTAACAAGTCTTTTGATATGTTAATTGACTTGCTCAATGAAGCATTACCTGTTGGACACAAGTTGCCTAAATCTTACTATGAAGCAAAGATATTGTTAAGGGACCTTGGATTGTGGTATATATCAATACATACATGTAAGTATAATTGTGTTATATTTTGGAAGGATAGTAAAGATATTGAAGAGTTTCCTATTTATGGTACATCAAGGTGGAAAGTGGATGATGGGAAAAGGAAAAACATAACACATAAAATCTTGAGATACTTCCCTATTAAATCACAACTACAAAGGCTTTTTATGTCAACAAAAATAACCATAAACATAAGGTGGCATAAAGAGAAACGCATTGATGATAACATGAAACGCATTGATGATAACATTGTACGTCATCTAGCATACTCAATGGAATAGAAAGACTTTGATGGAAAGTTTCCATGGTTTGTAGATGATTGTCGTAATGTTTGACTTGGATTAGTCTTAGATGGGTTTAATCCACTTGAAATTATGAGTACTTACAACATGTAGTTGGTAATTCTAGTATCATATAATTTACCTCCATGGAAATGTCAAAGGAGCCTTTTATGTTATTATCTTTACTTATTCCAAGACCTACTACTCTTGGTAAGGATATCGATGTATACATGCAACCACTAATTGATGGCTTAAACCATCTCTGAGAGGTTGGATTAGAAACTTATGATGTTGATGAAGGTGAAACATTTATAATGCATGTGGCTATTTTGTGGACTAGTTATGAGAATTTGTCTGGATGGAGTACTAAAGGGTATACGGCTTGTCATGTGTGTAACCATCAAACTTATTCAATGAGGCTATGAAGTAAAATATGTTATACAGAACATTGTCATTACTTGGAACATGAGCATAGGTGGCGAATAAGCAAATTGTTTAATAACAAAGTAGAATTGGTGAAGCTCCTTTGTACTTGTCTCATGATGATGTGGTTTACTAACTATCAATTTTAGGTGACATTACACTTGGCAAACACCTAAGTAATAAAAAGTGAACACAAAGTGTTGTTGATCTTAATTAGAGCAAAAAAAGCACAAATTTTAATTTGCCATATTGGAGGAAATTGCTACTGAGGCATAATCTTGATATGATGCATATTGAAAAAAATATTTGTGAGAGTATTTTAAGAACTTTGATGGGAATTGATAGCAAGATGAAAGATACAATTAAGGTTATATTAGGCTTGGAATACATGAATATAAGAAAATATTTGCATTTGAAAAGAAGAGATGATACGTCATACATCATTCCACCTACTTGTTACAACATGTCAAAAAAATAGAAGCAAACTTTTTGTCAATTTTTTAAATCAATCAATGTTTCTAATAAGTAAGCATCTAATATAGCCTATTGTGTTAATGTTAAAAAGGGAAAAGTATTAGGATTGAAAAGCCATGATTTTCATGTACTTATGCAATGATTATTTCCTGTTCGAATACATGGATGTTTGTCGAAGGCTGTATCCATAACTTTGGGACCATTGGGTGAGTTTTTAAAGCAATTATATTGCAAGACACTAAAAGTAGAAGAACTTGAAAAATTGGAAAAGATAGCTTTAATTCTAAGTAGGTTGACTCTCTTTCACTTCATCTCTTGCTCATCACCCGGAGGTGGGGACAGGAAGGGGGTGAGCTTGAAAGCTAGTAGGTAACAGTTTATATTAAAAAGATAAGCAAAAACTTTTGAAACCATTTTACTTGCCATAGAAAACTTTCATTGAGTCTATAAAACACATATTTCTCAAAATTCTTGTCTTGTCAAGTAATCAAAATCACAAACAACACAATTTATGCATTTTTCAACTTGTTCACAAATCATGAACATATAAGCACATCACAATGGTTTGGGTAAGTCCAAAACATGACGCACTACACATTCCCATATAATGGTCCTGTGTAGTCGTAAACTTGAGAGAGTCGTTGAAGGAGCTTTGTATCATTAGCGGGCAGGTAAGAAAAGCCTATACTTGGGTCAACGTGCATATGACAGTTCTTGAGGGACTACCACAAACTCACATAACACATAGATTTCAAAATCTCCAAAATGGCACATTCTCATAAAAACTTGTTTTTCACATACTTGACGTATATCTTGAAAACCATTCTTGAAAACATGATTTCATAAACATGCATCTTTTCCAAAATATATCACTCAAACTATGTAACAAACATATAGCAGATTTCACAATCATTCATGAGCAATAATGCAACCTTTATGATGCAAATGAAAATCTGAAAACTTCTTCGATTTAAAGAAAACAGTAGTGGCTTATTTTCTCTATTATAAACATGTACCCACCTTAATTTCCTTGCTTATAGCTTTGCTCAAACATGCCTCTTCTCTTGTTCTTCTTGCCTCTTTGATCCCTTCATTCTTCACCAAATGAAGGGATCTTTAGCTCAAAAGGGAAGCTCTTCTCTTCCTCTTCCTT
>JANZLD010000004.1:16612795-16623903 GCA_026413575.1 Erythroxylum carthagenense | reverse complement strand
TGGCTTGAAGGTTCCTGCAAAACAACGAAGGCACGTCGGGGGTTGTTTCCCGATAAGCCCCTCCGACGCTCAAGTTAGTCTTTTTGGAGAGTTTTTAGGCCAGGGAATCAAGAGAATTTTTTCAGTATCGTACCTCTTTCGTGATGAAACAATACCTTATATATGGAACAGACACTAGGTTTAAGTCTTTACGTAGATCTCTACTTCTGTATGGGAGGGTTCTGTCTGATCCTGGGCTTAGGCCTAGCACAGCCGACCCGACAATTTATGAACATTATAATTAAAACAATTGTCAATTCTAATGAGACATTGTTTAATTTCGTTATCAAAACCATCAAGTAAGATCCTATAAACCCCATATTTACAAATATTTGATGTTATGCAGGTAATTGTTAGCACTGAGTAAGCCCCTGTGAAATTCTGAACTCTTTATGCTCCTATGTATCTCGAATTACCTTTTTTTTTGCCTCAGTTGTAAGCATGGCTTTGGTTGCTTGTGTAACCGTAAGTACTATAGTTCCGATTAAAAAAGCACATAAAAGAGTAAATGTACGCTTATGGATTGAAGATGCTAAAGTTAACAAAATACTAAAATCCCATGAATGGGAGCATATAAAGGACAAATAAAGAACATAAAAAGTTGTATTCCAAAAGCAGGCAAAATAATTAAACATACTATGTTGGTCTAAAGAACACCCTAAACAGTCCTCAACTAGACACAATGGGGGATGTTTCTATACTTCTTAAAGAGTAGACTTTCTAGGATTGGTCTTGTAAAAGTGCTCAAGATGCAGAAAATCAGATCACATCAGCTAGGATGCCCACTAGTGCGCAGGAGTAGGAGGGAATATGATCAAAAGTTGGAATAATCTTGTGAAAAGGAAGAAATACAGTATTTCTGACTTTGTTAAGGTTTCTCCAAATCACTTTCAGGGATTAATTCCTACATCCACTTGTTAATTAAGTAATTACGATATTTATATTTCTCTAAGCGCTAATGTCCAAAACTGATGATTAAAGTTGTACTAGTCACAACCACAGCAAGTCCTATAGCCTAAATTCCTTTCCACTCCAGGTCAGGTTAGGGATATTATGACAATGTAAAAAGCAAATTAAGCAAGTCCTTTGGCAACTTTAAGTGCAGAATTGTCTTGAAAGTGAGGTCATGAACATAAGTATGTTCTTCCACTTCTCTTAGTTGCTTTGTTTTACTTTTCTTTTGCATCATCTGATCATGATGGTAACTAGCTTAGTAAATGTTTAATAAGCATGGACCACAAATCATGTTCTTTGAACAGTACATTCACGCTACGAGCTCTGGCTAATTGATAAGCAACTTTCCCGATTAGCGATAAATATTGAACAGATATCAAGATGCGTTTGAAAAATATATAAGGAAGTGACTGGAAATGTTCATGGATTTGGTAATTTTTAACTACAGGCAATTTATATACAATCTAGCGTGTGAATTGTAGATGAGTTTCACACAATTCCGTCTCATTACAAGCGTTCTTTTTCACCAACCAATTTCCAGCCAAAGGGTTTTAATTTACATACGGCAGGCATTCCTCCATTGTTTGCTTCAATTTTTACATATTATGAAAGTGCATTTGGTTTCTTCTATGCCCTAGAAGTCAATTTTTTTCTTTCATATTTCGGATAAGGGTGAATTTTTTGGTGTATGTATATGAAGAGAAAGGTTGGTTTTGAGCGCATGTCTGTGATTTTTGTTATTCTTATAGGTTTAAACACTTTCTTCTTTCAATTTTTGTTCTCTTATTCAAGAAAACGGTTGTGAAATATCTAATTAATCTAGTCATTAAATAAGTGAATAGTATGAAGTTATGCAACAAAATATAGAGCATCTAGGCATAGTTTTTCTAATCAAGATGCTACTTTGACAGTTAACCTAATATCAAATATACAATACAATTACTACAATCCCAATCTATAGATAATTATCTCTAATTATTTTTTGTAAGCGAATCTATTCACACTATGTTTACGTATATGTTTATGTTTATGTTTATGTTATCAAAAGATTCTTCACATCAGTCTCAATTAAGATATAATTATATTTCTTAAATTAATTATATTTACAGAGTGTTAGTAGTTTAATAATGTAAATGATCGTACGATACCTTTTAGAAAAGTTATGAAGGAAATATTACAAATATTGATATGACATGATTCATAACTCTTAATCTTACACATATAATTTAATTCTTAAACTTATGTATATAATTTTTATGGGTTTTGAAACCTAGGTACAAAACTCTTACCTCATAAAGATGTAAGGAGCGAAAATTATTTGTATATGTAAAAAGTGACGTAATCCATGTACAAATGAATTGCCAACGTAGGTAATCCACAATTAGGGTTTGCAATGTTCAACGAATCCATTATTTTTAGCTCTTGGTTTGCATCTATCTACACACAAGTAGATGCACTCGTGCATATTTATTGACCACATCATGTCATTAACAACATAATTTAGGATACTTGGTTCCAACTTATCGAGGGCATTAATAAAGATTGAATTCCTAATTAAGGGAGTGGTGGGGACCTTGATGCCTATAATTGATAAGTTTTGAGTCATTTTCTGAAAACGATTTAGGGCCGGAAATCGCTCGCACCAAGCCTAAGAGATTAGTGTACAATAAAGTAGCATTAACTAAGAAAAAGACCTAACTCATACCAAAAAAGGAGCTTGCCCGCCATAGTGTTCCCCAACAACGCTGACCAGTTCTTCATTGCTTTGAGCCACGTCATGTCCCATACCATCAACATACATCTGTTGATGGTGAACATACACATGGACTGTCTTATTGCCGTATCTATAGTTGGTTCCTATATAATCAGGGGTTTAGCTACTAAGTAAGCAACGTGTCTGTGTTTAACAGGCTATATCTTCTACCACTTGTTACTGAGCAATGGTTGACAACGTTCGCAGAAATAGAGATAGAGATCAGTGCCAAAAGTACGAATTTGGAGAGACGAGATGTGGCTCAGTTGACGTCGAGGATGCTAATGGCATCATCAGAGAACAAGACAGGTTGCTTCCAATTGCTAATGTTGGAAGAATCATGAAGCAGATTCTACCTCCAAACGCTAAAATATCCAAAGAAGCTAAAGAAACTATGCAGGAATGTGTGTCTGAGTTCATAAGTTTTGTTACAGGAGAAGCATCAGACAAATGTCATAAAGAGAAGCGAAAAACTGTTAATGGGGATGATATTTGCTTTGCTCTTGCCAGTCTAGGGTTTGATGACTATGCTGACCCATTGAAGAGGTACCTGCACAAATACAGAGAAGTGGAGGGGGAGAAAGCCAGCAGCCAAAATAAGGCGAACCAAAGCGAAGAGAAAGATGACTCATCGAATTATAGAGCTGAACCTCCGACGAAATCCTCAGTTCCTTTGAAGACTTCTGCCGGTGCTAGAGCCAATGCTTCGTTTTCAGATCTATACTGAGCCCAGAAAGTCTCAAATTAATCTAATTAACGCTTGTCGTATATACTTTGAGAAGGTTATCTTTCTGATTTCTTTAATATGACCAAGTATTACTTTCCTTCTTAACGTCTCTTTAGGTTTTGCCTTTTGATCTTGTATAACATGAAGAATTTCTGTGTTTGTTGGTGTCTTTTAGTTAGAATAGTGTGAACTGTTGTAATTTTCCCTTGGCATGAGATTGGAAGTTTTCTTAATTGCTGTTAAATAGATTCCTTTTGGTCGGAATACCCAATTTGATGGCAGTAATAAGATGAACAGCCAATTAATGGTTCTTTCTCTTTTCTTTTCTTTTCTAAACTATGGATCCTTCAAATTTGTTGACAATCAGGCTTGTAGAGTACGCGAAGACTAGATGCATGCTCTGGATGCTTTTCAATTCCCTTAATTGAGACTAATCAATGGTTTTGATCTACCATATTTGGTTCTTTAAAGATATTGGATGTTAAGTTAGGGTTTCGGAGAACATATTCATTATCTTTAGATTTTCTAAATCTTTTGTTCTTTTGGATTGGTGTTTAAGCATGTCCTCATCAGTTTGATATATTTCTTTGAGATCGTAAGGACTGAGGTTGAGTTTAATACCCAAAATAAGAATGTCTGCAAATGTATCATAGAAGTGAGTGTCTGAATATTATGTGTAGGGAAAGGAAACTTCATCAATTTGAACAACCAGTGATGGGAAGATCGCCTCCTCAACTATATTTTGACTTTGTAACTGCTGAACAATAGTCAATAGAACAAAAAGAACTACGCTTAAGAGATACTGCAAAACTTTTGTCATTTAACTACGCTAATCTACATTTACAAAGATAAATTACATGCATCCTTGAGTCTATTGGATATAAAGTTGGAATCAATATAGAACTGTCGTCTTATTTAGTCATTTGGACACTCATAAAACTCTATTCCCTCTAAAAACTTAGCTGGGATATATAGTAAACATTATATGCCGGACAACACACAGGATGATATTAATAAAGAAATTGGAAAACACTTTCCTCGATAGTTTGAGAGATATGTAAGTTCTTACTTACAACTATTCTAATAGTTCAATACCATATTTATCTATTCCTATGACATTATACATTAATGGTATGATAATTTCTTTTATGTAGGCTGTCGAAAATCCAATAGAGAGCAAGTTTATTAGTGATCTTTCAAAGGGACCTCTGCGAATTGTTAAATCATTTCTAATGTTTTTCATGAATGGATACAAATACCATACAGAATATCATAGGCATAGCATGACAATCATAAACAGTGGAGTTCCTATACAGGGAGAATTGATGGATTAATATGGTAAAATAATTTAAATATTTGAAGTTGAGTATCCTGCTTTGCCAATTAAGCGATGTGTGATATTTAAATGTGACTTGTATGACCCGACTTCAAATGTTAGAACTAAAGTGTATAGCCGATACAGTCTAGTTGAAGTCAACATAAGGAGAAGATTAAAACAGTTTGAACCTTTCGTTTTGACAATGCAAGTGAAACAGGTGTGTTATGTCCCTTTTTCAAACTTATGATTAGATAAGATAGATTGGCTGGTGATTTGTGCAGTTAAACCTAATGGTATTTTCTAATCACATAAAAAATGAGAGTAGAGAGTTGACACTAAAGCGTTTCAGTAAGATGTCACATTTACAAATGGAACTGTGACATATGACGATAATGAATATTTAAACGATCCATTAAACGAATTTGTTGATATTTCATCTGGAGAGGATGACGAGGGTCAAAGATCTGAAGAGGAGTCTGAGTTTGATTCTTATTCGTTCGAAGAAGAAGATGATTGTATTTTATAATTAAGTTATGATAGTGATTAAATTGTGTTTGTAATTGAATTTTTTAATGAGGGTGATAAATTATTTCCTTTTTCACTATATTATGTAAAGAATTTCATTGAAAATCTTATTGAAGGCATTTCGACATGGCGACTGGTTTCGGATGGTAGTCATTCCTTCTGTTGGGAGGAATGTGGCAAAATTATTCCAATCGAAGGAATAAAATATGCACGAAAAATCACCACTTCATACACTAAGGATCGTTTGCTTTCTATGGTCGATCTTCTACTTCAAGGTGTTTAGTATGATTTAGATAACGTCTCTTTCCTTATTATATGCATCTCATGTCCTTTGAAGAAATGATTATATATATTCACATTTGATAGTCTATACTACATGTTTTAAGCTTCCTTAAATCTCGAAGATGACATGTATGCTGATAGAGGCGAGAGCGATGTCACTACAGTATGTAAAGGATTAGAAAGATCAGTTCTTAAGCAAATATCGTCAATTCCACAATCCTCGTCTGGACATTCACGTATGCATTAATATCGATTATTGGTTCGTTTAACCATTTTCTAATATGACATTATGAAAGTTATATACTGATTGTGTTTTTGGTAAATTAGTTCCTGCTAGTAGTTTATCTGGAGAGTTAGTCTTTCATACTAAGATCGACGACACATTCAGTGTATCATCAAGAAGTTTAGCAATAGCAGAAACATTGTTGCAAGAAGGTGTTCAAAAGCATAAACCTGAGGGAAGAAGTATTACTATTTCAATTGGTGCGTTTGAATAAGTCAGGACACTTCTCGGGAATCCAGACATTGAGGGCTCATTTATCTTTATCGAATCCCATGTCACATGGAATCGAACACAATAATTATATCATTTTAATTTATCGTTGCAATATACTAAACATTAATATATTGATGTATGTGTAAGAATTTGTCCTATGCCCTATTGACTAAGGGTTGTTATTGTTTTTGTTCTATAATTATTAACTGTCATTTTGTCGTTTGTACTTGGATATGACATAAAACAAATCGCCTTATTTCCTTTTTCATATATTGTATCAAATATTGAATTCAAATTATTATATAAGTAGAAAATTTGATAAACAATGATTTTTAGGTTCGTCGTATGGGACCAAAGAGACAGCGTGAGGTTATGCGGCCCAGGTTTAGAGGCTTGATCGATGACACTTACTATGTAGGTGGATTGTCACATTCTGCAGCTCCCAGTAGCTCACCTCCTCCCCCTCCCAAACCTACAGCTGGAAATGAGGCATCACTTACAGCAACATATACTACACCATCCGTATCCCCATCCCCAATTCATATATCGTCCCATACCACTTTATCAGAAGGTTGAGACTTCTGCAAGCCTGGAGATCAGAGACCAGACAGAAGAAAGTACATAGCAATTGATGGCGTTCTGTAAGTGAAATCATATTAATGACTACTTCTTTATAATTAAGTTACAGGTTTATCAGTTTTTCCATTTTATCAAATTACTTCTTATATTAGGTTGCTTCCGTCTAGACCGTGTTTTAGAAATATGACTTCCAAATTTAAAGAACGGATTGATCATGATGG
Source organism: Erythroxylum carthagenense (assembly GCA_026413575.1). Lineage (NCBI taxonomy): Eukaryota > Viridiplantae > Streptophyta > Magnoliopsida > Malpighiales > Erythroxylaceae > Erythroxylum > Erythroxylum carthagenense. Next base: position 16,617,009 of record JANZLD010000004.1, on the reverse strand, counting down.
TTATGCCTGGAAGAATATCTCTCAGGCAACAAAGGAATTTTACTTTCAGGAGTTTGAGGTACAATAAACATTTACTTTTCTTTTATATTGCTTTATATACACTAATTACATAAATATTATGACATGATATTACTTTAAAATTTTTCCTTCTTATTTCAGAAAGAATTTTTTTTGGGATTTTGGTTTCGACGCCAGCATATATAGACTATGGGAGAGGCAAGTTCATACACGTTACCGCGACTTCATTGGTGCGATATGTAAGGCTGGTATACAATCGTATTTTATTTCGAAGCAAATATGGAGTCGATGGTAGGAGTATTGGAGAAGCCTTGCGGCAATGACAATCTCAGGGCATAACTCCACCAACAGACGTGGAAGCCCGGGAGGAGAGAATCTTCTCATACATACGGGAGGATCAATAACCCACCATGAACATGCACAGAGACTTGTAAGTATCTAAACCTCACACTTATTTTGTACATGTTTAACTTTGTTGTATTATAGATAATGGTATTGGTATAAATGCCTGGTGCCATATATGATTGTGTTGAGTTTTTTTATTTGTTCAACAGGGGCATATCATAAAATTAGGGAAAACTCTGTCGAAATTTTTATTAAATATAGTTCACATCTAAACATTTAAGTTAAATATGAAGGAAAAGTCTTTAGGTCTTCCTCTTACACCTACTCAGCTGTTTTTGCATACTCACATCAAGAAGCATGACGGTGTGACATTCGTCAACAGTCGATATAGAGAATTTAATGTATGTGAACTTAATGCCTTATTATTATTTCTTTTATAATCATTTAGTTTTACAATTATGAATACACTCTTACTAACGTAAACATTAGTTTTTAATAGGACCAAATACAACAAACCATTCAACGCTAGTCTCAGGAGGAACAATCTGCTGATGAGACTCAGACATATTTTGATGTTGTCGATGGTAGGGACCGTTGTGGACGAATATTCAAGCTAGGTTTATTTGCAAATACTTGTTATTCAAAATCCTTCATGTCTAATACAGCAACATCTGCTAGACAAGCACAATCGTCAGAAGTCACCGAGCTTCGGGCCACGTTGGATATGGTGATGGAGAAGATGACTCACATGTAAGAGAAGATGGATCAGATGGCTCACTTGCAAGAGCAAATGGAGCAGATGGCTCAATTGAGACAAGAGCTGGAGTAGCTAAAGGGGAAGGGTAGCATCTCTGAGCACCTCCATCACTAGGACATTAGGATTGTTGTAGTCATTTGCTTTGAATTACAAAGATATGTTATGTAAACTTCAACATTTTTATTATCACTTAACAAATTTTGAACTTTATATTACCAATTAATTTCTGTTTCAACAAATTTAATATATACACAAATTAAATTAATAAGAGCAGATAATTCAAAACTGTTTAAATTATTCACTTTTTATAAGATCATTAAACAAATTTTAATGTCGGGATTTTTCAAAAAATTCTAACTACCAATTACCGACAGATTTTAAAAAACCTTCGAAAAACATGTTAACATATTACCGATGGAATAAGGACACCGTCGGAAAATATGTTCACATATTACCGACAAAAATTTGTATACCATTGATAAGTTGTCCGTTTTATTTACCGACCGATTCTATTAGTCCGTCGATATATTTACGTCTTTTTACTGACAAAAAACATTTGATATTCTATCGTTAAACTTACCTACGCCCTTATTAATGACAACTTTGCCAGCCATTAAATTCTGTCAGTAAATATTAATACCGATGGAATATTAGGATATACTGACGCCCATTCTTGTAGTAATTAGACTCCTCTTTAGGTTATCAATTGTATAGGAATACTTGGGAGAAATTATCTTAGATGAACTTACAATTTTGGCTTTTCTCAAAGATACAAACAAAATTTATATGATAATAGCATTGAAATCTATCCTTTTCTTTCGTTTTTCAAAAATAAGTTCGCTACTTTATAAGTTTTGCCTAAACATTTAGACCATTCTATTTAGACTTATTATAGTTTGCTATAATTATAATCATACTCATCACTTATAATTTTCATATAAACTTGCAAATTATCATGTCACTTACACTCCACTATTTAATATCTTTTCTGTATATATATATATATATGTATACACACTTTAAATTAAAAACTTGCAACAATCAGGAAATCATTATTAATATGATCTCTTATTCTATTACTCCAAAATTAGCATGCTTTTTAGACATTATTATCCTTTCTACTCCAAAAAAGTAAAAATTGATTAATTAAAAAGCAGAAAATTACCATTTACAACCACCCGAAACTCATTCAAGTTAAGAGTCGAATCACATCATAACGGGGGAATGGTGGGTGATTTTTTACAAAATTTTCAATTCATTTTCTAAGTTTTAAAAATTTTTAATTGAGTAACTAAAATTTTAAAAAAAATGTAACAACTTATTTTAAAAGGATTATTGTTAATAATATGACACATCTACTAAAAACTACGCAGATGTCTCTATTAATTATATCAAAAAAAATTAATATTTTAAACTAAATTTTTAAAATTTTAAAAGATTGATCACTTAATTAAAAATTTGAATACCAAATTAAAAAATAAAAAAATTGAGCAATTTAAAATTAATTATTTAGTGTGTTGTTGTGATGTAATGTAGCAATTAGACAGTCAACATTACTAATATTTGGGTTGATTTAGAGGCAGATATAGAAGGATAAGTTTCATAAACAGTGTTAGACTGTTCAGCTTGCGTGTTAGAAGGATGCATCGAAGCCCCAGCCAGACCCTGGGACCGTAGTTTTTCTTGGCACTACATAATCTTAGTTTTTGGTGAAAAGTCATACCAGATCTGTGGGTCATTTTGTCATTTTTTGACTTTGGATGATTTGAATCACCTCCGTCGTACAAGAGGGGATGTCTCGCTGGTAAGTAATTAAGTTGTCTAGGACTAGGAAGTTTGTAAATGTTGATTCCACAAAGAGACACAAGGCTCTAGAGAGATTATTTTCTATGTTTCTAGGGAATTTCTTGTGTACATGTTGGCATGTTGCTGGGAATGAAAGTCTTTTCTCCCTCGAAAGTTACCACTTGGTTGCACATCCCAACAACAATCCAAAAGCGGAAAAGTTTAGCTAATTCAATGTGTGGAGTTTTGGTTGGATGACTAAAACCAACTTTATTGCTTAGTTCTTTCAGTTCAAAATGTTCAGTCTTACCAAGTTCGTTATACGTCGAACGTTAACTAATACTAAATCATTAGCAAAAGAGGAAAAGTACACTACAAACCCGACAGAGCGCATGTGGACATGAGTTCTTAACTTGACATTTAGCAGTGATTGTCCCCACAGAAGTCGAGCCAATTGTGCCCTACCGCACCCCGAGGTCACGTGTCAACACTTTAACGCCCATTCATTACGGGTCTGGTGAGGGTCTCTTTACTTCCTGCTTTTTATATTTTTTGGGTCTCGTACTCATACAGAGGAAGGCAAAGCTGAAACTTTTGCCGACCCTTTTAAGGGTAAGATTAATTGCAACCGTAGCTACATTATCTGGCATGTATACCACATGTTACAACTAAATTATTTTGTACATGTTGGTTCTGCCGGATTTTGGCGAAATTGTGCGTTGCCGTTTGGATCTATGAGTTGGCTACTTTTCGCTGTGATCCCGACGATGAGATCCCTGCAAAACAAAGAAAGCACGTCGGGGGTTATGTCCCGATTAGTCCCTCCGACGCTCAAGTTAGGTTTTCGGTGAAGGTAGGATTGCCGAAAAGCAATGAGAGTTAGGTTATGAATTACGTACCTTCGTTATGATAGAATAATACCTTATATAGTGCATGTGCTAGGTTTACGAGTTCACGTCTGCATGAGACTCTCTCACATGCGGACGGGCTGAGGAGAGCGTGGATTGGACTTGGGCTTGACATGGCCATTAGGTAGGAGATTGGTCTTTGAAGAATGGATCGATCGGCCCATAAGACATTTTGACTGGGCTCGGGCCCTGCACGATCGACCCAACCATAAGCCCCCCTACTCCTCGAGTCTGAGCGAAGAGAAGGGTCAAAGGAGTATGCAGAGGTTTTGAAGCTCATACATAAGACGACTCGTAAATGGGCCGATCGGTCGGATATTGAGATACAGCTCGTCTGTGGAACAGCTTGTGAAGCAGTCGATCGGTTGGGCATTGTCGTTGTAGCTCGTATACGGGACAGC
>JANZLD010000004.1:16455534-16467754 GCA_026413575.1 Erythroxylum carthagenense | reverse complement strand
CATCAATGCTTCAAATCATTAATTTTAGAGGGAAAGTTTATGAAAGCAACTTAAATACTTGTACCACATTTTAAATGATCCATAGATCATCCTTAGGGGCTTTAATTACATATTATTAGTTCTAAGACTGAAGGAGATAGAGTTAAACCTCAATATTGTAAAGACTTTAGCGTATGCATTGCTACAATTAAGGCCATTGATTTGAACTACTATGGATATTGTTTCACTTAGAATAATAAGCAGAAAGGCCAATGGCTAATCCTAAGAATTAGATAGAGCCCTACAAATTAATGAATGGTTTATTAAATTCTGATCTAGCTACACCCAATTTCAGGAAAGCCTTAGTTTAGACGATAATCATATTTTGATCCATAATATAAATTTTTCAAAAAAAGAATCTCCCCTTTCAAGTTTTTTATTTATTTCGTCACTAATTAAGGCTTTGAGGAAGTAGTTAAGAGAGGCCTTAGTATCCTCGTACAAGGATATAAGCCATTCAGACTCCTTATGAAGTTAAACTCCATTTAACATAAGCTTAAAATCCTCCATAAACATCAATTCTATACTCTATTGTTCATATTCAAAAGTCTAGATAGTTACTCATCTCAAGAAAAAAAGGATTTGTATCAAAATCCTAGGGATAATGTGAGCATTTCCATAAAGAAAGAAGTACTGAAAGAATATCTGTGGGCACTCCATATTCAAAATTCTATTCTAAAACATAAATCTAAAATTTCTTTAATGAAGGATGGAGATTTTAAATTTAAAATATTGTTTAAAAGCTTGCTTTCAAAGGGAAAAAAGAACAACATTTCATCATTGCAGGATGAAATAGGTTTCTTATCGTTATACCACCCTCACCTGCTCTCCCTTACTAAGAAATACTTCCATAATCTACTAGCAACTAAAAGTAACTTAATTACTATCCCTTTTAACATCTAGATCTCACTCCTCGCTTTTTAATAGTGTCAGTTGTTATGCAATCATACTATTATTGGGGAGATAACTAAAGTAGTATTAGTATTAATCCTTACAAAGTCCCATTCTAGGGTGTTAAAAGCTTAGAATAAAACCTTTTTATGCTTTGTTCCTAAAAACAATTACCCCACGGCCTTAAAAGGCGACTGCATCATCTCTTACTATAGTAGCTTCAATAAAATTATCTCTAAAATCTTGACAGAGAGACTCAAACTGGTAAAACTTGATTTGTTAAGTGTTACACAAGCTACATTCATCATGGTGAGAAAAATTTGGGACATCGTTTTAATTACTCAAGTACTATTTAAACTTTACAATTGAAAAGGTTTATGAAAAATTGTGCCATCAAGCTGGATGTTCACAGAGCCCTTAACACACTAGTTTAGATTTTTTTTGTTTAATGTTTTATGTTTTATAAGCTTCTTAGATTAATTTACTTCTTGGATTAAAGTTTTGTTACTACAAAATCATTCTCTATAATGTTTAATAGTGAAATGATCCCTACATTCTAAAATGCAAGAGGATTGATACAAAGGAATCCTTTATCCCCATTTCTATTTACTTTAACCATAGAGAGCCTAAATAAGTTATTAAAGAAGAGAATCAGCAAGTAAGGAGGATTTATATACCATAAGAAATGCCTTTAATTAAAATTTTCTTATTTATCATCTTCTAATGACATATTCTTCTTCTATTAGGGAATAGCAACTCCATTATAATTATAATAGAAACTATTGACACTTTCAATAGTTATTCAAGCTTATGTCTAAATGCAGAAAAAATTTCACTAATCCTTTGTAAGGATTATGAACCCATCACTAATGAGTTGTCATCAATTTCAAGAATTTATGTTGTCCCATCCCTGTCAAATATCTTGGCATGCCAATAAATTCTAAGAAATTTTCCAAAAAAGACTATTAACTATTATATGATATCATTAGAGAAATAATTTGTTTTTAAAAAGGAAAGGGGCTCTCATACTTAGGTAGGTTGCAACTTGTTAACTCAGTGCTAATGAATCAAGTCATATATTGGGCCTCCCATTTTATGCTTCCTAAGAAACTAATAAAGAACATTAATAAACTAATAAGGAACTTTATATGAATTGGCAATCGAAATAAGAAACCTTTTACTAAAGTTAAATGGAAGGAAGTATTGTTTGCTAAATAAAAGGGTGGCTTAGGAATGCTTTCTTTATATAACAACTACCAAGCTTTACTTACTAAATGTCTATAGAGAATTTTGTATGAACAAAACTTATTATAGCTTAAATGGGTGCATGACAACTATCTAAAAAGGGAAAATGTTTAGAGGGATAAACTATGATATGATGCCTCATGGAGCATGTTATAGATCCTCATGCTATTGAGCTTCATATAGTAGCATATCAAGATGCATGTTAGGGATGGAAAATCCAGTTCTCTATTTTTTTATAACTAGAGTCCTAAAAATCCTTTGTACCTACTTCCATTCTATACTTCCATTAGGTTATTCTATCTTACAAAAGCTAAAATCATCTCTTTAATTAGTGTTGGAAAAAGGAAAACCTTAGACAAATTGTCTAATTCATAGTGCAATCAAATTGCTAACTATCCTTTAGATTATTCGGCACAAGATAAACAAAATTGGAGCTTTTATACCTTTGGAATTTACATAGCTAAGTCCTACAGATAAAGCCTTATGACTCTTAAACCATTGGTTCTATAGAGTAAAGTTTATGGAATAAATACATCCCCTAAATTGTCTTTTAGAATATGGTTAGTTATAACAAGAAAGTTGTTAACTCTAGATAGGTTAAGGAGCATTAATCCTAACTTAAATCAACCAAAATGCAGCTTGTGTAATTTAAGGGATGAATTCTTAAGTCTAATATGAAATTTTGTACTATCCACATATGATGCTCTCAATCTACCTAGAACATGGGACAACATAGTTTAAAGGATCATAAGCTCTATAGGAATAAATTTATAGGATAAATTGCTCCTCTAACTAGCTTGGTCAAGCTCACTTTATTTGATATAACGTAAAAGACAACAAAGAATGTTTAAACAATAATCCCTTGGTAAATAGGAACTCAAATTCAAAATTGTCAACTTTGTAAGAGAAGTAGCTTAGTTTAAAGGCTTTCACATCAAATTCTCCAATTTTATAGCTATCAACTCGAAATTTATCTGAATGTCTTATGACTTTAAATAATTATAGGTTTATAAATAATGTTTTAAGTAATCCTTTTATAAGACATTGCGAAGTTAGTTATTCCTAGTTAATATTATTCCTTCAATTTTGAAAAAGATATTGAACTTCAACGCCTAAGAAAAGAAACTACCAAACAACATTATAAAAAAGTTGTGTATAATCTTTTATAAACCATAACAACTCCTTTCCTTAGATTTGACCAAGTTAAAGGGTTCCATAAAAACCCCAAGTTAGTAAGACTATAAGAATTCACTATAGAATTTAATTTAGTAAAGCCCTAACGATCAAGAGACCCCCTTCCTTTTTATATGGGCGTATGATTTATTTAAATCCTCTAACAATAAAATAAAGGCTATTTTTAGAATGATAGTTAGTGTTTAAGTACTTTCAAAGTTGTTATGTAGCTAGTATACACTATTTTGATGAGCTAACTTGAAGAAGCGATACTAAAAGATTCCATAATTATTTTGTTGTTTTAAGACATCGAGCATTTTCAAACGAATAGTCCTCCTTCCATATGAATCAAAATTTCCCAAAAAATCCATTTTCTACAACACAAACAAAAAATTAAAGCCAAATTTCTCAACACTTTTCATAACTTTAGCGCCAGTTTTTTTGGGGTTAACAAGATCCATAATAGTTAAACCATTTAACGTTTTCAATTATTTGAATTTTTTTCCAAAAAATAGGATATTTAGCTCCATGTATATTCCAAAAAAGTAGTTTCATATCCAAATGTCAGGAAAAAAGGCAAAAATATAAAACTAGGACAAATTAACAAAAGTTTTGGGAGCTTACAACTTTTATGTCATTTAAGATTCTTTGGGTTTATGGAGCCATCAATACTAAAAGAAATTTCAATATCTATATATGTTGTAGATGTAGCTATCAAATCTTGCATATAATTTCATGAGTTTCTAACTGTTACCCTTAAAGAAGAAGCTAAATTTTCATGCATATTAGGTAAAACTTTTAGGGTTAGAATTTTATAGAGTGGAGTTCTATAATTCTTTTGTGTTTTCCCTTTTAAAGTTCATTCCTATTATGTAAGAGCCATAAATTTCCCCTAAATTTTACATTTAGTTATTTTGATTAAAGATTCTTCATTGAAAGGAAATGGGGAACACACTTAAGTTGTTTTATTGTTTACTCACTTTACCTTAGCGTTTATGAGTGCTGGTTCTTATTACCCTATTAAACAAAAGCCTGTGCTTATTAAAGGTGAAGTTAAAACAGTTGATCATTATCAAAAAAAATTTAGTTACTAATAGGCAAACCATTTGGCTTGGACCTAATTTATTCCTCCAACATATTGGTTTCATAATCATCCAATCATTAAACTCCCTTATGTCAAGATATTTATTCTTTGTTAGCATTGACAAGACTGTTATACTTAGAGGAGACTCCACTATTAGATTGCCAAAAGGATAACTCTCCTTTAATTCAATACATAATTTGAAAAATTTTTCCATAGTCACACTAGTGTGCCTTTGGTAGACAAGATCATCCTTCTTATCCAAAACATCGAATCCTATCTCCTCAATTTCTTCATCTAGTTAGCACCAAGGATGTCACTATTTTAATCAAATTTAAAGAATGTTATATAATTTTTCCACACTTCATCATTGGGAGTGGGAGATAATTAGGAACATCTCTATAAATGGTATCCTTCATATTAGATTCCGTTGCTTTATGAATAAGTTATATTATATGAAGGAAAGGAGGTGTTAAATCGGCACTTTATAACAAACTTAGAATGTAAAACAAGAGAGGGAGACAAACAATGGATAGTATAAACTAGGGATACAAAAATAAGATTTAGATATGTATTTCGGTTTAACCTTATTTCATATAACCTTTTTAGTAAGTCATCACATAATAATACATTAATGTAGCGGTACATGTATTAAGACATGCATATTAATTTTTAGTATATGGAGGGATGTTATATTTTCTAATTACATAGTCAAAATTTTATTATATATAGTTTAAAAAATTATAAAAAATTTAATATTAATTCCTGAATATGAGCAGTATGATTTTTAAGATTTTATTAAATTTCATTACATTATTATAAGGAACAACGATATTATATTTAATCAATTATGTTTAATATGTTTTAATTTGAATTCTCCATTGTTATTGATTTTCCTATTCAATTATTTTTGTTAACCTATTTAATATAAATGCAAATGTGGTAATCACATAAGACGCATAATAGTATAAAGTAAAACACACAAAATTATGGGGCTTATAATGCCATATGAATACGTTATGTCACCAACATTTTAATATACTAATAGTATAAGTGGTGTTATGACTAATATAATTTCATATGTATTATAAATTACGTATGTCACTTAATTAACTCGTGGAACAAAAGTAGTGGTTTGTCTTTGCACGGGATTTCACTGTCATTTTAGCTTATTTATTCATACTTTGGCTTCCTATAAGTGGTAGACAAAGAATTAAAGACACATTTAGGTTTAACATTCCTAATTTGAATTGTGAGTTTTGCATTGAAAGTAATGAAAGTTTGAACCATCTACACTTCAACTACAATTTCTCTTCTCATTTATATATTAGTATTTTTTTTCTCTCCTTGGATTACATTTTTACCATTTTGATTGGTCAAGATTAATCATTTAGGTTAAAGAGTCCAGTTTCGTAGTAAAGGTGATCCAAAATTCTTTAGAATGTCCTTTGGAGCTTCAATCTATAACATTTGGAGAGAAAGGAACATAAGGTTATTTGATGAAGAAAATTCCAATGTTGAAACTAAAGTTGCCATAAGCCAAAAAAAATTAAATTTGAGGTTAATTTGTTAAATAAGAAAGGTATTAGGCAACATATTTTACTAGCCTTAGCAACTACCTAGGTTTTAAAATGAGTTGTAAATTTAAGGAGGCTAAATTGAAAAAAAGTTAGTTTTGAGATAAACAAAAGCATCCTAAAGAATTAAAAGAAAACTTGTGATTAAATTCCTAAAATTTTATGGTTTTAACTAAGGTTGAAGATAAAATATCTAGAGCAATGTCTAGGTTTTAAACATGAAATCAAAGCGAATGGTTAAATAGCTAAGAGCTTTTGGTGTTGTCTAAGGATTGAAAATAAAATTAGAATTTAAAGAAATAATCATAGGTCTTAAAATAAATATTATATACCTAAAGAATTTAAAGAATTTAAAGGATTGAAATAGAAAAATGCCTATAATAAATCATAGGTCTTAAAATAAATATTAGATACCTAAATTTGAATCTTAGGGCTAGAATTTTTTTTTTAAAAATGCCTAAAGTTTAGTCTTAGTATTTAGAAATAAAATAAAATGTCTCAAGTGTAGTCTTAAGGCTTCAAATTAAAATAAAATGTTTACATTTGAGTCTTATGGTTTATAATTTAGAAAATACATAGAATTAAGTTTTAGGACTTGTAATGAATCTAAATTGTTTGTATTTAAGTTTTAGTAATCGCAATGAAAATTGAAACAGAAGACTAAGGAAAGTATCTCGATTTGTTATTAATACCTAAGGTTTCAAATAAATTTTTTCTTTGACTTAGAAATTAAAAAGAATAGGAATCAGTGACTTACACCAAAGGGTTGAATTAATATTTGAGGTTCTATAACTTTGTGGTTGAAACTTGGATTTTCAATTAATATTATCCTACCTCTTAATTGTAAGTTCTATTGAGTGAATCCCCCTGTCTTGCTTCATAAAATTTCTTAAGAATTGACAAAATAAAAATTTTAATAAGATTTTTTTAGGTTTTTGATAGGCCTATCATTGGGGAATGAATTGCTTGATGTTTGACAAATTTTTAGCATGTTTTATATGGATTTTATAAAATTTCCATTGTCTTATAGGTGATGTTCTTTAGGAGAGAATATAAAATTTAGTGCAAATTTTTTTCGCAGTTATCTAATTAAGGATATGTTAGAGTCATTTAAAAGATAAAAAGACGGACAATAACTTTATAAAAGACTTTGGGATTCAATTAAATTTTAAAAAGTTGAAATTTAGAGAAGTTGGTGGAATGAAACATAACAGGCACTACACTTGTCAATAAGATATTTGTCTTTCACAAAGGATTAAGACGTTAAGAAATATAACAAGAACAGTGCCAAAGCGGTGTATGTGACCAGTACCAAACTCATAATGGTTTTACTTAAATAAGTTATAGAACAAAACTAACTTCATTTTCAAATTGGTGACAGACATCAATTATATAGGAATTTATGATGGATTAAAGCCCCAAAATAAAATTGGTAGCAGTGTTGATGCTAGTTTGGTGTTAGTGCTTATACACAACTTACAAGGACATATTATTTCCTATGTTTAAATAGCCTAGAACTTTATTTTGTAATCGTACTTATAAGTACTTGTATTAGGTTTAACTTAATGGACCTTCAGTAAGATTTTTAAGAGCCACCTATCTTTATTTCCAAACTTTTGCATTCTTTATTAGTATTAGAGGACGATTTCGAGCATGATTGGAGGAGCTAGTTATAACTTCTCTTATTCTTTCTTTCTAATATTTCATTTAAGTGGAGATCAAATTGTTAACGTTTTGTTTTTTAAGGTTTAGTGATTAGAAACTATAGTTGGGGTTAGGGATATGCCTTATAATAGATTTTTCAATCATCAATACATGATTTAATTATATTTGTTGTTTAAGTTTATTCTTAATTATTGAGCTTATGCCTGACCATCATAGATACAATCTTATAGATTGTATAAAGGACCAAGCGGTGAAGTAGGATCTATGCATTAGGAAAATAAACACTTTAGTATTTCGTAATGAAAGTATCCTAAACTATTATGGTAACCAAATAGACTAACTATGCTTAAAAATTTTGATTAGATTAAATTTCAATTTAAAAGCTTGTAATTACTTAATTAGATATATATACACATATATGTGCTTTTAGAGAAGACATAGATACTTTAGGATAGTTATTATTTTATCTTTGATAATTAATCTTATTTGATAATTAAAATTTTCTATAAGTGAACCACGAAGCCCTAATGTTTGATTCATTGATTTTCCTTTATTAGTTTATCTGTATTGTTTTCTTTAGATTAGTGATTTCATTATTTCTCATATATTTTTAGTTTTATTGTTAGCCTAGGACTAATAATTATGGTGACATAGTTCCTTATGGGATTGACACTATAATTACTTTAGTTTTATAAGCTTACTACAATTAACTATGTGCACTTATAGATCCCTTAGATACATTTATTTTAGAATTCTATACTAAAGTCCCATTTGGTTTGGGCTCTTAATAATAAAGGATACAAATGATTTTCTATTTACTTTGAAAACATATCCCTGATGAAACTAGGTTAAAAAAATAAAAAAAATTGAAAATGACGCATCAATTCTAAACATGTTAAGGATAAGAGCGAGCTAATGTGATAGGCTAATATTTTTAAAAAATGTGATGGGCTAATAACTTAATGATTGCATTAAGTAAGTTTTACTTCTAAAATCTTTTCATTTGTTTCAATGATATTTGAATCCAATATTTTTCACATTTTAAAGTTCTATTTTTACTAATTTTCATATTTTAAAGCTCTAATTTGTTGAATTTCATTGCAAAATAAGATAAAATAGGAAAGAAAAATAATTAGACATTATGGGTAATAGAAATAGGAGGCTTATCCTTTTAATATCACTTTTCTATATCAATTTTCCATATAATGCCTTTTCCTTTATTTTAATTTTATCTTTAAACAAAACATAGAGGGAAAAAAATATGATCAAATTATATCACAAAACTAAATAAAAAAGGAAAAGGGGGACTTGCCTTTATTTTTTGATGGAGTTTGAAATGTACAGGTTACTTTTAGTGATGGGAAACATTGGTAGAGAGAAGAGAAGTTTGGGTTTTTAGTGAGATAAATAGAAAATGCAAAACGAATACAGTTTTCATAAAATGGAAAGAATTTCTTTAAATATTAGGGAATGTATGATCTACATCAAGAGTTAGATGAATGAAGGGTTGAGATTTGTCTATTCATTTCATAAACAAATAAAAAATAAAGGATATCGTGATGGTTTATAATAAATGTTTCACATTAAGCCATGTCACTCGATTAATTTACAACTTAAAATTATTAATTTGTGAATGAAGGAGTTAGGAAAATTAATGTTATTTGGGCTCCAAAAATTTGCATTCTAGGTTATTATTAGTCAATTATACAAGGAGGAATTCTCCTAATTTTGCAGCTAACTTTTTATCGACGATATAGGTAAGATTTTGAAAAACTTAAAGAATAGATTTCTATTATGCCAAAATGCTAAAGAGTGTTGGAATAAAATTTTAATTAAATATATTATTTGATTTACGTACAAGAAGAGTGCAAAATGAAAACAAAATTTGAGATAATGACAATGCCTAGTTGTTTTTGAAGTTTTTGTTTATCTTTATTTGTGTTGCTGGTGTATCTATACTTTCTTCTCAAATATAACTCTGTCAAGCAATTTTCTTGTAACTTCCCAACTTTTAAACTTCCCCCATCATGACCATATTTTGACTAACTATCTCTCATGCACTTATCTTATCTTAACCATCATACTTCCCCTATTTTAGATTTCTTTACAACTTTATGTGACTAGGAATTCTTTTCAAAACTAACTTCTAGGACTTCAAGCATTTGAGCTTTTTCACTTTTAGGTCAAATGGAATGAATTATTCTTAGGTTATCAAAAATTGCCCCTTAACATACATTTGGTTAAACAAATCAAACATATGGTGTTAAAGATCTTTTATCCTTCCATAAAATGAGTGTAAGATTGTTAATCAACTTCTTAGATATAAATCGATAGTTTTGAAAAGTCCAGAAACTAAAAAGAGTCCAATTAAAAGAAGAAACCTCGAGATGTCATCAAGTTGATCTTCGTACATCTCTAAATTAAAGGGAATCCATAATCGAGAAGGAATTTTAGGCATAAATATTATATTAAAATTATTCTGCGTTTAATACTCCTATCTCCTTGTTTGTTATGGAAGTTAGAAGTTATGCTTTATTTAAATTTCAAAATTTTGTTTCTCCCCTAGAGTATTCCTATTTTACTATAAATGCCTTTCTCTCTTCACCATTTACTATCTTGAGCATTATGCATTCTCCACCTTTCTTATTAATTTCATTGCGTTTTCCCTCTCTTGCGAAATCTCTTAAAACCTAGTGAATTTTTCGTTGGCTATGGCTTTTGTACATCACACGTCTTCTTTCTCCTCTACTGACTCTACTAGATTAAACACTGCACATGTACACCTTTGGATTCTATTTATGCTTCATGTAAAAATTATACTAGTTTTCCTAATTTTATTCTTTATGGAAGCCATAAAACTTGTGGTAGTCGTTATTCTAGCTAAATCTCAACCAACCTTTTTCAAAGTGAGGTGCGAAACTTTTTGGACCTTAAGCCTCCTTTTTAGAAGATTGAAGTAAATATATCATTATTAGATGCAATCAAGTAGATGCCAAGGTATGAAAAATTCCTCAAAGAATTGTGTACCAATAAGTAGAAGTTAAAAGGTTACGAAAAGATTAGGATGGGTTAAAATGCTTCTACGATTTAAAAAAACTACCTCCTAAATGTAAGGACATAAGTATTTTTTTCTATTCCTTGCAAAATTGGTAACACTATGATTAAGAATGCTATGTTAGAATGAGGAGCATCTATGAATGTTATGACCCATTTAGTTATACTTCTTTAAATAGAGAAGGAACTTGAATGAGAAAGAGATATAACTTTTAACTCGAAGGTAAATGCCAAATTCCCAATTATGGTAACGATTAATCCTCCATCTTTTGCTAGTTGGTTATGAAAGTCAAACAAGGAGGATAAGGATAAGGAGATCTAACAACCCTTTTGGAAGGTTACGGTGAACATGCCACTTTTAGATATGATCAAGCAAGTATCAAGGTATGAAAATTTCCTTAGGTAATTGTGTACTAATAACCAAAGGTTAAGGGGTTAGGAAATGATAAGTATGGCTGAAAATGTTTCTGCAGTATTTAAAAAGAAAATACATCCTAAGTATAAGAACCCAAACATGTTTATTATTCCTTATAAGAAACACTTAGATTAAATAGGCCCTATTAGACTTAGGTACATCAATTAATGTTATGTCTCATTTCATGTATGCTTCATTAAATTTAGGCCCATTAAAAGAAACTAGAGTTATCATATAATTGGTTAATCTTACTGATGCTTACCTAAATGGGATGACTGAGGGTGTGCTTATGCAAGTGAATGAACTAATATTTCTTGTTAATTTTTATATGATTGACATAAATGTGGAAACTTCCTATAATCCAATACTTATCTTACTAGGGAGGCCATTTATTAACATAACCTAAACTAAGATAGATGTTCGTGAGGGCATCCTTACAATGGAATTTGACAGGGAAGTTACTCATTTCAATATTTTTATGATAATAAATTTCCCATAATGACCATTCTGGTTTTGCCATTAATGTGATTGACCCTTTAGTATAAGAAGATAGTAAGTGGAAGCACATAAATAAACAAGAATGTGTTTCAATGAAAGAGAAGACAAAAGCATTAAATGTCTCAAGAAAAGCCTTATATCTGGTCAAAAAGTGCTTCTTTATTATGGTAGATATAAATAATTGTTGCATAAGTTTCATCCTTTTGGGTCATTCCATTTGTGATTACTAATGTCTCTCCTTATGTTGCAATAAAGATTAAAAGTATAAAAATAGGGAAGAGGGTGCATATAAGTGGTCATAGACTTAAGTCTTATCTTGGAGAGGGTTAAGTGGAAAACATAGAAGTTGTGATCCCTAGAGATCAAGATTTTGTTACATGATGAGGAAAACATATAGTTGAGCTAATTCCAATAAACAAAAACTCTGCTTAGGAGGCAACCTAAAGGCAATTTGTTCCTTTTTATTTACCTTTTTGCCTTTGTTGTTTATGTTAAAGGCTCTATTTCTAACATTTAAGGTTACATTAGGGATAATGTAAGTTTAAGTGTTAAGGTGAGGATCTTAGTTATTATGTGTGTTTT
>JANZLD010000004.1:16357758-16368394 GCA_026413575.1 Erythroxylum carthagenense | reverse complement strand
CCCTAATTTCATACTAACCAAAGGACAATTTAATTTACAAACCTATTTAATAAGGAAAAAGGGATCGGGGTCTAACAATTTCCCAACGTGAGATATCTGTTAAGAGATTCCTTAGCTACTCAGATGCCCTTCCCGCCATCTCCAAAGCTGTAAACTCAGTCTCCATCTCATAATACATATTTGCTTGGATAATTTCCAAGAAACAATAGCTCTTGCCAAGGTAAAAATATGACCACTGGTAGAGTGTATGTCATCACTCTTTATAACTCAGTTAGCATCAGAATACCCCTCTAATATAGGAGGATGACCACCAAAAGATAATCCATAATACATAGTACCTTTCAAATATCTCAATAAACAAATTAATGCATTCCAATGCTTTTGACTAGGATTCTGAGTATACCTACTAAGGCTACTCACATAATATGCAATACTAGGATGAGAATAGTTCATCAAAAACATCACACACCACAAATTTTAGTATACTTAGCTTGGTTTATATTGTCACCAAGATTTTTCTTTAAAGCAACACTAGCACTATAGGGAGTTTTAACTGGTTCAACATTATAGTATTCAAACTTCTTCAAAATTTTCTCAACATATTGAGTTTGAATCAACCTAAAACTAGAGTCAGTCCTACCAACTTTGACTCCCAAAATAAAATCTATCGATCCAAGATCTTTCATATCAAAGGAAGACTTTAGCAAACTCTCGGTAGTATTAATGACAGATAAGCTTGTACCAAAAATAAGCATAAAATCTATATAAAGAGTTATGATCACATAACCATTGACATCAACTTTCACATAAATGCAAGAATAATAATAATAAGAGGTGAAACCATGTTTGAAAACCTTACTTTCAAATTTTTCATGCTACCCAAGCTTATTTAAGTCCATACAATGACTTAACCAACTTACACATCTTTTGCTCCTAACCAAGTACTCTAAACCCCTTGGGGATGCACCATAAATATTTCCTCATCAAGATCACCATTTCAGAAGGTTGTCTTAACATCCATTTAGTGAGTATGAAGCTTAAATACCAAGGCAATAATAAACATCCTTACAGATGCAATTTTAGTAACATGAGAGTAAATATAAAAAAGTTCAATCACTCCTTTTGTTTAAAGTTTTTAGTCACAAGTTTTTTCTTAAACCTCTCAATAGTTCCTTCAGGTCTCAATTTCTTTTTGAAAATCCACTTACACTCCAAAGGCTTACACTCTCGAGGTAGATCAACTAAAACCTAAGTTTTGTTAGACATGATTGACTCTAAATCACTATCTATGACTTCCTTCTAAAAGGTAGCATCTATATATCTCATTGTTTCCTCATAAGTTTTGGGTTCTTCCTCAATAATATAAGTTACCATAAAAACATCATCTATCTCCTTAAGTTTTTGACCACAAAGGAATTAATAAAGTCAGAACCAAAATTGGTGAGTACTTTAGCTCTTTTGCTTCTCTTTAGTTCAACAATTTCTTCTTCCTCTATGTCATCATTGGTAAAAGAATTAAGGACAGATTCTCTAGGAGCTTGCACATTCAGTTTTATAGAATATCCTCAAAGAATACTTCATCTATTGACTCTATAATTGGTCCATAAGTGTTAAATCCCTCTTCTTTAATCATAAATCTGTAAGCAACACTATTAGAGACATATCCCATAAAAATTGAATCAATGGCCTTAGGCCAATTTTCTTCCTCTTATGTTCAGGTAGAGCAACCTTAGCAAGACACCCTACACTTCCAAAAAATGCAAGTTAGGTGGAGAACCTTTTCAAATTTCATAAAGGGTTTGATCTAGTTTTCTATGAGGGATTCTGTTCAGAACATAACAATAAACATAAGGAAATCAACATTGCATTCATCATATCCTTAACTGTTTGGTTTTTTCTATCGGCTATTCCATTTTGTTTAAGTGTATATAAGGCTAAAATTCATCGCAACTTTTCCACAATAATCAGCAAGAAAATCAGTACTATAGTTAGCACCTCGATCAAACCTTAATCTCTTAATTTTCCTTTTTAATTGGTTTTTAACCTTAGCTTTGTATTTCATAAACACTTCCTCTGCATCACTTTTATTTTTAAATAAGTAAACGATGGTAAATTGAGAGCAATCATCTACAAAAGTAATGTAATATCTCATTCCTCCTTTACTCACATAATTTTTAAAATCACCCAAATTTATGCACCAAGTCCAACAATTGTGACTCTCTTAGTCACTATCTTAAAAGGTTTTTTAGAGTGTTTAGTCTCAACACAAACTTGTTATTTTGCTAATTCATTAGTGATTTGGTTAGGCAACAAATTTAAGCTTTGCATCCTCTTAATTGACCTCACATTCACATGCCCAATTCTAGAGTGCCATAGATCTAGAGAGTTAACATTATACGCAAAAGAAGTAGATGCATTCATTTCAACATCAAGTACAAATAAGCCCCCACTACAAAACCCTTTACCAACAAAGTTCCCATTCTTAGTAAGAACTAGCTTACCATAATCAAAAGTAAGTTTAGCACCAACTTTGTCAAGTAATGCTCAAAAAATCAAGTTTCTACAAACATCAGGAACAAATAAAACATTTTCTAAAGCAAAAAGCTTTTCTACAAGTGAGTTTGAGAGTGTCCTTTCTAAATTCTCAGACAGGAACTTTACTGGAGTTACCCATGTACATGAATTCACCATCATCAGCATCATTCATGTAATAGCCCAGACCACCCGGCTACAGATATTGTTCGCTTTGGGTTACCCTTCGGGCCAAACCCCTCACAATTTTGACCTTCCCACCCTTAAAAAAATGCGTCTTGTGGAGGAGAGGTATCCATATCCTTATAAGGCATGCTTCATTCTCCTCTCTAACTAATGTGAGATCTCACACTCTCCACACCCCTTAAGGCCCAGCCTAGCTGGCACAATGGTTCGGGTACCGGCTCTGATATCATTTGTAATAGCCCAAACTATCTGCCCATAGATATTATCCGCTTTGGGTTGCCCTTTGGGCTAAACCCCTCACGATTTTTCTCTTCCCACCCTTGGAAAAATGCATCTTAAAGAGAAGAGGTATCCATACCCTTATAATACGTACTTCGTTCTCCTCTCCAACCGATGAGGGATCTCACACTCTCCACCCCAAGGAAGTTCAAAAGTTGTGGTAAAATTTTAATGTGAATATAAAAGTGTGTTTGAAGTTGTTTACAGGTGTTTGATTGAGTTTTGAGATTTTTAAAATACAGCTATTGTGCTGCCAAAATTTTTAAACAGAAAAGGGAGAGATATTTAGTTAGCCTAGCATAGTCGGATTAAGGATATTGTAAGTGTCCTTAGCCCGGGTATATGGTGGTTATCATGTGCCTGATGTGGTATGGGGTCGTGAATTCAAATCTTTAAATAGGTCCTTATTGGTGCAGATGTGGCATGTGGCTCTTGTGTCAATGATCCACTTGACCAAGTTTCTGGCAAGGTTGACTTCAAACACCATAATAATAATGATCTCCTCGGCATCATCACCAACTTCGACCATATTAGCTTGAGGCTTACATAAGCTCTTCTAATTGCCTCATTGGTACCCCTTCTGGCTTCCTTTCCCAAACTATCGTGGTTTCTGTCCTTTCCCTTCTTCTCATGGATGATTCTAGCTTGGCAATGAGCAGCAAGATGGCCTAGATTATGGCACCAATAATAGTCACCATCAATTCTTTTGCGCTTAAGCTGACCATGCTTGTTGTTGTTCAAAGAGTTATTTTGTCCACCATTCTTATTGAAGTTACATGCATTTTTGTGTTCAATAATGTTAGGCTTAACAATAGGGGCAAGGGTAAGTGATTTGGCCTTATCATGTGTACAGTTGGCACCCTCAATCTTTATATGCCTGATCAATTATGATAACTTTATATCCTTCCTCTTATGTCTCAACTAATTTTTATACTCATTCTATGATGTAGTCAGTTTCTCCCTAAGTGCATTAGCTTGAAACAACTTACGTGTGTTCATACCCTCAACAAGGATTTCAATAATTAGGTTTTCATACTCATATAGTTGGTCCATAATGGGCGTATCATCAACAATAGTAAATTTTAAACACCGAGCAACTGCATATTTCTTTGTACCAACATCATCAGTCCCATATTTAACTTCTAAGGCATCCCAAATTTTCTTGGAAATTTTGTACTTGTAATAGATATCAAATAATGAGTTTATCATATAATTAGGCAACACTCCCCTAATGGTACAGTTATCCTTAGTTGTCTTAGGATCGGTATGGTCACTTGGAATATCTGGAAACAGTACATATTCAATTTTGTATTACTGAAAGTAAAATAAAATTTTCTCATACCATCGTTGGAAGTTTCTCCTATCTAGAGGCTCTAATCTAGTAAGGTTAGGTATATTCTCTAGGTTACAATGACTGGGGCAGAACATATATAAGGAATAGTAAGGGTAGATACTACTTGGTCTCATTCGCAGACGGCATAATGAATCTAGAAACAAATAAAAGAACAAATGATATTCCAACCAACGAAGTAGCAAGAACAGAACAATATTCCAACGAATATCGAAATAAACACGCTACAACAAAGTTTTCTAACTTATACCAAAATAAACACACATCATAAAAAATGTAACAATTTTTGAGAAACAATAACAAGATTCTGAGTTAGATTGCTAGTGAAATAGCAATAAAATTAATTAGAACAACTTATCTGAATTTAAGGAGTTGTGAAACTACAACCTTAAGTTAAAAATTCTCCCTCTATAATGCAATAAGATAATGGGATTTGACCCTAGGGTTAATGCCTTCTCCACTAGCTTCAGTGCACTCCAAATGGTAGAGTAGGAACTGTCTCCATGAATGATGAAGAAAAACAAAATAAGAAGAAGACATAATGTAGCAGATGGACGGGTGTCGTTTGGAGCAAAGCAGACGTGTGATAGGGGAAAAAGCAGATCAAATGCGTGAGATTTATAGAGAGTAGAGATGCATTCTTTTAATGTGTATTAAAGTAAAAGGAACATTTAGGTAATAAGAATAAATTTATGAATGTTATGGTCCTTATGAAGGGGATATGTAGAGAGAGTAATAGATAAGCAGAAAAACGTATAATTTAAAGTAAGTGGCCCCTGAAACATTCATGTCACACGTGCGATGGTGCCATGCAGCAATTGAGCTAGGTTAGGTGGCACATGTGCGCATGTGTGGTATCCATACCCTCCTCAAGAGACTTAATTCAAAGTCTCACAAAACAATATAGTATATAAAAGGTCCTTACTCTGTCAATGTGAGACACAAACTAAAGCAAGAAAGAGAAATGTTCCAACTTTTAGAACAACACCAACATTTTTATCTATGAGTACGACTCAAAAGTCCAAATTAGGATGACATACAAAATTGTTAGCTTATAAAGTAAATAGTGGTTAACTATCACAACCGACTAAAGCCAAAATAAATGGTAGATTTCTTTAAAAAAACTCTTTATCTATGTATATTTTTTTCTTTTGAAAGTACACATGGTAAGTACCTTTTTTTAAGGTGTAACCGAATTAAATAAGATTGACAAAGTTTTTCGTAAAAAGTTAACGTTCTCTTGTTAATTAATAAATTTATTTATTTTTAAATGTCTCACTTTATTTATATTTTAATATAACAATATTTTATATAAATAAATTTAATAAAATAAATAAGATAAATTAATTTTTTAAGAACTTCTCACGTGAAACAATAATAACAACAACTCTAGTGCACAAGGTTCCCCGCTTTGCAAGAGTCAAGGGAAGGACATCAATTGTACTCAACCTTCCCTTTGCATGAATAAAGATATTGTTTTTGTAACTCGAACCTGTGGCCTTTTTGTCATAAATGAGTAACTTTACCAGTTACTCCAAAGCTGGCCCTTTCAACTTCTCACTTGAAACACTCCACAAGAAATTTCTTTTAAAGTTTTTAATTTTTTATATGGATGATTAAATATATGAAATTACATAAATGAATAGAAAAAATATCTTTGTATAGGTTTACAAAAATTTAGAAACCAAATAAACTAACCTACTTATTTTCTTCACTATTGTAATAAGCTAACGAAGAATTATCACTTTTACAACTACTTCACCCAACTCATTGAAAAATTGTCTCCTTTGAGATATTAAATTCATTAATATCAAGATGAACATAATTTTAGCTCACGCCTATTAATTTGCCACAGCAATCAAACCATTTTGACTATTTAAAAGATTATTCTCACTTTCAAGGGTAACGTTTCCACCTTTCTTACTTCATCACACCGTATTCTTATTATGTTTCACCATACCATCGCCTTTTAAAGATAAATACTTTAATGAGCCTTTAGTAAGTCATCATAAACTTTTTGTGCAAGATCCATCCAAAAGCGTCCAATAATGCATGATCTAAGTTAACAATAATATGAATCATTGTGTAATAATCTTTATAACTTCACATGGCTTCTAACCTCCTCATTGAAGTTAAGTATCTTCATGCACCTTTGAACTTAGCACTACTTAGTTAAACTATCATCTTTGGTCTCGAATATGAATCTCTTATCGATGATTTTTGTTAATGCACACCAATTCACACTAACACTTACCTACTTCAAGATTTCATTGATATTATTAATTTTACTTACCTACTTAAAAGTTTTGTCTTATTCCCTTATCAACATGCATTTCTCATGTCGATCCAACTGTTACACATCAACCAAGAATTGCCAACATTTGTATGATTCTACCATTTGAACTTAGATATCTAACAAACCACTCAATCATAACAATGTTAACTCTCTCACAAAAATAATTCGTGGATACTCCTCCACAAGTAATTCTTTGAAGACTTTTTAGCCAAAATTTAAAGGCAATAACAAGTTTGTGTTTTCATAAGCATGTCACTTATGTTTCATCTATCCTTTTTAATAGGTTTTTCTTTGCTTGAACACTCATTCGCAAGACTCATTTCACCTAACATAGCATGATTATTAAGGTAGACTTCTTGTCTTGAGTCTTTACCTTCATTTCCTTGGTCTTTTGTGACTATAAAATTGATTTTCTCCTAACCCACCTTCTGTTATAGGTATTCTTGAACAAATTATAACCTTTTACAAATGAAGCAAATAATATCTTATTTTGATTATTTTCTTGGATTACATTAAGAAGTTTCATATACCTTCTCTTTACTTTTCTCTTAGTTATTTCGTGTCCCATTATTCTTTCCCCCCTCTTTATTAGTTTGAATTAGTGACGATATTTAAAGATCCATCAAAGCATTTGTAGCCACAATTGCATTAGGGAGGTATTTTATATTATGCCTGTGAAGCTCAATCTTGGCCTATCCTTATAAATTACTTATAACGTTGACAAATTTTCCTCCATTGGCATGTTTTTCATGTCTAACATTAAATATGTGAATTTTTTTAACGCACTATGTCCCTGAGTTGTCTTACCTTAAGTGCTTCAAAGCATTCCTCACTTGCTAATAAATGTTATTATGGAGGAAATGATCTTATTAACTCCTTTATCTTCTTTCAAGTGTTAATGGAAGGTCTATCAGTGCTGATGTTAATAAATGTTCTCATTCTAAACTATAGCTTTATATCATTTACCATGTATATTATCATGACTGACACCTTTTTTACATCGGACTTCTTTATCATCATAAATTATTGCTCCATATCAGATAATTTTTTTTGGATATCTTTGACATTCTGCTTGTGATTAAAAAACTTATAGTTCTCACATCTTCTTTAAAGTGCTCTTTAAACAGACTGTCGAGTTATACCTAAACATAACATATTTAAGCATTAAGTTGTAGCCCATATCCTTTCGAGCTTTCAATAGTTCCTCGAGTGCTACCAAAGCTTCAAAAAGTTCCAATAAAGGACCATACTCTCATCTATTAATTATATCAAAGGATCGATTGCTTTTATTCTATCAACTCTTTTGATAAAATTGTTTCCATAGCCATTGTAGAATAATGAAATTACTCGTCACTTAACTCTAATACTAGTTTTCACAAGGAATTTTTGATGAAATCAAATAAGATTACCAATGTTCTTTTATGGTTGTGAACATTTAGTCTACCACAGCCTAATTCAACCTTCCCTTGTAATCATATATCAATAAGTTTGTTTGATTTCTAATACCTCACATCACTTTTATTTTGGTGTTTTACTCACATTTTAAACACGTAAATGTTTATCACAAATCAATTCAAATGAGATGAACAAGAGATATACGATTGAACCAACCTTGTATTAATCTATCCACAAAGAAATAATACAAGAACTTGTGATACTTCCAACTTAAAGCTTTCTATAAAAACAACCATTTAACACCTTTCTACTCGAAACTCTCAACAAAAATCTTTCTTTCAAATCTCTCAACTCTCTCTATAGATGATTGTATATATAAAACAAACATATAAGCTTACAAATGATACTTTCATATAGATTTATAAGTTTTAGATAAGAACGTATAGAACAAGTAAACTATCTTAACTACTTTCTCCACTAACTCGCTAAATTAACAGGGAGTTACCACTTATTTTATCCCCTTTTGGTCCACAAATAGTACTAAGATTATATATAATATAATCATATATTATGCCCTCTCGATTCCCATATCATCTGAACTACTTTTTCTTTATTTAAAAAAGTGTTCCCACTTTGTAAGATATTATTCTCATATTCTTAGCACACTACTCTATGTTCTTGCTATACATTGCCATATTATCATCTCTTTAAGACAAGTGCATTAATGAACCTTTTGTTTAACCATCTTGAGTCATGTTTGTACATGGTCCATCTAAGTACATTTATGTTGTAGTCACATTATTTTCTAATCTAAGTTAGCAATAATACAGGTCATTATGTAATATACCTCACATATTTTTATACCTTCTAATCTTTTTGTCATTTTAGTGTCTCCTTGCATCTTTAGACTTAGTATGACTTAGTTGTACCATCCTCTTTAGTCTCATATTTGAATATTACTCATATTAAAGATTTTTGTCATTGCCTATCAATATATGCTAACACTTGCTTATTCTTAATCTTTCATCTTTATTGCCTATTTTGCTTCAACTATTGACATATCTTTATCTTGTTCTCCTATCAACATAGTTTTTTTTATGTCAACCTGAGTGCTAAGCATTGATCAAGACTTATTAATACTTATACAATTATGCCATTTGGACTCAAAAGTCCAACTACTACTAAAAGAATTTGATGAGAATGTGGAGGAAATAAAATTTAAAAATATTATTTAATGTGTTACTGTAGAAAACAAAAAAAGAAACGATAATAAGAGATAGTAAAAAATAAACTTTTAAAGAGGAGTCAACATTGGAGCGAAATTTGTTCTTAAATATATATTTTTCTTTTTAAGTACTGAAAGTGAAAGTGAAATAGTTTTAGTTTTAGTTTTTAATTATCTAAAAATATATTCTATGAAAATATATTTAAAATTAACCATGTTAAATAATATAAGTAAGTTTTGAATCAGACATAAATATTCAATAGATATATATATAAAGAATTAGTTATTTTTTTTGATATTTTCCACGATGAAATGACATGAGTCCTTGTTTAGGTATTTATCACATTCATATCTGCTAATTTAGTAATTTTATGTAAAGTATTGAAAACCTAAAATACCGAGACATACGATAATGACGTGTGGTGTAGCGTTAAATCGTGTAGTAGGTGCATGCTCTCACTATTCCTGTCAGAGATCTTTACTCATCACATGTTGGATCTGACTATGTCCAAATTACAAGGACATACACAGAACTGCCGGTTCACATATCACAGACAAGTCAGGTTCAAAATCAATGGTAAATTTCTTTATGGAACTCTTTATCTAAATTGACCCTTGTCGTTAGTATATTATCCATATAAGTTTTAATTTTAAAATTAGCTTATTAAACTAACTAAATTTTAAAATTATTTTAATTCTATAACATCCATCCTCTTATCATTAACTGACTAGTTAAAAGTTCAAATTACAAATTTTTAACACGTGACATTATAAGTGACAACATACTTAACATATAGTACCATAAGTGATATTATACATAGTATTACAAGATGTTTTAAATTTTACATTTAAGATTTATAGTTGAAGTTGAAGATAGAATAATTTTTTTTTATAAAATTAAAATTAAAAAAATTATTGATAAATTTTAAAATATTAGCATCCTATAAAATATACTTTTTTTTGTTTTGTTTTGTTTTGTTTCAAGAGTACACTTAGTGGGTCGAATCCGATCAAAATAGAACGCTATAAGACAATTGAATATGTTAGAGCCAGCTCCACCAAGTCCTTTTCCTACGGAATAACTTTAACAAGTTATCAGTTGTCCTCGCCATTAAAATTGTTGACCTCTATGCATAGTGAGGCCACCTATAAGCATTATTAAGTATATTTACTAAGAGCGAACGGGATGGACGACCACGCAATCCATCCCGTTCGTCCATTTAATCTAACCGCTGATATTTTTTTCTCGTCTCTTCTCTCATATAGATCTCACACAATCTTCTGGCCGAATCTTCTGTTTATTGAATGTTGTGTCTTGGTGTGATATACACGCAATCTTCTGACCTAATCTTCTGATGCAATATTTTGTGAC
>JANZLD010000004.1:16274314-16291093 GCA_026413575.1 Erythroxylum carthagenense | reverse complement strand
CAATGAATAGAGTCATAAGCCTTTCGAAGATCCACTTTGAAAGCACAACGCTGATGGGAATTGGATATGTGATAGTTTCTGAAGATTTCTTGAGCTAAAAGGATACTATCGCCGATTCGACGATTTCTGATAAAAGCACTTTGATTTGGGTTGACTATCTGAGGAAGGATGAGACTGAGCCTATTAGCTAAAATTTTTTCTATAACCTTGTAAAGCATATTGCAACAAGAAATAGATCTAAAGTCCTGGATAGTTGAAGGAGAAGCAGATTTAGGAATAAGGGAGATGAAAGTAGAGTTTAGCTCTTTGCGTAGCCTACCATGGTTGAAAAAACTCTTAATAGCTTCAGTAACATCTTCCCCTATAATGGGCCAGGCCTTACGAAAGAAGAGCCCGTTGAAGCCGTATTAATATTGTGAATATCGTTACTACATTTACTTTTAATTTTAATTTTATTATAATACGATATTAATATCAAATGGATATTGTTTCAAATTATTTTTTAAAATTATAAAATAATTTTTATTTTATAAATTATAAAATAGTTCTTCACTATATTATTTTTATCCTACTAATTATGTTACCATTATAAGAAACTTTAATTTTATCAATCTTTTTCTTATTGATTATAATTAATATCATTATAAGAAAATTAAATTTTATTCATTAATGATTAAACTAAGCCTCTCCATACTCATTGTGTTGTCGTCTTGTCAGTATCTCACATCTCCTCTTACTACTAACTGGATCTTTCTTTCCATTCATGTTCACCAAACTCCATAGCTACATCTTATTTCACTCTTCATGAAGAGTCTCCTTCTCATTTCACCGAGGATAAGAAGCAGCAGTAAGCGGCAACAGTGGGCGACAAGATGACAACAGTGAGACGCCGGAAAAAGTGGATGGCATCAGTCGTAGTAAAAATGGAAGAAGAAGACAGTGAGCAGGAACTGAAGGAAAGAGAAGAAGAGGCTGGTTTTTATAGATTTTTTTTAGTCTAAAATGTTTATAAATTTTTAATTTGACTCGATATAGTGTTAGTATTTATTATACCACCGATCAATCCCAGTTCAAAATTATTAGTACTTACTGAAATTTGATTCTGGTACAAACCTTTTTATTTTTTATTGTTTTCTGTCAATGTAACACATCGCAGCCATACCGGTTAGCACAGTACGAGAATACCACAGACAGTTATGCTTCTAGAGATCAAATCTAACATATTATTACCTTGACAATCAGTCTTTCAGGAGTGATTTGTCCTTTTTCAAAGTAAAGTTGCTATATGTATGATGTAATTTATGTCCTGCATAGAGTACAGATGGCAATCAGTATGATCATTCTCGCTTCTTAAAGTGGGTCAAAAAAAATCACTTTTCTACATTGGCCAAAAATAAAAAAAAGTGGGTCAGAGAAATGCTACAGTCTCCTGCATGGACACTTTTCTAGATACTTCCGATCGATTCTGATGCCTCCCTTGACGATTCCTGAAAACAAGTAATGGTGTTGTTATGGATCTGCTAACGTCGAAAACATGGTCATAATTCCATTAATTCACATCAACAACCATCTTTATTGTACCGTGAGTTTTACCAAAATTTGTTAGCAAAATAATGAAATAACATCAAATAAAAATTGGAACAGTTTCTTTGAGAATGCAAGGTGTCGTAAAAATTACAGCCTTAAGTTAGAAATTCCCCCTACAATACAACCTCATTAAATGCAGTAAATTCATGCTAAAGGATGCAATTCAACAACTCAATATATCTCAATATTATTTCACAAACAATGTACGTGTAAATAGTCACCACAAAAATTCGTTTGACCCATTGAACTTGGTTTCCCTCACGAGATTACTACACAACTAGGCTCAACCCCATCCCTTTAGCATGATTTGAAACTAATCTCCTACTTAAAGCTTTTTTAAACAAATCTGCTAAATTCTCTCTGACTTGACATAGTCTAGAGAGATCGCACCATGTCTAATTAAAGTATAAACAATTTTATGTCTCAATCTGATATGTCTACTTTTGCTATTATATGTCTTGTTCTTGGTAACATGAATGGTAGCCTACGAATCACAATGAAAGAATACAAAAGGAATTGCTTTTTTCCAAAGTGGGAAATCTACTAAGATATTCCTTAGCCATTTAATTTCCCGTCCTTCCAACTCCAACGCTATAAACTCAGCCTCTATTATTAATCTCGCAATAAATGTTTGCTTGGATGATTTTCAAGACACGACAACTCCTGTCAAGGTAAAAATATAGCTGCTAGTAAAGTGTATATCATCACTCTCTATAACCTACTTGGCATCAGAATACCTCTCCAATACAAGAGGACAACCACCAAAAGATAATCCATAATGCATAATACCTTTCAAATATCTCAACAAATTAATCAATGAATTCCAATGCTCTTGATTAGGATTATGATTATACCTACTACGTCTACTCAGATAGTATGCAATATCAGGATGAGAATGGTTCATCAAGAATATCACACTACTAAAAATTTTAGCATACTCAGCTTAGTTTATACTGTCACTAAGATTTTTCTTTAAAGCAACATTAGCATCATAGGGACTCTTGACTGGTTCAACATCATAGTAACTAAACTTCTTCAAAATTTTCTTAACATAATGAGCTTGATTCAACCTAAAACCAGAGTCATTCCTATCAACTTTGACTCCCAAAATAAAATCCACAGGTCCAAGATATTTCATATCAAACGAAGACTTTAGCAAACTCTTGGTAGTACCAAAAATTGATAAATTAGTACCAAAAATATGCATATTATCCATATAAAGAGTTATGATCACACAGCCATTAGTATAAGATTTCACATAAATTCAAGAATCATCATCACAAGAGGTGAAACAATGTTTGAAAATCTCACTTTTAAAGTTCTCCTGCCACTGTTTGGGAGCTTGTTTAAGTCTACATAAAGACTTAACAAACTTACACACCTTTTGCTCTTGACTAGGCACTCTAAACCCTTCAAGCGGGACTATATAAATTTCCTCATCAAGATCACTATTTAAGAAAGATTTCTTAACATCCATTTGGTGCATATGAAGCTTAAATACCAATGTAATAGCAAACAACATCCTTATAAATGCAATTTTAGCAACAGGAGAGTAAGTATAAAAAAAGGTCTAATCTTTCCATTTGTTTAAAGCCTTTAATCACAAGTCTTGTCTTGAACATCTCAACAGTTCCTTCAGGTCTCAATTTCTTTATGAAAATCCACTTACACTCTAAAGGCTTACACCCTCTAGGTAGATCAACTAAAACCCAAGTTTTATTAGATACGATTGACTCCAATTCATTATTTATGGCTTCCTTCCAAAAGGTAGCATTTATAGATCTCATTGCTTCCCTATAAGTTTTGGGATATTCCTCAATAATAAGAGTCACCACAACAACATCATCTATCTCCTTAGGTTTTTTCACCACAAAGGATGTAATAAAGTCAGAACCAAAACTGGTGGGTACTCTAGCTCTTTTACTTCTCCTTAGTTTAATAATTTGCTCTTCCTTTATATCGTCATTGGTTAAAAAAAAAACTAAGGATAGATTTTCTAGGAGATTGAACATTCACTTTCATAGGAAATATATCCTTAAAGAACACTGCATCTCTTGACTCCATAATTGGTCCATAAGTGTTAGATCCCTCTTCCTTAACCATAAATCTATAGGCAACACTATTAGAAGCATATCACACAAAAATTGAATCCATAGTCTTAGGCCTAATTTTCTTCCTCTTACGTTTAGGTAGAGCAACCTTAGCAAAAACATCCTCACACTTTCAAAAAATGCAAGTTATATGGATAACCTTTCCAAATTTCATAAGGGGTTTGATGTAGTTTCTTGTGAGGACTCTGCTTAGAACATAACAAACTAAAAGAATAGCTTGCCACCCACATAAAATTAGGTAAACCTAAGGAAATCAACATTGCATTCATCATATCCTTAAGTGTTTGATTTTTCCTCTTGATGATTCCATTTTGTTCAGGTTTATAAGGGGCCGAAATTTTATGAATAATCCAAACTTTTTCATAATAAACAGTAAGAAAATTGATCCTATACTCACCACCTCGATCAGATCTTAATCTCTTAATTTTCCTTTTTAATTGGTTTTCAACCTTCACATTGTATTTCATAGACACTTCCTCTGCATCACATTTATTTTTTAATAAGTACACCTTAGTTAATCGAGAACAATCATCCACAAATTTAATATAATATCTCATTACTCCTTTGCTCACACAATTTTAAAATCACTAAAATTTTTATGCACCAATTATAACAGTGACTCTCTCTCGGTTACAAACTTAATAGGTTTCTTATAGTGTTTAGCCTCAATACAAAATTGACATTTTCCCATTTCATTAGTGATCTAGTTAGGCAACAAGTTTAAGCTTTGAATCCTCTTAATTGACCTCACATTCATATGACTAAGTCTAAAGTGTCATAGTTCTATAGACTTAACAATATAAGTAGAAGAAGTAGATACATTCATTTTAACATCAACTACAAATAAGCACCCTATTACAAAACCCTTTACCAACAAAATTTCCATTCTTAGTAAGAACTAGCTTATCATAATCAAAAATAAGTTTAACACTAGCTTTATTAAGTAACACACAAAAAATCAAGTTTCTACAAACATCGGGCACAAATGAAAATTTTTTGATAGTGGTAACTATCATAATGCTTTAGTGGGTAGTTTAGTATATGTTTAGTTGTTATATTCAATGATTAGTACATGTTTGGGTTAGGATTGTGTTATTTAGTTAAATGTTTGTGTTTTGAGTGTTATATGCATTAGAGCATGGTTTCGTGTTGTAATTTGCATATTTAAGGTGCCTTGATATATTTGTTAGTGTTTGAGAACAGATATGGAAGAATGGAGGAGAATCGAAGGGAGCTCAAAGCTAGACCCAGGGCCACAATCATGAAAGAACTAGTTGGGGGGAGCCACGATCATGGCAAACAGCAAGCTAAATGAAGGTTCACTATTGTAGCCTACATGAAAAACTCCCGAATGCGATTTACCGGGCACATTTGGAACTTTTTTGACTTGGGCAAACCCTAGGGTTTACCTAAAATAGAAAAGACTATATAAAGAAATAGCAAGAACCCTAAGGGGAGCTCCAATTTCTGCCACTTTGGGAAAATCCCAAGAAGAAAGAAGAAGAGAGAGAGAAGAGGAGAGAGGAGCAGGATTTTGCTACTGCTGCTTTCCAGAGCCATCCCGATCCTTCCAAGTGACATTTTCTTTTCGTCTTTATTATTTTTTCTTTGAATGTGTAAGAATGATATGATGATGTTAATAGATTTAGGATTGATGATGATGTTCTAACTTTTTTTAGGGATTTAAACTTGATTCAATGCTAATCTAGTTATTTTGTGTTAATTCATTTGGGTTTTGTGATTATTTACTGTAACCTAATGCTTTGGTAATAAATCAAGAGAGTGAACCAAATACAAAATAATTGGGTTAGTTAATGAGAGTTAGACGACCCAATAGACTACGCAAATAATCAAATCAATAATTATATAGAGAGAGATTTCATATAAGACTTGGTTGTTTATTAGAAGGCATAAGAACTGATTAGGTTATAGGTTGATTGTTAATTGAGAGACGACAGTTTCTATAACTCAACTTAATTAGGGTTTACTAATTAGGGCTTAGTGATTATAACTCGAGAGATAGTAATCCACGCTTTGATAGTCTATAACTGACACCACATGAACCCAAAAGTGATTAGGTTAGCATTGATGATAGGATAAATCCCTTTCTCATAATTTGGTAATTTTTCTTATGCAATTTTCCATTGTGAATTTGATATTGCTCAATATTCGATTTCTTTTGTGTTAATTTTACAAATTAATTTCTTGTTAGTCATCTTCATTTGTTTACCTTTCCATTCAGTTTTTATTTTCATTTTAGTATTTCTTTAGGCTTTATATAACTTCAAATTATATTAGTTCGAAAACTCCTCAAGGGATTGACACCTCACACATTATACCCACGACCTATAGACTTGCAGCATATTGTGAGTTTAAATAGATTAAAACTTGCTCACTAAGTTTTTGGCGCCGTTATCGGGGAGTAGTAGGATTAGTTTAGTTCTTGTATTATAAGACATTCTCGTCACTTTTGAGTCCGTGCATTTACATAAACCAAAGAGTCACTCGAAGTTCAAGTTAGATATTGAAATCTTAACACTTGACATTAATCACTTAGAATGAGTCATTCGAAGAGCCAAACGCTAAGAAGGAAATACCAAAGCAATCATGGCTGAAGAAATTCATCAAGAGTTTCAACAAGGAAGAAACCAAGGGAACCAACCGCAGAACCTCATGGATTTCATAAGAATGGGATTTAATTCAACCAATCAAGGTGTCGTTAGACCATCTGTTCAAGCACCTTCATTTGAAATAAAGCCAGCCTTATCAAACATATTGCAAACAAATGTTCAATTATATGGATTGATCAATGAGGATTCTAACGCGCACAGTAAATTTCTTAGAAATATATGATACCTTTCGATATTATGGAATGTCGGAAAATGTTGTTAGGATGAGGTTCTTTCCTTTCATGCTAAGGGATAGAGTTGAAGCTTGTTATCACTCTCTCAATCCCTCAAATGTCACAACGTAGGAGCAATTGGTATATACATTCTTGGATAAGTATTTTCCCTTCACTAAAACTACAAAGATGATAAAAGAAATCTCAAACTTCCAACAGAGTGATGGGGAGTCACCTTATGAAACGTGGGAGAGATATATGGATTTGTAAAGGAGGTTTCCACACCACAACTTACCAAAAGAATTTGTTTTGCAAACCTTCTACAACAAAGTCAATCCACCCATGAGAGGTACCATACATGTAGCATTGCGTGAATTACTTATGCAAGAGACCGTTGACGAAGCAGAGGAGTTGCTAGAAGAAATGGCCAATAACAGTTGTCTGTGGACGAATGATCAAGTAGACAACACATAACCGTATGAGAATAGAAAGGAGCTATAACTAATGACTAAATGACAGAGATGTAAGAAAAAAATTGATAACTTAACAAGGCAGTTGAGCAACATGAAAGCTTCCTCTTCAACCCTTGTTAAGGCTATTTAACAAAGATGTTAGCTATACGACCAGGATAATCATAATACAATCGACTGCTTCCTGATGTAAAGTAATGAAATGGAGCAAGTTAAGTATATGGGAGCACAATTTGGTCATGGTAGAGGGAACATCCCCTATTCGAACATGTACAATCCTGGGTGGAAGAATCACCCAAACTTTTCGTGGTCAAATAATGCTGGAGGTCAATTCCGATCTCATAGACCTCCTAGATTCTGAAAGGAGAAACCTAACTCAATGGATGCCAAATTAGACAAAATCTTGGATAAGATTATAAGCATGGATGATGAACATAAGAGATTGGAAGAAAAATTCCAACAAGTGACAAAGAATCATCCATCTTCTATCCACAACTGGGAAGTCCAAATGGGCCAATTGGCAGATGCACTGTCTTCAGAAAATGTGGGGAGCCTTCCAAGTAACACAGAAACAATCCCAAAGGAAAGAATCATGCTTATCACCCAGACCATTAAGGAGGAGCTCAACCAAGCTGAAGAAGATAGGGAAAAGGAACAGAAATGGGCTGATAAAAATTTCCTTTCGAATGAACATAACCTGAAGGAAATTAAAGAGTATTGACTTGTAATTCCATACCTTATTTTAGCAAAATGATAGTCAAAAGAAGTGAAGTTAAGGGAAGTCTTTGAGGTAATAGAGCAGCTGAAAACATAACTCACTCTTATAGAATCTATACAAGAGAGATTAATCAACAAAAAGGAGTTGGAAAAGCTGGCGAGTGAAGTAGGAAGCATCAAGAACTCTAATGAAATGGTAACATTACCACAGAAGTAAAAGCATCTAGGGAATTTTTATATTCCTTGCACCATAGGTAATTTCAAAGTGTATAAGACTTTTGTAGACTTAGGAGCTAGTATAATTATGATGCCTTACATTTTATTCCAAAAAATGAAGTAGGAGAAATAATGCTAACCATGATGAGTGTGCAGATGGTTAATTGGTCAATTCACCATCTGAGAGGTATAATTAAGGACGTTCTTATTAAGGTAGAAAATTTTACCTTTCCCACAGACTTTATCATTTTGGACATACCAATTATCCTTGGACGACTATTTGTAGCCACCTCCTTATCTATTATAGATGTTGATAGAGGCAAGTTGACTCTAAGGGTGGGGAATAAGAAGATGTCCTTTAAGGTGTCCAATGATAGAATAAGTCCTCACAATTCGTAGACATCATTAAGAGAACCAAGTCTCGTGGAGAGGTTGAAAGTAGTGATAATCACAAGGATTCACCTAAAAAGCTGCAATCTTGAAGAAATAAGCAGAAGAAGACGAAGAAGAAGAAGGGTGGTGGAAATCATAGTCTGGTAGCTCATTTGCAATTTATAAGACCTAAGATTGTGCTACCATTACACAACTCATTCAAACTACCATGAGCAAAAGAAGTACGTCGAGCTACCAACGGTAAAAGAAGCATTGCATGAGAGGCAATCTATTATTTTTTTAATCATTTTATTACGTCATCTTTTATAGTAAATAGGTTTTGCATTATGTTTTTGTGTGTTTCGAGTCTAATTAAATATCTTGGAGGAACTAAGGGTTAGTTGACATGGGAATGTGTGGAAGGCAAGCACAATGAGGTGATAATGTAATTATAAGGTATGGAAGGATTTTGGGGATAAAATGAGGAAAAAGAAGCAAAATCGGAAAGCATGCTAGATTTTTGTAGGGCTACGATCGTGGTTAGTGGTAGAGCAATCTTGATATGTGCATATTTCAACAAATTTTTTCCACTTTTAACCTCTTAACCCCTACCTAACCTATACATTTACACTCAACCTCACTTTTCCTACACATTCCATTTTCTCACTATCTCTCTAAACACAAGAATTCACTTCTCTCTCTATAAACATCTTAAGCCTTTATCTCTCCCAAAAAAGTTTCCTCATAACTCTCAATCTAATAGGGCCATGCGTTAAGCAAACGGTCAAGTGTACTCAACCTAAAGGCAAGGTCCAAGTATCAGACTATGTGTAAAGAAACAGAGTGGCAGATTATGGGACACCTTTCCCGATCTACTTGCAGGAGGAAGGTAACCACTACCACAACCTTAGTTTAAGGAACATTATTGTGTGGCTAAATACTTAGATTTTTATACAATAGAAACAATTGGATTGAGAGAATGAGTTGAAACTTTAAGCAGAAGAATTTAGTTGGAAAATTTTATGAGATTTAATTATGCTGTGTATGAAGAACTAACCTTATAATTCTTCACCTCCTTTCAATATGAGCTAACCAACCCTAAAGACCTATGGTTTTGATTGCAGGGTCATCTACATGGCTTAGAATATGACATTTTGTGTGAAATCGATAGATTTCCCACCTCAATCATAGTAGATCAGTAAGATGACTTTTATGCCATCCACTATTGGACAGAATTGACTAGCCTAGAGAGCTTTGACACTAAAAATGCTTACAATAACATTATTCAAAGCCTCGAACATTTGTTATTTCATAATTTTATGTGTCAAACTATATAGAAAAATGTGAAACAAACAAATGTTCAACAAAGGAGCTTTTCATCTTGTGATGCATGGATCACAGCGTCAAAGTTTGCACCTCTACTTATATATTGCTACTTTAAGAAATAGAAGCAATAACTTGGGCATGGGGTACTAGTCACAACTATTGCAGAATACTATAGTGTCAATTGTAATAGACTAATTGTCCATTGTCCTGAGTTTCTCAACACTCATCACTTGACGAGAGCTGAAAGTTTAAAGTCCCATAATATGGAACTTCAAGATATCAACATAAAATCTCATGTCAAGACTAGGGCGGGACAAGGTAGTTCGAGCTCAACCCCGCCATAATAGGAGGAGGACTCAACCAGTGAGGAGTTAGAAGAGGAAGAGTCAACGGGATGGGAGAAGGTAATGGAAGCCATCTCAAACACTAAAAAAGCCATTTTAAAAAACACCAAGATGTTAAAGGAGATGGCTAGAAAACAAAGAAGCCAAAGTCGGGACATACGACATATTCATAGATATTTCAAGGTTCAAGGTGTTCAACTACCACCTCCAACACCATCACCACCTCAATTACCATGATGGTTCTATACTCTAATCCTTGTCTTTTATTTTTATTATTATTTTCAATTGTTCTCATATTTCTCATGTTTCATTAATTTTTGTTCCCACCTCATGTATTGTTTGATTATTCTTCTTACATTGAGGACAATGTGTTGCCTAAATGTTAGAGCTATGTGCATTATATTTTTTTATTTGAATGTGAATTTTACATGCTATATGTTAGTTTTGTTTAGGATTGCATAATGTGATTTGTGTGAATGTATCAATGCCTAAGACTTGTTAGAATCGATTTAGCTTTGAGCATAGTCTTTTAGGTTGCTAAAATTTATTAGTTTGAGAAATTAGTGTTCTAGGTTGCTTTGGTTAAATATGCATGTTAATTAGGATACGATGTTAGTTTGTTCACTCTAGGAATTTATCACATTCATTTACAATTTTAGGCCAATCAAATAAGTAACATCATTAGTATCTTTTCATGAGAATGATCAGCTTAAGAATTGAGGTAGGAAAAAAAGATAATGTTGTGTAAATCTTAAATAAATAACTATTTTGTTGGCCCTTTTTGAAACAAATCGAGTTATGAATAGAGTTAGTATCTAGTTAAGAATATGATATAGTTGAGTTATCGGGGGACATTCATCACAAATGTTTGTATTCACCTTAAAAAGCTATAATTACGTTCCAACCAAGCCACTTAATAAAAATATAGTCTAGTTGAGTAATTGGGGGACATCCATCATAAATTTTTTCCTACACATCAAAAGGCTAGGTTCTTGTCAGTAAATTTAACAAAAATAGTGTGTTGTTTAATAAATCCTACTGATCTTATGAATAAGCTGATCTCTTATGTAAAGTCGCTTAAGGATAGTTACAGTTTCGATTGACCAAATAATTATCAATGTATGTGTGTAAGTGATAAGAGTGAATGAATGTGACATTAAGTCCTGATTACTAACGTATATTTAGTCTGAAATACTTAGAAACAGATTTCAGAAGTTAATAAGTTAGAACAACTTGAAGGATTGTGTTTGTAGTTAAATTTATTTTATGAAGTTTAATGCCATTATCCCTTTATTGCATATGTGTATGTGTTGTGTTTTTGTTTTACTTATTTTGACTTTGTTTGAGGACAAGAAAAAGTTTAAGTGTATGGATGTTGATAGTGGTAGGTTGCATAATGTTTTAGTGGGAAGTTTAGTACGTGTTTAGTTGTTAAATTGAATAATTAGTGCATGTCTAGGTTAGGATTGTGTTATTTAGTTAAATATTTATGTTTTGACTTTTATATGTGTTAGAGCATGCTTTTCTGCTTTAATTTGCATATTTGAGATTTCTTGATGTATTTATTAGTATTTAAGAACAAATATGGAAGAACAGAGGATAATCAATGGAAGCCGGAGCCAAGCCCAGGCCTATAATCGTGATAGAACTAGTTGAGGGGAGCCACAATCTTGGCCTAGTCTGCCATGATCATGACAAAAAGCTAAATAAAGTGTCACGATTGTCTGCGTGATAGACAACCAGTACAACCTCCTGAATGCGACTTATTGAGGGACATTTGGGACTTTTTAGACATGGGAAAACCTTAAAGTTTACCTAAAATAAAAAAGACTATATAAAGAAAGAGAAAGAACCTTAGGGGAAGCTCCATTTTCTACTGTTGCTGCTTTCTTGAGCCTTCTTAATGTCATCCAAGTGACATTCTCCTTTGTTTGAATGAAACTTGATGACATTCCAAGTGACACTTGATGACATTCCAAGTGTCATCCAATTTGAATGTGTAAGATGGATATGATTATGGTGATGGATTTGGGATTGGTGATGTTCTAATTTTTCTTTAGGGACTTAAACTTGATTCAATGTTAATCTAGTTGTTTTGTGTTAATTTGTTTGGGTGTTGTCATTATTTGTTGTAACTTAATGCTTTGGTAATAAGTCGAAGAGTGAACCAAATGCAAAATGATTGGGTTGGTTAATGAGAGTTAAATAACCCAATAGACCATGCAAATAATTAAATTGGTAATTATACAGAGAGAGATCTTATGTAAGACTCGATTATTAGAAGGCTTAAGAACTAATTAAGTTATGGGCTAATTAGTAATCGAGATGACATTTCGATAACTCGACTTAATTAGGGTTTATTAATTAAAGCTTAGTGATTATAACTTGAGATAGAGTAATTCACCCTTTGATAATTCACCCTTTGATAGTCTAAAATTGACACCACTTCAACACAAAGTGATTAGGTTAACATTGATGATAGGATAAATCCCTTTCTTATAATTTGGTAATTTTTCTTGTGTGATTTCCCTGTGTGAATTTGATGGTGCTCAATATTCAATTTCTTTTGCTTTAATTTTACAAATTAACTTCCTATCAATCATCTTCACATGATTACTTTTATGTTTAGTTTTTATTTTCATGTTAATAATTCTTTAGGCCTTAGATAACTTAGAATTAAATTAGTTTGACAACTCCACGAGGGATCGACACCTCACATACTGCACCAATGACCTGTGCGCTTGTAGTATAGTTAGAGTTTTTTTATAATTTTCTAAAGCTAAGACTTTTTCAAAAGTGAGTTTGAGAGTGACCTTCTTAACACCTTGGATAGGAACTTTCCTGGAGTTGCTTGTGTACCCAAATTCACCATCAATAGCATCATTAAACTCCTTGAACAAGTCCTTGTTGGTACAGATGTAGCGTGTGGCTCTTGTGTCAATGATTTATTTGACCAAGTTTCCAGCAATGTTGACTTCATATACCACAACAATAATGATCTCCTCGTCATTACCACTAGTAGCTTCGACCACATTAGCTTGAGGCTTACCAAAAAAATTTTGGTTACCTCGTTGGTACCCTTTTTGGTTTCTTTTCTCAAAATGTTGTAGTTTCTGTCCTAAGCCCTTCTTCTTATGGATGATTCTAGCTTGATGAAAAGCAATAGTGCAACATCTTGTCCCCATATTAAGGGTTAGAACGCAGATTTCAAATGGAGAGAATATCAATGTGATAGTTAGGGAAAAATTTTTCATTTCATGCCCAGCAGCATGTTATATATGAATTTGAATCTTCGCACATACAAAACTAAGTGTACATACATTCATTGAAAACTTCCAAGTATGATTGTTATGAATTTGATTTTATTGAAAATGAGAAGTAGAGGGAGTTGAAAGACTGATCTTGGTATGAATTGTGATAAGGAAAGATTTAGAAACAAAAGTGGTGGTTAATCTAGAAAATGTTCACTGAGTGTGCTTTGGTTTGTTAGCCATAAACTTTTCTCTAGTTATCTAAATGAGAAGATTCTTTATTTGGATTAAAATAGAAACATATGGCTACATTTCTTACGAAGACATCAAATTTCAATTCTATCTCTAAAAGCCTCAAAGTTTGTCATGAAGTGAGAACTGAGTGTAGTACTTTGGTGAATGAATGTAAAATTCATCTTCGGAATTCAAGGAAAATTTAGGATCTAATTAGATATATTTTGGCAAAGTAGCCTTCTTGAGAGTTGTATATCTTTTTGCTATCTTTCCAACAGTATATAGTATGAAATCTTTGTACATCATAGTCAAAAGTTATGACCCTTATAAGTGGAGATGCTTAGGAGCGTAGTCTGCTTCTTCTTAGGTTGACTTTTACTTCTTCTTAAGTTGACCTTCCACTTCTTATTAGTGACTATTCATAAACTTCTTCTTGGTCATGAACTTCTTCTTAGTGATTGTTTATGAACTTCTTCTTAGTCATGAACTTCTTCTTAGTGGTTGTTCATAAACTTCTTCTTAGTCATAAACTTCTTCTTAGTTACTGTTTATCTTGTATCTTCTATTCCATTTTTTATCCTATAGAAGATGGAATTTGTCTTCAAGGTCTTCATCAAAGTTGTAGCTCTTAAAGTCCTCTTTCGAACCATCTAAAGAAAACCTAAATCTGATATCTTTAGAGGAAGTTATACTAATTGTAACATGATAGGTTCAATATGATTGAAGATAAAACCAGATTGGATTCTTTTCGCCATAACTTCTTCTCTAGAAACTCAAATCACTTTATTCTTGAACCATTAGACTCTTAAGATAGTGCTCTAGATCTAAATCAAAAATTGTAGCCATATGAAATGAAGTGAGAGAGATTGAGTGAAAAATGTGGGACTGGTATAATGAGTTATTCCACTAAATATACCTCAATATTTTCATGATTTCAATATTGGTAGAGCTCCAAACGAGATGATTTCTGATTTATGGTAAAATAGAGACATGGAACTACAAATCAGATGAAGAAATTGAAATCTAATTCAGTGTCTATGGTGTTTAAATTTTAGATAGAATTTGTGCCTAGTATACTGATTTGGACAAGAGCAGTCCAAAAATGTTTGAAGTGTATCTTTCGTAGTACTGGACCAAATGGATTGATTTTGGTGTCATTAAAAACTTAAGACAATAGGGACATTTTTTTGGAAGAAAGTGTTAAGTTAGAATGTTCAAGGGTACTTTTGGCAAGACACTTAAGTATAAAAGACATAAGGCATAAATGGAAGGGCAAATAAGACAATCCTCAATCATTAAGGGCATAATTGGAAGCAGAAGTGTTGTGTTGCTTATAAATGAAGAAGAAAAACCTGAATGGAAGGATAAGCAGAAGAGAAGAACAAAAATTTAAGAGAAAAAGAGAGAGAGAAATACAAAAAGAAGAAGAGAAGGAGAGAGAAGAGAAAACAAGCTAGGGTTTTAATTTCCCTAGCCTATAAAAGAGATTTTGAGGTTGTCCAAGAAAAG
Source organism: Erythroxylum carthagenense (assembly GCA_026413575.1). Classification (NCBI taxonomy): domain Eukaryota; kingdom Viridiplantae; phylum Streptophyta; class Magnoliopsida; order Malpighiales; family Erythroxylaceae; genus Erythroxylum; species Erythroxylum carthagenense. Next base: position 16,276,114 of record JANZLD010000004.1, on the reverse strand, counting down.
AAAAAGGAAGAGAAAGAAAAGAGCTTCCATTTAAGCTAAAGATCTCTTCATTTGGTGAAGAATCAGGGTAAGATCATTTTGAATCTTGTGGATTTTTGGAAGGATTCTAGTTCATGAAGTTTAGAAAATGTTTGGGTTTAAGTATTCTAGAATCAATTTTAGTGATTTTGCATTATGAGATTTTCAATTGGATTCCTATTGGATGAGAATTTGGATACTTTGAGATCATATGAGGTTAGAAAAGAGATGACTAGAAATTGAGTTATGATATAAAGTAACCAAGTGTTCTTGAGGTGTAAGCTTATGAATAAGCTAGACACATGCAAACGGTAAAGATTGAAAGGAGAATTTAGAAAGACTATATACAAATGAAGTGCAAAGCTAAATTAAATTAGACACATTATGAAATAGTAATAAGCATAATATATGTTCTAGAACATATACCCAGGATTGTCATTGAGCATGCATTGTACATAGTCCATTATTACAATTGTGTATAAATAAATGTTTATACGTGTGCAATTATTGATGAGTGTGCAATGTGTGTCTTACATAAATAGGTTGTGCAGGTCAAGTGTCCGCATTCAGGCGTTTCTAGAATTTGAAAGCAAATGCTAATCTAGAGTGTACTGTGAGTAGACCTAGATGGTCTCATTTTACTGTTTGCTTTGTTCGAATTTTTGATATTGTTTGATTTATGAATGATTATGTGAAAGTGTTTGATTGTGTTGGTTTCCGGAGAGGAGGTCCGATGAATGTGTTGCATGAAAGAAATATTGAAGTGCTCATTATAGGTGAATGAGATGAAATAAGTATCCATAATATGATTTCTAAATGCCGGACCAGGGTTCGATGACAAGTGTGTTTTTGAATGTGCATTTGCCTATGAATGAAATGTGATTCTCAACTTAATGTTGAATGCCGGACTACGGTCTGATGATATGTGCAAATGTGATTGATGCATTTCATAAAATGCATGTTCAAATAAAGGCATTGTGACTTGAGTTACCAGTATGAAACACTTTAACTTAGAGCCTTGCTCTATGATTTCTGATTCCACACGGGAAGCTTTGCTCCGTTATATTTGTTCTACACATAGAGCTATGCTCTGTAACTCTGTTCTGACTGAACCCTATGGGCTAGTATTTGTATAAATATGTGAAAGGCACTCGGTCACAACAATAAGAACGAATGTGAGTCTTATGCATATGGCATTATAAGATCGATATTAATTGAATGTGAAATGTGAACTGATGTGAATGTGACTTAGTGTGTTATATGACTGGGTAAGCCATCGATGATGGTCACTCATTGAGTTCACAAAACTCACCCAAAATTTGCAAATATTTTTTAAGGATTAGAAGCATACCCTGTAGCACCCCTTACTATAGGGTATATACTGGGATGCCCGTAGGTCATTAAGATACATATCCTACGATAAGGGTGAACTACGAACAATCACTACTATACCTCACATGGCATCAACTCATAAAGCATCATTACTGAAAATCAGTAATTTTTGAAACCATAAATTTTTCTCATTTCATATCATCGAAAGCAGTAATTTACATAACTGTCAGTTTTTCACTGTCTGTACATTTTTCCAAAAGAAATCTAACACATAAAGCCTAACTAGGTCATCCCTAAAAAATGCCAGCTGACCTACCTGTGAGCCATGACTTCTCTTGCTAACACGATCTACACGGTAGGAAAAGTCTCTCTAGAGCTAGGAGTCTACTCTCTCGGTCCTGAAAAATAATTTACAATTTTGGGTGAGTTTGCAAACTCAGTGAGGAACCA
>JANZLD010000004.1:16220873-16241968 GCA_026413575.1 Erythroxylum carthagenense | reverse complement strand
TATGTATAAGACCCAATAATTTATCCAGAAATTAAGGAAAAATGCCATTAATTCTAATGATAAAAATGCATCCAACATTAGCCGAAACTAAATATCTATGGATGGACTGAAATAAAATATAGAGGGATGGTTTAAAGTGAGCAAATCCATATGTTTGTTTCGTTGGTTGACCATCAAATATGTAAATGGTTGATGTGATTATTGCTAACTTAAGCTAAGAGAGGATTCTAGAAAGGAATTGCAAGAAGAATCCATGAAAGAAAGAAGATGTGAGAAAAAAAAAACAAACAAAAGAAACCAGTGTGCAGCGATGCTGAGGAAGATGAGGTGCAGGCAACGCACTCGCCTCACATGAAAGAAGGCACAAGTAGTAGGCATGTGCTATGCACACGCCCGTCGCTTCATATATAATAATTTTATGGGTTTGAATATTGATCCTAGTTAAGGTATTTTCTTGGGTCATAACTCATAGCTCATAATTCATTAATTAATTGATAATTTAATTTAATGAATGAAGTAATCAATTAGTTAATTTAGGTTTGAATGCATAAAATTTGCACTTATGTTTGCTATGCATAATATAATTTATGTCATATTATGTTTGCTGCATGATATTATGGTAATTTAGAATCGTTTGTTAGTCACCAAAGTGACTAAACTGATTAAATTAAATTTTATCATGTATGATAATTGTCTGATTAAATGTTTATTGCATGGAAAGCTTGCTAGTCACCAAAGTGGCCTAGCTTGAAAATATTAATAATTTAATTACGAATGTTTTAATTGTTCATTATGACTTGATGCTAAAATGACATAAAGGTTGAACTAAACAAGTAAGATTATTAATTATAATGCTAGGAGGTCACCCAAAGGTAGACCATTACTTATAATTAATGAAATTAAAGGGACTTTATCAACATATTTGATTAATATGATTGTATATCCAAAGATAACATGTATGTTAACTAGAATATGATTGATTGTCCATTATAGTGAACTATATTTGCATCATAATAGGTTACATCTATGTATTTAAATTTCACCAAAAGGAGAATTTAAATGCATAATCAAACTGTATTAGTTAGTTTGAATCCATTTAGGTTTACTCAAAGCATTAATATGTGAGCTATATGTTGTGTTTGCAGCATCTACTAATTTGTTTGCTTTAGTAAATGGGTTGATCAATTTCAATGGTATGAATTATGATGATTGGTCCGAACAAATCCAGTTCCAATTGGGTGTAATAGATTTGGACTTGGCCATAGTTTTAGACACAAGACCCACAACCATAACTAAGACTAGTTCTAAAGCTGAAAAGTCTTATTACGGTCTAACAGGCTGAGCTTGAATTTGATGCTAATGATTATCGCAGAAAATATAAAGCTGTCAATGCCTAAAACAAATAATGCAAAGAAGTTCATGTTAAAGCTTAAAGAATACTCCCAATTTGATATAGCTGACAAGTCTATAGTAGGGACTTTAAAAAGTGAGCTGACGACCAAAAAGTTTAACTAGTCATAGCCTATTCATGATCATGTAACACATGTCAAATCTAGCTGTGAAGCTGAAATCCATGGGTATGGATGTAAGCGAGTCTTTCCTTGTGCAGTTATTTATCAACTCACTCCCTCTTGAGTTTGACTAGTTCCAAGTGAATTATAACACCATTAAGGAAAAATAGAACCTTTCAGAAATTAAGGCCATTTTGGTTCAGGAGCAAGGGAGATTGAAAAAATGAAGGAACACTCCGTTCATCTCACGCTTCATCAAGGAGCTAGTAGCAGTAAGAACAAACCAAGAACGAAAGGCAAAGATAAGGACAAAGCTCTTAGCAAAGTTAATGAGGGTTGAATCCATAAAGATAAGAGGTGCCACTTCTACAAAAACCTGGTCACTTCAAGAAGGATTGCTCTAAAAGAAATGTTTGGTTCGAAAAGAAAGGTACATACTATGTCTTAATATATTTTGAATTAAATCTTATTGAAGTGCTTAATAATACCTAGTAGGTAGATTCTGGTGCAACTACTCATATGTCAAATGTTAAACAGGGATTCCTTTCAATCTAGACCATAAACGAAACTATAAATTTCTTATTTATGGGGAACATAATGAAGGCATGAATAGAGGGCATTGGGATGTATAGATTGATCTTAGACATTGGGTGTCTCCTACATCTATAAAAATGTCTTTATGTTCCTAACTGTGCTAGGAATTTAGTTTCTGTTACAAAGTTGGATGATGATGGTTTTAACTTTAAGATTAGAAACCGTGTGTTTTCTTTATATAATCACAAGTACTATTATGATTCTGGTACTTTAATTGATTGTTTATATTGTTTCAATCTTAATGTTAATTTTACTGAATCTCTACTTTACGTTGACCATATTATAGGAAATAAACATAGTGCATATAAGGAATGTTCTGCTTTTTTTGGCATAAAATATTAGGTTATATATCCAAGGAAAGGGTATAGAGGTTAGTGAAAAATGAAATTTGACCTCAATTGGATTTTATTGTCTGGGATATATGTGTGGATTGCATTAAAGGTAAGTAAACCAAACATATATCAAGGAATCCAGCCACAACAAGTAGTGAATTACTTGAATTAATACATACTGACATATGTGGTCCTTTCAACATTCTTTCTTGGGGCAACGAAAAATATTTCATTACCTTTATTGATGACTTCTCACGATAAAGTTATATCTACATGAGAAGTCTTAATCTGTGGACATCTTAGAGGTTTTCATTAATGAGATAGAAAGGTAGTTAGATAGAAAAGTAAAGATAGTGAGGATTGATAGAGGTGGTGAATATTTTGAAATATTTGATGAAAGTGGACAATGTTCAGGTCCATTTGTAAAGTTTTTTGCAAGTCGAGGCATAAGTGCACAATATGTAAAGCCTGGTATACTGCAACAAAATGGTGTAGCTGAATGTCGTAATCGTACTCTTATAGATATGGTTTGAAGTATGTTAAGTTATAGTATTATACCTTTATCATTGTGGATGCATGCATTAAAGACTGTTGCGTATCTGCTTAATAGGATTCCTAGTAAGGCAATTCTTAAGATACCTTATGAACTGTAGATAGGAAGGAAACCTAGTTTACAATACCTTTACATTTGGGGTTGTCTAGCAGAAGTAAGGCTATATAATTCAAATGAAAAGAAGTTTGATGCGGAATTGTTAGTGGTTATTTCATCGACCATCCCAAAAAGTCAAAAGAGTATAGATTTTATTATCCTAATCATAGTACGAGAATAATTGAATCTGGTAATGCTTGTTTCATTGAGCATGGTCCAATCAGTAGGAGTGGAGAACCATGAAAAGTGAATATTCATGAGAGTCAAGTAGAAATTACTCTAAGTCGAGTAGAAACTACTACATCAAATGTAATCCCACCAGTTGTTATTCCTTTTGTTACGTCATGGATACGCAATATACCAGAACAACAAATTAATGTTCCAATTCCACAAATTGAACATATTAATTAAGAATCAAATAATGATGTTAAAGTTACAAATGATCAAGTGATGCCATAAGAAGTAGCATTATGAAGGTCTGTAAGGCAAAGAAGACCAGCTATTTCAAGTGACAATGAAGTTTACTCACTTGAACATGAATGTGACTTGAGCATTGATCAGGATCCAGTCTCGTTCAAATAAGTCATAAAATGTAGGAATTTTTAAAAATGGTTCAATGATATGAAAGAAGAGTTGAAATCCATGGATGATAACAATAATTGGGAATTAGTTAAGTTACCGAAAGGTGCAAAGCAAGTGGGTTGTAAATGGGTCTTTAAGACCAAACGTGACTTATAAGGCAACATTGAAAGGTATAAAGCCAGACTTGTTGCCAAAGATTACACTAAAAAGAATGGTATTTACTATAAAGAGACCTTATCAGTAGTTTCTAAGGACTCTTTAAGAATTGTTATGGCCCTAATTGCTCATTATGATTTAGAACTTCACCAAATGGATGTAAAGACTGCTTTTCTAATTGGTGATTTGGAAGAAGAAGTTTATATGGATCAAACTGAAGGTTTCATGACCATAAAAAAGGAACAATTAGTGTATAAATTAAAGAAGTCAATAAATAGACTGAAGTAAGCTTCCCGACAATGATATCTTAAGTTTAATGATATTATTATGTCTTATGATTTTGTAGAAAACATCGTTGATCGGTGTATATCTATGAAGGTTAGTGGAAGCAAGTTCATTATACTAGTCCTATATGTTGATGATATCCTTCTTACTACTAATACTATGGTTTTGTTCAATGATGTAAATCATTTCCTCTTTAATAAATTCGAAATGAAAGATATGGGCGAGTCATCCTATGTGATAGGAATTAAATTATTCTGTGATAGATCATAGCGATTGTTAGGATTGTCTTAAAATGTTATTCTAGAAAGTATTAGAAAGATTTAAAATAGAAAAGTGCTCTATAGGGATAATTCCAATTCAGAAAGGGGACAAATTTAGTCAAAAGCAATGTCTACAAAACGATTTGGAATGTAAGGAAATGCAGTCTATTCCTTACGTGTTAGTAGGTGGGAGCTTAATGTATGCTCAAATATGCACTCGTTCAGATATCAATTTTGCCGTCGGAATGCTAGGCTGATATCAAAACAATCCTGGAATGAACCACTGGAAAGTTGCAAAGAAAGTTCTTAGATATTTACAAGGCACAAAGGACTATATGCTCACATTTAGAAAATCAACCTATCTCGAAGTGACAGGTTACTCGGATTTAGACTATGCCAATTGCGTAGACTCACAAAAATCTACATTCAGTTTTATGTTCCTATTAGCTGGAAGAGCAGTTTTGTGGAAAAGTGCAAAATAGTCCGTCATTGCTACTTCCACTATGGAGGCTGAATTTGTGGTGTGTTTGGAGGCCATGGTTCATGGATTGTGGTTTTGAAACTTTATCTTAGATCTTGGCATGGTTGACAGTATTAATAGACTGTTAAAAATTTATTGTGACAATTTCGCAACTATTTTCTTCTTTAAGAATGACATGTATTCAAAGAGTGCGAAACACATGGATTTTCAGTATTTGTTTGTGAAAGAAGAGGTGCAAAAAGGTGTCAATTGAACATATTGGTAGTGATCTCATGATAGCAGATCTGTTAACTAAAGACTTACCGCCCAAAACATTTATTGGTCATGTAGAACGGATGGGCATCATAGATAAGTCCTTGTTAGCATAACGTTTTGACATGTATATATACTTATAATTGTTTTGCTCAAATTGTTATGACATTTGTGAATTCAATTATAGTCATATTTTTGCTCACTTACTTGTTATCCATATTATGCTATATATAATAATTATCTTTTGTGAGATAACAATTTCATAATTATGCACTTAAAATTTTATGAGTTAAGTTGATTATGTGATACATGGAAGGAATCATATTGTATAACTTGTGACTTTCATGATCCTATCGTCTTAATTTAATTAAGGATGACTTGATTGATTCCATGTATTGTGTGCATTTAAAGTTTTATTATTGAATCACCAAGTCGTAACATGGGCCAAGTGGAAGATTGTTAGATTAATTTAATGACCCATGTCACTTATAGATTTGAGTCCAATGAACAGAGCCCAAGATAATGGTTATTGGGTCTTAAAGCCTTGATCTCAAATGGGTCTATGACCTTTTCCCTCTCTCTTTTAAAAACTCAACATGATGGTTAGTTGTAAGATTTCTCTTAGAAAGTTATCAGAGTTGTTTCTGAACCATTGAAGAAACAAATCAAAGAAGCAAAATGAGAGAGGGAATCGATCTTTACAAAACTATCATGGATACAGGTGTGAAGAAAATAAATCGATCCATAAATTGTCTTAGACTTTCCTCTGAAATTGGTTTATTAATCATTTTTTTATTATTTATATTAAATAATATTTCATATTACCTACCATAAATCATATTAAAAGGTTATAATGCATAAAAGCTTAAATATTATAATTAAATAAAACATTGAAGTAAGAATTAAAGTTAATGAAATGATTTTTTTCATTTTCTACACAATAGGAATAATAAAATGGGTCGACGATGTTGTTCATCATGAAAAGGTAGATTATATATATACTTATGGTTGAGTATTTAAATAACAATGTTATGTAATTATGGGTATGAATGTCTTGTTTTTAAGGTAATTAATAATGTGCTTGATGGAAGCACATTGGTATATGTTTTTTCATTAAGACTTTTTGAGTCCCTAAGCTTCTTTTCTCTTATGAAAATATACACCATCGAATTGGGAATTGAGAGCTAAAAAGAATTCCAAAATGCAAACTTTTCAAACAAAAACATCAATGGCAATAGGTTTTTCGATTTCTTCTGCATTCAGTTTATTTGTTTTTCTAACGTATATTAGTGTTGAATATATGTTGAATTAGCTACATTTGGTATCAAGGAAAGATTTGCTCTGCCTTATTTTAGCTTTTGTAGAATTTCAAATTATGGAAAAAAATTTCATATTAAAAAATTTTCATTTTAGGGTTGTTTTTGGAAGTTTTTCTTTTAATTAAAGGTAGAAATCTTCATTTAAGTATTTTAGAAGTGTTTCCACATTTTAAAAAATTAATTTTTGTGATTTTTTATGATCTTGTTTTGTTTGGTATTTGACGAGTCATAAACCGGCTCGTAATAACCCTATTGAAGGTTAAAGAAAACTTATTTAATCAAATAATGTTGATTTTGTTTGTTGATTAAAAACAAAATTCCAATGCAGTGTAGGGAGCATAACTGAAGCTTATTATGTCTATATTTTGTATTGTGAATATAATTTTGGATAAAATATTTTATTGCTTAATTATTAGGGCTTCATATAAAATTATAACAGTTTTAATTGTGACATTTAATTGTAATTAATTATTTTAGTATAATAAATTTTATCCCGCAAGAATTTTTATTATATTTGAATAATTGATTATAATGAAATATCAAATTATTTTTTCTAATTTTCCCTCAGGTATTAAAATTTGGATATAGTTTGATAGTTTTATCATAAAGTTTACCATCAATATTTTTAAATAAAAAATTTAGCCCACAAGTAATTTTTATATCATCTGATTTATGTCTTTTAAGATATGTTTACATTAGTATATATACAGTTTGTTTGCCTTAATTTATTGATAAGTAGCATGTATGTTTAATTTATGCATTTATTCAAACTATTAGTTTCTTGGATACAAGTTGTGAAATTCCTAAATTAAGGGGTGAAAACTATAAGTTTTGGGAGAGAATTCTTCATTATCTAGGGTTGATGAACATTGATTATGTTATTTGGAAGAAAGAACCACCTAAGGTAACTAAGACTAGCACTATAATTGAAATTGCTCTTTATGAATCTTGGGAGTGATCTAATCGCCTAAGAATGATGCTCATAAAAACCAAAATTTCTACTCGCATTCGTGGTTCTGTAGAATAGCATGACAATGTTCATGCTCCACTAAAGGCTATTAATAAGCAATTCGAAACTCCAAACAAACCTCTTGCAAGCACCATGATTACGAAATTTTCATCTACAAGGCTTATTGGTGTATGAGGTGTGCCTAAGTACATCATGAAGATGAGGGACGTAGCAATTCAGTTAAAGAAACTCGAGGTTGAGATATTTGATTCTTTCGTCGTGTATTACATTTTGAACATCTTTCCACCACCATACGGACCCTTTAAAATCTCTTATAATGCAAATAAGGATAAGTGGTCAATAAATAAATTAATGACTATGTGTGTTCAAGAGGAAGGGAGACTGTCGATGGAATTGGGAGAGAGTTCATAGAGTGCACATATGATTATTCATGGAAAGAAGAAAAATTAAGCCAACATAATGGCAAAAGGTTAAGTGCCTGCCTAAGCCGAATGAATCTAATTGCTTCTTTTGCAATTAAAAGGACACATGGAGAAGGTTTATGTCAAACATAAAGAATGGCTTGAAAAGAAAGATAATCTAATCTCATTAGTTTGCTTTAAGTGTAATATGGTTGAAGTTCATCATGACACATAGTGGATTGATTTTAGTTATATAATCCATATTACAAATGAGTTGTAGAATTTGCAAAACCTAAGGAAGCCAATGGGACTTGAGCAATATATCTTACCCAAAAATAAGATACATTCATATGTAGAAGTTGTTAGGGATTGCAATTTACTTTTATGTACTAGTTTTGTTTTAAAATTAGACAAGACATTTTATATCCCCAATTTCTCTAAGTAATTAATTTCAGTTTCAAGACTTGTATCTTTTGGATATTCCTTTCATTTTTTCAGATGAATCTTTAAAGTTAAAATATAAGTTTGAATTTATTGGGAACAATACATTATTTGATGATCTTTTGCATTTTAATTTATAAGATAATACTTGTTACAATGTAACATACGTTCATGCTGGAATAAGACATTAAGTTATGAATAAAAATTCCTCTATGTTGTGGCATCGAAGATTAGGACATATCTCCATAGAAAAGATTATATGATTGGTGAATGGAGTACTAAATACTTTGGATTTTACTTGTTTTGAAACTTGTATGAAATGCATAAAGGAAAAGTAGACTAACAAATCAAGGAAAGGCACCAAGAGAAGTTCAAACATATTAGAGATCATACTATGAATATTTGTAGTCTAGATATAGACTCGTATAGTTAGAAATATTTTATCTCATTTATAGATGATTACTCATGATATATGTATCTCTACTTGCTTCCTAAGAAGAATGAAGCACTAGATGCTTTCAAAATATTCCTAGTTGAAGTAGAGAAAAAATGCAGCAGCAAATTAAGATTATGAGATCTAATAGAGGTGGAGAATATTATGGTAGATATACTGAAGGTGGATAAGCACTTGGTCCATTTGTGAGGTATCTTCAAGAGAATGGGATAATAACCTAATATATTGTGCTTGGATCTTCAGACTAGAATGGTGTGATAGAAAGGAAAAACCAAATATTATTGGACATGGTATAATGCATGTTGAGTAACTTTAAACTTCTTAAGTCCTTGTAGATTGAAGCTCTTAAGAAGGAAATGCATATATTAAATCAGGCACCAACCAAGGTTATTCCAAAGACATCATTTTAGTAATTTAAAGGTTAGAAACTGAGTTAGCGACAGATACATGCTTGGGGATATTTGTCTAAAATAAGATTTTATAATCCAAAAAAGAAGAAATTAGACCTAAAGTGTAAAACTCTGAACCCTTCCTGTCATTAAATTTAAAATTTTATGTTAGGTGAATAGTATTTTTGGATAAATAGTGATTTTTGGGGGACCTAACCCTAAAAAATGGATTGAAAATAAATCTGATCAGATGGATTTCGGGAGTTACAAAAATGTAAGGCTAAAATGCCCTTTTTGGAAAAATAGGTATTAATGATTTTAAACTCATTTGAAAATTTTTAAAGCATCTAATCAATAAGTGCTAACCTTGATTAAAATATTTCATGATCAATTTGATGAAAAGATAGTTGTGGAATATTTTTGAGATTTAATTCTGTTAGTTAGTGAATTATATGCATTAAAGGGCAATTTGATCATTTTGTATTCATTAAAGGAAAATATGGTCTTTTTATAAGAAGTTAGTGCATTGATGAGTCATTAGAAGAGAACCAATAAGAAGGTGACATGTGGAATCCTTTAAATGAGTATAAAAAGCAAGAAGTAAGACATGTTGCTTCATTTTCAACTGTTAATTATGAAAGTGATGAGAGAGTAATGCAAGAGACCAAAAAATAAAACTAAAAAAAAAGCTAAGGGTGAATGTCGGCCAAGTAGAGAAGAAGAAGAATATAGTAGTTTTTGACGGAGTTTGAAGGTGACTTGGAGGAATCTTAAAGTATTCATCAAATACCCGAAAAGATTGAGGAAAAAGTGGTAAGTTTTTTATAGCTTAAATTTATAATTTTATGGGTTTTATGAGTGAGATGGATGTGTTTAAGATCAATGGTGACTTGGTGTTACTTTGGTGTTTCTTTGCATGGAATTGGTTGATTATGACAAGAGAGGAATGTCTAGTGGAATTCTTGCTTAGGTTTGTTTGAACTAGTCCTATTGTTTTAGTCATAACTCAACCAAGAGACCTCTAAATTATTTGATTCTAATTGGAGATGAAACTTAAGATTTAGCACTCTAGAAGAGGCATGGACCTAATTCTGGCTGGATGACATTGGAAATTGAGATTGAAAATGGTAACCTGATGTTGCCCTTAAATTGGAGTATTTTGTGATTTTTGGTGCATATTTCATTATTTAGAAATATAAATAGCTAGAGTTTTGATGCTATGAAAACGAGAGACATATGGGAAAAAATGTATAGAAGACCTTAAAACCTAATTTGAACATTTACTATATGAAAATTACGAAACAATTAGTGATATGAATTTTGGGTAGGGGATATAACGGCCAAGAAATTGCACTATTTTAAGTTTGTTTTCGTTTTTGATTTTTACTGAATCATATCCGAAACTTTTCGAATGTTTATGAAATTTGCAAACACCTAGACATAAAAAAAATATTACTTAATATATATGAATTGGGTGAGCTAATGGTTTAAAGAAATTGATAAGTTGGAGTGGGGAAAGTTAGTTCTGAAGTAAGTTTTGAAGTTAAATTTTTAAATAAGGAATAATAGATTAATTTAAAGAAGTTAAATGGAAACATGATTAGCATAAATGTTACACGTTTAAATAAAAGTCTCGAATTCGGTTAAATTGAGTATATAGTTTTAATGCCTAATTTTCTAATTTGGAAATAAATGCCTAAGCGAAATGCAATTTGTGTATGTAAAAGAGAGGCACTGAACACGTGAGTGTGCTTGGTGATAAGTTTGCAAAACAATGAGTGTATTTTAATTGTTTTATATGAATAAATTCTTTGCAAAAAATTGATGAAATGTGATTTTAAATTTTTTATAATTATGAGTTTTATATGAATGATACATTATAAGTGACTATTGCTAGTACAAGCTTATGTTTTAGCAATACATAAATTGAAGTTGAAAGTTGAATATGACAAAATTTGAAGTTACATTAAAATTATGTTATTGGTTCATAAAGAGGAAAGATGATTTTTTTAACCCATACCTTTAGGTTTTATACATATTATTATATTAGTGTATAACGGTTAACCTAGTATGGGTAAGTGATGTAGAACCAATTCCATAATTAGTGGTTAACTAGTTATAGATAAGTGACATAGTACCAGCTCCATAATTATCGGTGTATAGCGGTTAACCTAGTGTGGTTAAGCGATGTAGAACTAAGTGTGGTTAAGCGATGTAGAACCAACTTCATAACTAGTGATTAACCAGTTACAGGTAAGAGATGTAGAACCAATGCTGTAACTACTGATGTATAGCAGTTAACCTAGTTTAGGTGTAGAACTAACTCCATAACTAGTGGTTAACCAGTCACAGGAAAGCGATGCAGAACTAGCTCGGTGACCTTATTCCTAAGAGTACCATATAGAAAAGAAGTTAGTGGTGGACTATGTCATCTAAGAAAGTTCTTAAAAATAATAAAGTTACCACTAGTTACTTGAAAAGTAACTTGAGAGATTTAATTTCAGAAAGTGTAAATGTTTTATATTGGTATTGTTTCATAAGAAATGAAATGAATTTGTTTCATGGAGGTTTAAATTGTTAAATATGATTTGCATAGAAATGTTAACATTCACTGAGCTCATTTAGCTTACACTCTACTTTCTGTATTCAAAATAAAACCACCTAAGTGCACACTTAGGGGCTTCAGTAGTAGGGACTTCACCTCACGAGTAGTTAACTTCATCACACGCTGTTGTGTAGGCATTTTTGCATTGTAAATATTTTTATAACTATTGCATATTTTTGAATATGTTTGGAAATGAACATTTGTGTAAAGAATGGACGTTTATAAAAGTTTTTAAATGAAATGCATAACTATGTTTTAGCTTTTAAAATTTATTGAAGTGATGTTTGAGATTGCTTGTGCGCAAAATTTGTAGTGGAGATTTTGACGTGATTACAGAAGTGTTTTAAACTTTTACAAGGATTTTGAAAATTTTTGGGATGTTAAAATACAACTGTTGTGTTGCCGAAATTTTTAATAAAATGGTTCACTAAAAAAACTCCACTATTTATGTCTTTTTATGTAGAATTACAGCTTTTTGATAGAAAGGACAATACACTTAGCTTCATATAAACTTTCTAGTTGGATCAGATATTGACTGAAGGGTTATTGTGGAGTGTCGGGCAGGCTGCCTTATCGTTGCAGAATAGGGGCCTATTATAAGGACCATAACTAGATATTTCATTAGATATGCCGGAAGGTCTAAAGGTTATAGATTTATTATCCATCACATCACACTAGAATTGTGGAGTCAATAATTGCGAAATTTTTTTGATTGACTTGATTAGTAAGAGGGGGCAATTTGAAGATATAGTTTCTGACAATAAGCCTTCCACCTCAAACAATAAGTTGATTATCATTCTCAATGTTCCTCAAGTTTAAATTGATGTTGTACATCCAATTGTTGAAATTCAGTAGCCCATGGTCAATATAAATGATAATTAAGAAATTCCATAAATTATTGATAATTTAGTAGATCCAATTATTCAGGAATTCCTTGAAAACATTCAACAACTAGTTGAAAAATAGACTCAACAGGAGAATATTGGTGTAACATTAAAGAGATCTACTAAAACAAGGAAATTAACTATTGCTAGTGATTAAGTGATATATCTACTAAAATTTGACTACAATATAAGAACTGAGAATGATCCTAAAACCTTTTCGTAAGCCACTTTTTGCAAAGATTCAAATTTAAAGTACAATGCTATAAAGGAAGAAATTAATTCCATGAAGAATAATAAATGTTTAGGATCTTATTGAGTTGCCTAAAGGAGCAAAACCCATAGGCTAAAAATGGGTATTTAAACTAAGAAAAGACTCATTAGGCAACATTGAGAGATACAAGGCAAGACTCATTACTAAAGGATTCACTTAAAAAGAAAGAATTGATTTCAGAGATACATTTTCTCTTATGTCTAGAAAAGATTCACTTCATATAATTTTGGCATTGGCCGCACATTTTGACATGGAATTGTATCAAATGGATGTGAAAATGACTTGCTTAAATGTTGACCTAGAGGAAGAGGTTTATATGAAACAATCAGAAGGGATCGCCTTTAATAGTGATGAGCATTTGGTTTATAAGATTAAAAGATCCATGTATAGATTGAAACAGGCATCCCGCTAGTGGTATTGGAAATTCCATGATATTATCTCATCATTTAGTTTTAAAGAAAATATCATAGATCATTGTATATACCAGAAGGTTACTGGGACTAAATTTTGTTGTCTTGTATTATATATGGATGGCATCTTACTTGCAACCAATGATGAGAGTTTGTTACATGATAGGGGTTTGCTACATGACGTAAAATAATTTCTCTCTAAGAATTTTGAAATGAAAGATATGGGTCATGCATCTTATGTCATTGGCATTAAGATCAATGGAGACAGATTTTTGGTATTTTGGATTTGTTTTAAAGAGATTTTAGATGAAATATTGTTTGCTAAGTCTAGTACCTATTGTGAAAGGCGTTAGGTTCAATTTGGACCAATGCCTAAAAAATGATTTTGAAAGGGAATAAATGAAAAACATTCCATATGCTTCTGTAGTCGAAAGCCTAATGTATGCTTAGGTTTGTACAAGACCTGATATTTCATTTGTTATGAGAATATTAGGCAAATAATGAAGTGATAGGCAAATAACAAAGTGACCCAGGATTAGATCACTAGAGACTGCAAAGAAAGTCTTGATGTACCTTCAAGGGATTAAAGATTACATGCTTATGTACAGATGAACTAATAATCTAGAGTTAATAGGGTACTTAGATTCAAGTTTTGCTGAGCGTGTTAATTCACGAAAATCAACATCAGTTTATATCTTTTTGTTTGCTTATATAGCCATATCTTGAAGGAGTACCAAGTACTCTTTAATTGCTACTTCCACCATAGAGGCTGAGTTTGTTTCCTATTTTGAGGCTACATTATATGGTGTATCACTAAGAGTTTCATTTATGGGCTTAGACTTATAGATTCCATTTCTAGTCCATTGAGAATATATTCTTACAATTTAGCTACTGTTTTCTAGCTAAAAACAATAAGAGTGGTTATTGGAGTAAACACATTGGCATTAAGTTTTTATCTATAAGGGAACATGTTAAAGAAAAGAAAGTGGTCATTGAACACATTAGCATTTAATTGATTATAGCTTATCCTTTAACAAAAGGCATGCCACCAATCAAGTTCTAGGATCATATTGTTAGAATGGGATTGGGTTCCATTATATAGTTTTCATTGTATGGACAATGCTGTTTTCATAAAACTCTTATAATCTTTTCTCATATTATGGTGCACATTATTGAATTTTGAGAAAATTAATTATTTTGGACTTGGAATAAACATAGGGTTTATTTATTAAGTAATGTTATCATATTCGGGTTGATACAAAATATAATATACTGTAGTAGATGAAAGATAATACTCAACTTACTAGAGGGCCCATCATTATGATTCGTATATTAATTTTGGATCGGATTAGGATTTTATACCAAGTTAAAGGTATGCACTAAGTGGGAGAATGTGAGAATTTTTCATATTTTGATATTAAATGGTCCAACACTATGTAGTTAATGGGTATAAATGTCCAATGGGAGACCATTGATGTGTGTTTTTCCATTTAGACCTTTGGGGTCGTTAAGTTTCTTTTCTATTCTAAAAATATAAACCATCAAATTGGGAATTGAGAGCTTAAAAGAATTCTAAAATTCAAACTTTCTAAACAAAACCATCTATGGTAGGAGGTATTTCGATTTCTTTCGCATGCAATTTATTTGTTATTCTAACGTATATTACTGTTGATTATATATTAAATTGGCTACATTTGGTCAATGAAGGGTTTTGAGGGGGCTTGGGGATTGGATATGATTTAAATAAGCCTATATACATCTAAGACATTATATCTCAACTCAAAACCTTAATGCAATAGGTTATAAGTCCTATCTTTATATATAACTCATTTCATCCTTATGTTTCTTACTGATGTGGGATCACTCCACTTATGAATTTGCATCATCACCCCCTCATAAGTGGATCCATCCATGTCAAACTAGCTCCCCTCAACCATAGCTCATGCAAAGCCATTTGAGTCATTCCATTAATCACCTATTCATTTAACCCAAATCAATGAATCTTTATTCATCGAACTTCACCAACCTAGCTCTGATATCAATTGAGGGGGCCTGGGGAGAAATTAGACTGGATTTAAGTGAGCCCATATTTAATAACACACTATATCTAATCCCAAAACCTTAAGACAATGGGTTATAGGTCCCATCTTTGTATATAACTCACTTCATCCTTTTGCCTCTTTTCGAAGTAGGATTACTCCACTTATAATTTTCTAACATAGACAATATTTTAAATATCAGATCGAAAATTAAATTGGTAAAACAAAAAGTTTAATGTTTAAAAGGATCAAATGATATTAGATTGTCATAAAACTAATTAAAAATTGAATAAAATTAAAGAATTTGAAATATGACTGAAGAAGACTATCCTTACTCATCAAAGAATTTAAAGCTTAATTAAAAAAGATACTATTACATTAAAATTAATTGGTTTATTTTAGTTTATAAAAACCTATTAGTTTACAAAAACTGGTTGATTACTTAATAAAGTGAACAATTTTTAATAATAAGAATTATTAAAATAAATTAAATAGGAAAGTTAAAAACTAAACTGAAAAGTGGGTTGGTTAAAGGATTTTCATTGTTAAACAAGTTGAATTGGTTCGATTTTTTAATCATTGTGAATAGGCTTAAACATTTGGTTAAATAAGTGTACTCATAGACTAGTGAGAGAATATAACCCACTAGAGTAGGGTCTATGATTTTTAACGGATCACCATTTACAAACAACATTTTGGTATATACTATGTAGTCAAATCGTTAGTTATAGATTTCGTGATATAATTAATTCAAGACATTCTTTATCTTATGTGTGACTATTTAATTAATTAATTTATATGATAAAAACCATAGAATAAAAATATTTTAAAAATAAAATTATGATAGAATCATAATTATGATAATCCTATTGTATTTATGTATTATTCCTAAATTATTTCACGTCATTATTCTATTAAAACTAGATATAAATAGAAGAAACCAAAAGTAACATATTTTTTTTCCTTCTTATAAAAGTAGTCTATATCATAAGCTAAAATATGAAGATACTTCAACAAATAACTGAGTGTATATTAAAAAATTAGGTTACAGAATTATCTCGATTATGAGGATCCTAAATGGAACATTACTTATATGTCCTTGAATCTCCTCGTTATGATATTTGTATAAGTAAAGCTTTCTAAGGTATTATTGTTAATGGACTAAAGATAATAATAAATGGTTTCCAATTGATTTTGAATATTATTTTCATATCAAATTGAATTTCGATATGAAATAGGAATTTGATTTTTTAGGGACCAATGATTTAATCTAATATAATTATCCAAAAAATTGAAAAAATTATTTTAAATTATGGAGATTATATTGGTAATTAGAATCAAACAATATTTTAAGTTTATAATTTGATTATATTTATATGAGATATTATATGTTTAAATGTATGATATTTTACACATAATGGTTGTTTAATGAGACAATCAAAAACTAAATCCCTCGTCAAATATTAAATACGTATTATTAATGTAATTTTTATTTTTCATTGTAAGAAGAATAAACTAGAATTCTGTTTATTATTAGGCTTGTTAAGTAAACTCAAGACGTTTTACCATGAATATGTTTAGTCTCATAATAATGGGTTCTACTTCACTAAATTTAAATGATTTGGATGAGTAAAACTTATAATTTTTTTTTGAAAAATCAGAAGAATAAATTAAAAGAACAGGATATGTACATTGCATTCATTTACAAGTGCCACTGAAGACACATCTAGCGAAAAGGCAAAAGCCTCAGAGCCATCAAAGAAAAGCACAGGTGGGCATAAGCTAAGGGAGAACTAAAGCATAGGCAATCAAGCAGCACACATGGACACATACCAAGTCCGAAGCAATCTAGATCCAATGATAAGTATTACAAAAACTCATAATTTGTAATAGCCTATCTCCATACTTAGGGGCCTAATGGTTAGATTAAGTCATATGAGTAATATCATCTGAGAATTCTTGAGATGCACTTCATTTACATGTATAATATTCACACACACATGAGTCATGATTTAGAAATGTTGCAAGGATAGTATATGCACTCAATTTGACGTATTCTGGGGTATGGAAGGTTTTTAAGTGATTATGTGACTGTGTATTGATTATGTCTTGGATTTTGGTTTGATGAACTACAATTAGTAAATTGGGATTTATTGTTACAGTTGGGTGATTGATGAAGTGATATATGCATTTAGCCTAGGAAAGATGTTAAATGGCAAGAGAAATTAATACATGGTAATTTAGGTTGGCTAGGTCTATGAAATAGTGACACGTGGCAGTGGAATTGAGTGACAAATGGTTTAGAAAATTGAGTGACAAATGGCTTAGAGATTGAGTGATAAATGAACTAGGTATTTAAGTGACTTTTGGAAGCTTAAATAGAAGACATGTAGTTTGGGTCTTTAATTAACAAGTGTCCAAACACTCACCATATACCTATACCCCACGACACCCACACACATGGATGGCTATCCTCTCCATTTGTTTTTGCTTTACACTTTCTTGTTCTCTTCCTTACTATCGACATACACACACAACTTTTAGTTTTGCCCAAACTTTTACACCTTGCCACTCCAATATTATGATGTCTTCATCTTATTGCTAAAATCCCTTTCTGTTTCCACCTGGTTCTTGGAGTTGTGCTTGTATGCTTGGAAGGCTAGGTTAGCTTGATCATTGAAGAGGTTTTGAGCTAAACAAGTAAGTGATTTATTGATTTGTTGTGATATATGTTAGCATAAATTTCATGATGATTAATTACGGATGAACTTGGTTATGATGCTGAAGATGAAGTGTGTTGGAAATTTAATGAATGGATAGGTTGTTATATGGATGAATTAGATTGAGATTCGAAGTATAGTAAAGGTGAATTTATGCTAAAGATAGGTGTTATTAAAGTGTTCTTGAATTTAAAAAAAACCATAGGACTATATGTATGATAGTGAAAGATAATTTCTATTTTAGTTTTTGATACATGAAAGATAGAAAGTTTATCAGTTGTTAATTGCTTAATTTTGAGTTGAATTGGAGACGAAATTGATGAGGATTTGAAGTATCATTAAGTTATAATTAAGGTATAATTAATGGACTATGATGAATGTATTTTGAATTTGGTATGATGATGTGAAAGTTTGGAAAGAATTGAAGGAAAATGGATAGAAAACTTTCAAGTAACTCATCTCATGGTCGTGGGAAGGTACCTCACGATCATGGGAAATGCTTTGAAATGGAAATTTTCTATTTTATGTGATTGTTGAACCAATTAAGGATAAGTCACTTTTCTTTGGTGTATTTGGACTTAATTGAGCTTAAAATGAACCTAGTTTGATGTTGGATTAATTGTTAAGGGTTTGATAAGTCTAGATTATTAATTGATGTGTAACTTAAGGAATGGGTTGTGTTGATATCAATGTACTTAAATCTGTAATTTATGACATGTTAAAGGTATAAAAGTGTTCTTATGAATGAAAATGTGATTAAAAGGATATGAGCCATGTGAATTAGGTATGAATGAATGAGAATTGGAAATTTTTTTGAATATATAATGTTAGAAATGGATTGGTGAATGTATGAATGATGAATTTAAAGAAATCAAACTTACTTAAGGCATAACCTAATTGTAAACAAGTTATGTACAAGCTATAATATTTGAATGATTAAGACATATGATTAAGGATACATACCCGAAAAAAGTCAATTAAACATGCATTAGACATGAAACATATACTGGTGCATGGTTGAATAATTATATGATTGATCAATTTGGTAATATATGAATTATGTGTGTATTGCATAATTAAAGAAGCACAAATTGATCGCCAACATCTAGACATTACTGGGTCATCAAGGCAATAGTTTAATTAGAGCATACTGTGAGTCAACCTAGATGTATAAACTCAATTATATGTGTGCTTTTGTTTGAATTATATGCATAGTGAGTTAACCTAGATGTTTTCTCACCAAGATTTAATTGTTTAGATTGACTTTCAATTATTAAATTGTTAAGTATATGATTGTCGTAATTCCGAACATTGTTGGTCCAAGGAGTTTATATTTGGGATTATATTGGAAGTGCTTTCTGTTTATATATGAATATGAAAAATGTGTACTGAACTGAATGTTGAATGTTATAAATGACTGAGCACATTGATTGAAAGGCATTGATAGCATAATATGTGAATTGATGCATTCCATCATATTGACATTCATGATTAGATAAATGAGTTGTAACTAGAGTGACCAATGTGAGATAAAGCTTAAAGCTCAGGAATGTGCACAAAGAGCCATAGGCTTAGTTATTAATGAGCCCGGTATCAAAAATAGGTACAGGATAGTAAATGAAATGAGCTCCGTATCCATAATAGGTAGGAGACAGTAAATA
The DNA here is from genome assembly GCA_026413575.1 of Erythroxylum carthagenense. Classification (NCBI taxonomy): domain Eukaryota; kingdom Viridiplantae; phylum Streptophyta; class Magnoliopsida; order Malpighiales; family Erythroxylaceae; genus Erythroxylum; species Erythroxylum carthagenense. The sequence goes on along the minus strand of JANZLD010000004.1, from coordinate 16,222,302 downwards.
GGCACTTGGTTACAACAAAGTAAAAATGAATGGAGTCATATGTGCATTTGCATATGGAACCTGCTATGTGTCATATGGATGACTAAAATGAATTATTGAATTACTTTGAAATAGTGTTATGCTATGGTTATATACAAGTTGCACTTATTGGGATTGGATAGTATGAATGATTGCAATGAATTATTGAATTGTTCAAATATAGTGATATGCAATGTTTATGTATATATTAAAATGTGATGAAAAGTGATGTGGTGTACAAGTCTGGAATAATGTAATATATTTGTTGAATTTCGTTATATAGTTGTGGTGTTTGTGTTTTGACTTAAGTGAGCACGTTGATGATGGTTCACTCACTGAGTTCACAAACTCATCGAAATTGCAACGTTGATTTTCGGTTACAAGGGAGAGCTAGCTTCTAAGGCAATGTAGTAAAAGTGTAGTACCTGCATTTTGGGGGCAAAATGGATAAAAGGTCTGGTCAATTAATTTTGAAAAGTCTAGTTAGAGTATTTTGGTCTAGCGTCCCATTTCATGTTGAACATTTTGTTTGGAGATGTAAACTCTCGCATATTATGTAATGTTTATACATAAGTTATAAATTATATTGACTCAATGAATGTTATGTTTGTGAATGAAATGAGAATGCTTAATCTTTTGAAAATCTTATGATACGTGTGATGCCATAAATAAGATAATGTGTTTGCTTTAATGTGCCATTCCTGTAGGGTATATGCTAGGATATACTCTGATATGCCAGGTATATCCTCTACGAGAGTGATATGTTACATAATCATATAATTTTTGAGGCAAGGTTAAGAATAATATATAAAATATATTTCAATAAGAGTTGTCACCTAAAAAATCTAGGAGTCACATCAGATATGATTGATAATGTAACATCCTATCACCGATGGGAAGGATAAAATAGTAAATTTGGATCGGGTTGTGATTTTGTACATGTATTTCAGCATACAGGCATAAAATGGCCTCTATACAGATATGAAAAGTAATTTTTGCAAATGCACAAGATTGTACATGCACTGGTGTCAATTCCCTGCTTTTGTGTCTTTGTGAAAATTGTGAATTTGTGTGTTTGAAAAATTGAATTGGAGTGATTTATGTGTATTCTACATAAAATTGCAAAGTGGGTACCGATGAGATTTCCGATACTGAAAATGACTATCCAATTGACACTCCAATTAAAGACATGATTTAGGAATTTTGTTTTAGCATGAGCCATTGAAATTTGGAGAGATTGAATTGGAAATTGATAGGCATGGAAGTGAGTGATTTTGAAAGAATTGAATCTCAATTCAGTCCCTAAGAGTCTGAATTTTTGAATTGAAGTAGTAAAGTTATAAGAATTTGTATAAGGGCAATTTGGGCAAGATACTTAAGATTATAAGGCTTAAGGTTAAAGGAAGGGGCA
>JANZLD010000004.1:16205913-16220773 GCA_026413575.1 Erythroxylum carthagenense | reverse complement strand
GGTGTTATATTATGGTGTATTTATAAGAGGACCCTCGTGGTCATCACATTATTTACCGGTCATGTTTTGTAAGATTTGTTTTCTAGAACATATATATAATGTAAGTGTATGTATGTTTCAAAAAAAAAATTTATATTGTGATTTGACTGAGTGATGTATCAAGCCACCCTCGCAGGGCACGGACTCAGATATCACCATCGATATCGGGTCCGGGTCTTCCGGGAGTGGGGTGTTACAGATAAAGTTATTATCCACTTAATTTAAGTTTTTTCAACTCAAGATTAATTAAATTTGAATGGTATCCTAATCCACTAGAGGGATTAGAGTAATCTTTTCATAATGGTAATGAGGGCTATTCTTTTGAATAAATAGTAGGAGTAATCAAATATATGATTAAAGTTTTAATCCTATTTGGTTATTATGACATATAAACTATTACTTACTTTTCTTGTAATTTTATTTTATTTTGGGTAAAAATTACCTTTGTCTAGTATAGACGATTTTAAGAATTAGTAACCAGATTTCTTGTACATATGTTAGGTTTAAGAAGAGTTATAAAGAAAAGATAAAAGATAGTTGTATATCAATTATGCAATATTAATGTTAATCCCTATTAAGCATTTTGGTGACAAAGGTTGAGGGATAAGCCAATATCATATAGATGATAAAATGTGGTTATATTTTAAAATTGACCAATGTCTCACAAACTTTAATGGCAACATATAAGATAGATCTTAACACTTTGATAACACAATGTAAATAATTACATAGGATAAAGTTGAAAGATATAGCAACTTGACGAAATTGTTTCACTAAATTTAGCCTACTAAATGTATAAAAAAGATTATAATTAAAGGCATTTGTTATAGCATGATAATAGTTGTCATTAGAAGGAGATGCTTGCATGATTTTCTATATTTCTAAGTTATGTTTTTAAGTATTTGATGCTGAATTTAAATTATAACATTATTGCAGTATTTAAGGCATGATAATAAATATATTCTTGAGTAAAGTTAGCTGATTTAAGTTTATATAATAATATATATGTATTAGATCAATGAATGCTCATGTAAAATATATGTTGTAAGAATATAAATTTAGATAATTAAGACTATCCTTTTTTATGTAACATTGGTTAAATCAACATAATGAGAATATGAAAGTTATATATATGTGTATATATATATATATATATATATCATTAATTATAGATTGTATGAAACTTGAAAGACTTATTAGTTTGAAGGATGACCATGTCAATTTTTGTTGAAAAGATAATTATGGTATTGAATTATTAAATTTTATACATATGATGTAAGAAATGTATTGATAATTCATAAAAGGATGAATCATTATATTTACTAATGACTTTATATGATAAAGTCATACGTATTAGATGAATTCAAATTTTTTAAAAGTTCAAAGTAATTAAATTTAAGTATAAATTAAGATGTATAAATGCTAAAACATTTCAATACGATAAATATGGTGAGAATTAAATTTTTGGTTATCTATAAGGAATGAGATTCTCTAGTGAATAACTCTACAAATAAATTTCATAATAGTGTGGATTTCTATAAGGAGGATATATAATATGAGAGATTATTTGATGCATTATTTATCTCTACTATAGTTATACCTAGTATAACAACTTACCTTCATTACTTCCAATCAAGTCAATTAGAAAGATTCCATATTAGATACAAAACAATAAGACTTTAAAAGAGTTAAAAGTTAATGATTTCAGGATGTGATGCTTAGTTGATGCATATATTATCCAACAATTCTATAATTAGATTAGATGGCAGAAAGTTATGAGATATCCAAATGGGTTGGATACAATTTTACAAACCTTATTGAATAAAAGGTTTGTTTTAATGCATATTTATAAGAGAATGATTCTCGAGATAAGTAGTGGGAGCAAGATAATGTTTAAAAATATTCAAATTTCATAGTAGTACATTCAAATGGAACTGGTGGCTTCATAGATATATTTGATACATAATTTAAAGGTTATAAGATGTTGAAAGATTCACTTTCTTAATTAATTCAAAGAGTCTATTTTGGAGATGATTATGGATTGATCATGTCTACAAGAAGATTAGGAGGAGTATAGTTGTCCTTATCAATGGGAGTATGTAAAGACATTGTTAATAAGGAACAACAATTCGTATGTTCAATTGTTGAAGATTTCATAGTCTAAGAACAAATTTTATTAGATATAAAAAGATAACATTTAATTCTAAAAATTAGATCTATAGAGATAGATACAAAAGTTATTTACCCATTCCAATTCAAGTATATAAATCATGTACTAAAAATGTTTAGTATCTGATACTTATGAAGTATTAATGATATCTAATACTTAGGAAGAATTAAGATATCCATGATTTTATATAAAGGTTGACATTTGATTCTAAGTTCATATGGATATTAAATTCAATTTGAAAAAATTAAGTTCTAGTTAAGATATATTTCACTTCAAACAATAATATTTTGAGTTGGAAATGTTCTAATGCAACATCAATTACTAATAAAGTCATAATGCATTTTCGTTTAGTTAAAAAAAATATGGATTAAGAAGTTTCTTGATGAACTTGGTATAGCTCCTTGCATTGTTGAAACAGTAAAGAACTATGGAACAATTGAATCATTAGGTATGCAAAAGAAGCTAAGGTCTCATTAAAGATTCAAGTATGTATTTTGATAGTCTGTCTTAGTTATGATGATAACTGAGATGAAAGTTATAATATTTAAATAATTATTCACTAATAGAATCTTGTAAAATTTTCTCACTAAACCACTATCCCAATAGTAGCATGATTGTCATATGGTGATATAGTATAAGATATTTAAGCAATTATCTTAGTGCAAGTGAGAGATTTCTAGTATATACCCTATAATCAATCAGTTGGTTATAAATTTTATAACATAATTAATTAAATAAAGTCTTTATCTTATATGGATTTATTTAATTAACTAATATATAAGATAAAGTCCGTAATATAAATAAAATTTGTAAAAGAAATTATGATGAGATCATGATTATAAGATTTATATTGTATTTACATACTATCCCTAAATTTTTCCTAGTTATTGGTCTATTAAAACTAGATATTACTAAAAAAACTAACATGCATTGTGTTTTTTCTTATGAAACAAGTAGTTTATCTCATAAACTAAATTATAGATATAATTAAATAAACAAACGGGTGTTTATTAGTGAATAAGTTCATTGAACTAATTCTATTATGAGCATCTTTAGAGGAATATTACTTATGTGTTTATAGATCTCCTTATTATGATAGATTTATAATTAATCCTTAGACTTAAGATTACCAAAATGTGAGATAATTTGAGTAAGTTATAAAGAATTCGTCACTCTAAAGCAATTAGGAGGAATGTTTTATTATGCTTGATTATTTATGATTTAAAGAAGCTTTTGACCGAAGTGAATTGAGATTCAAAAATCTTGTTTTGATAATTACTATTTAGTAAGAACAAACATGATCATATTTAAATACAATAGACATTGATTCCTTGCTTTATGTCTAATTGGAATAATAAATGATGAAAATATTAAATTATACGTGATAACCATGCATGAATATCCACTTTAACATTCTTAATACTTAGATTTCCACGACTTGTTGTTAGATGTCAGTTTTGAATTTTTTCGATGATTATAAATTTTAATTTGATAATTAAAGATAAATTAGAAGGAGTTTTAATTTATCTAATTCTAATTCTAATATAATTATAATTTGTAATCATTTTTTACATATTAGGAACTTAATGGATCATACATAAAAATGATTTTAAAAAGAAATCAACTTAAATTAAGTTGAACTTAATTGTGAAGTTTGAGAAACTTCATAGATCAATATGATATATTTTTCTTCTTATTGATTACATTGCAAGAGAACGTCCCTTAATTGTTGAATGGGCTAGTAACCAAATCAAGGAAATAGGGAAGGACTATACTATATTTAAAATGTCATTTATTTGTTGCATTTACACATTATAGAGTAAAAGGACTAAAATATTGTATAGAGGAAAAGGCTTAGACAAATATAAGTTCCTAGTAAAAACAATCTATTGGATAGGAGAAGTAATCTTAGCAAGCAATGCCAAGGAAAATGCTAGCTCACATATTAAGCTAGTTGGAACTTGAAATAAAGTTGTGATAGAAGCTTAGATCATGGAATTAAGGTTATGGCCTATAGATCTTATAATTGTTTTTGGTAAAAGGAAAGAAAAAAATGCATTTGTAGGAAAAAGATAGTTAAGGGCTTACAACAGGTCTAGGGGGATACCCCTTTAAAACATGAAAATATCAAATACTAGTTAGCTAAGCAAACAAAACATAACCAAGAAAAAAAGACTAGAGAATGTTGTTGATAGTGGGAATGTTACGTAGTGCCATGAGTTCTTTGATGTTGTCTATAATTTCAAAGATAAGGATGTCTATAGACTTGGACTTGGATTCAAATCGCCTGGCATTTCCCTCTCTCCGTACCCGATTAGTCATCTCACAAAAAAATGATCTCTAAATTCTTCCTAGAATTAGAAGGGGTATAGAGGATTGATGTCCAAATACCTAATCCGATTAGTGATATTTAATCGATTTTGTATAGTGAGCCATAATAGAAAAGATGTTCTCAGTAACATCATTTTATGCCAAATGATTTTATGCCAAAAAACCTCTAGTTTCCTCGCCCTTGATAAGTCCCGAATGACTTTGTTTGTCAATTTATGAGTTGGCCTGCTATGCTAAAAGAACGTATCCTTAGAGAGAGAGGGAAAGGACTAAGGTTGCAGATGTCTAAGATTGTCTAAAAAATTCTAGCAGTAGTCGTTGATGAAGGAATCCATTATAGTATAGAGAGGAAAGGAAGAACCTTTGAGTAAATGTTGAGATTGGAATAAAGGTCCTTGAACTTTCCAATTATCAAACCATAAAGATATGACCTTCCCTTTGCCAATGCTATAAGATAAACCATGTTCCTCAAATGAATTAACTGATTCATAAAATAGGAATTTTTATTAGTCTTATGGACTGCCCAGATACTTCTTCCTTTAAGGAAATAGGAATGAAGTGAACATATCCATAGCATTTTCTTGTCTTCAAGAATCCACCATCGTTTCAATATGATGATATGATTAGTAATCCACCATAATCATTTCAATACAAGGATATAATTAGTAATCCACCATAATAATTTCAATATGAGGATATGATTAGCGAGTTTCACGGAAGGAATGTTTAATCCTCCTTTGGCCTTTGGAAAGAAAATTTTCAAACATTTAACTTTGGCACAATGTTTGGTTCCCATCCTATGATTCTATAAGAAACACTTAAGTAATCTTTCAACAGAGTTGATGACCCCTTTGGTAAGAAAAATATATGAGTTCCTAAATATGGAAAGAGATAAAAATTGATTGGATAAGCTGAATTTTTCCCGCAAATGAGAGGAACTGATTCAACCAAGATCCTATTCTCTTTTAAATTTTCTCAATAAAAGGATAACATTCAAGAATTATTAATCTCCTAGTCAAAACTGGGAGCCCCAAATAAATTAGAGGTGGAGGCTTCTCTTCCATTTCAGTAAGTGAGATTATGCTGAAGACCATTAGACCAACGCCTTTAGAAAATATAAGGTGACTCTTGTTGAGATCAATGCTCAACCCTAAGATTTCTAAACCTGGTTTGAGCTTTCATGAAGCTACGAGCTAAATCAGGGGTGGCTCTACAGGAAGTAATAAATCATTTGGAAAAGAGAGTTTAGTTAAGTCAAGCTTCTTACATTTCGAATGATATTTGAAACTTGAGTTCCTTGCCACTTTATGCTGAATGATTGTGTTGAGAATCTCCATGCATATGATGAAGAGGTAAAGAAGATAGAATCCTCCTTTCGCAATCCTTTCCTAGCCTAGAAATAAGATAAAGGATTGCTATTGATCAAGACAGAGTAAGAGACTTTGGAGACACATTCATTAATCCAATTAATGAATATAACTAGGAAGCCAAAAACTTCCATTGTTTACCATAAGAAGCTCCAACGCACATTTTCAAACACCTTATGAAAATCAACTTTGATGGTGAATTTAGGAGGTGCATTGGTTTAGGAATATCTATGAAGTAATTCCTGAACAATTAGTATACTATCACCAATTTGTCGTTTACTAATAAAAGCTCCTTGGTTATAACCCAGTGAGTGGGATGAGAGCATGTTTCAATCTAGATATGAGGATCTTTGAAATCAAATTATATAGGAAATTCATACAAGATATTGGTCTGAATTCACTAAAAGACGTAGGAGAAGAGGTTTTCAGAATTAGAGAAATGAAAGTTTGATTAACGTACCAAAGTAGCACGCCCTTAGTGAAAAAATCCTTTACTGCTTGCTTAACAAAGGAACCCATAATATTCCATGTATTTTGGTAGAAGAAATTGTTAAGGCCATCTGGACTTGGTGCTTTCATACCATGCAATTTATACAAAGCCTCCTCAATCTCCTGATCATCGACTTCTCTAGTTAACAAGTTGTGGAAAGACCAAGCAAAATTTTAAAATAAGTAAGGTCCTTTTCATAAATTTCCTAATGGATTGGAGTCGAAGGCTTTCATTTGTAGTAATTGAATTGTTGTGATTTTTATTCTTGCAAGCCGATATAGAATTAAAGAAAATTTTGGTGCACTTATCTCTATCTTTAATCTAATTCATTCTTGCTCTTTGTTAAAGCAATGAGTGATGGTTTTGGATGGAAAGCATATAAAGAGATCGTGAAGGGATAAAGCTAGTTTCTTTTGAACTTTAGTAAGGTCATCCTAAGCTTTAGACAATGTTTGATCAGCTGAGCCCCTTAAAGATATTAACGACTTCAAGATACTACTTGGTGCCATTAAAAAAGCAATATAAACCTGTCCTACAATAATCAAAGAAACCTGGTACATTGGTAAATAATTGTTGAATCTAAACAGGAATTTTTAAGATGTGGAATGAAACAGATATTTAATCTAGATTGGGGTGTGGTCTGAGATTAAAAGGTTAGGGAAGTTTGCATTACTATTGGGGAATTGGGTAAGCCATCTTCCATTCACTAAAGCTCGATCAAGTTTCTTTTGGATGAACTAATTCGAGCTTTGTTTGTTGGACCAAGTATACTTGTTATCAACAGACCTCAAATCTGTCGCCTCCAACTGATCCACACATATTATGAGTTATTCAGTATTTCTAATATTACAATTTCCATTATCTTCATATCGATACAAAATAGAGTTAAAGTCCCTGTATATTATCTAGGCAATCGAATATCCCTGCTAACATTTTGTAAATCAGTCCACAATGCAGCTCGGTGGAATCCAAAATTGCTAGCATAAAGAATAGAGGCAATAATGACAGAATCTCACTCAGGAAGGAGAGTTTTTGTAGCACCCCACTCTCACAAGACATGTACCCAACATCTTGAGTGATGTACGAGTACGTAACCCAAAAAGGTGGCATGCTAGAACAATCAACAATCGAATTCATTACAAAATTTTCAAAACAATGCACGCATAGGAGAAAATTCAATAATCAATTTCAGCCCGTTTTATTTATAAACATTTTCGATTACAAGAGTTACAATCATTATACAAATCATCATAATTTTCTAGTCACTTGGGCCCATTTCAGATACAAATCACTTTAGTCATAATGTCATTACATTACAAAATCATTTATATACACTTTATACAATATTTATGAATACACATTTTGATACAAAACAATGAAATACGTATGCAAGCCCAAATTGATTCTAGCCTCTATCTCTTACACGAATGCAGTGGCTAGACTCCCGTTTGTCTAATGGGGTAACTCCTCTATGCCTGAAAAATAAGGTTGCAATTTTGGTAAGTTTTGCCAACTCAGTGAGGTAACCATCCTTGATTTTTTCACTCAATTCATACAATACAATAACATATATAACCATGTAATTCACAATAACACATATCACATTTAGAGCAGCCAAGCTGATCATTTCAACCATTTATAATACACATATCAGTTATAAGTGCAATGTACATGAGACTGATTTCATTTATTAATTTGTTGTGACCAAGTGCCTTTCATTAGCCCATATCCCTTGTGGATACTGAGCTTATATCAAATAATGTCCCATATCCCTTAGTGGATATTGGGTACATTCCCAACTAGGCTAGAGGCTCTTATCACATTCTGAGCTTTAAACTCTTTATACTGGCGACTCTGGTCAGAATTGCCTTTATCTTTCATATGCTCATGTAATGAAATGCATCACATTCTCATATTCTTAATCAATCACATAATTTCATATTCATATTCAAAACACATTTATCATCAGACCTTGGTTCGACATTCAACAAAATTGTTGAGTATACTCATTTCGGTCAGATTCACATACAAGGAGTACTTCCAATATCACATCCATGTATCAAACGCCTCAGACTTTCAAGTCCGAAATCAACACAATCATATTCATAGAATAATTCAATACATAATGTAAAACAAACAAGTAATTAAGCGAGACCATCTAGGTTACTCATGGGTTACTCCAAAAAACTATTGCCTCGAAGACCTAGCAACATCTAGATGTTGACAGTCTAAACGCTCCTCTACATCATGTAACATACATTTACACATATTACAAATTTGCACAATTATGTAAGTACTCATTTATGCACATATGTATACATATGGATTATGTACAATGCATGCTCAGTGACAATCCTGGGTATATTTCCATTATTCTCATGACATGATTATTCATATACTAGCACTCACCTAACTATAATTTGAACTTGGGTTTACACTTCAATAAAACAAAGTAAATCTAAGTTCATAACTCCATTGATCATTCCAGATTTTTCTAAAAGCAGACTTTCTGGTAGACTTTTCATGATCATTATGATAAGGAAAATGGAGTAATTAGGCAATGCTTTCTTCTAAAACGTTGTTCCCCTATGCCTTAAGTTTCTAATGGCACCAAAATCATATAATTTGATTCACTGTACAGAAAGTTATACTGAAATACTTCGGACTATTCATAAACTACAATAGTAATCTGTACTCGACTTCAAGCCAGATTTTGGAATTATCAAAGACAGAATTGAAATTCGATTACTTCATGAAATTTGTAACCATAATATGTAGTTTAACTTAACTAAAAAATCATTCCATTTTGAAATTTAAAGATCAAGATATGGCCAAAATATTGATAATTGTTCAGTGAAACCACTCCACTTAACAAATTGCAGCTCATTTCATCTTAAATTCATCAATCATTCATTATCAATCGTTTCCATATGATTTCATATGGATATGAAATTTTTTGGAGAAGAAACACATTGTGTTAGGAGTTCTTGGTCTAAATTTCAAGTCAATTGGAGGTCCGAAGAAGATGTTATGACCAAAAGAGTGAAGGGTGTTCAAAGTTGTCAAACATCAGTATACCTTCATTGTGCACGATCGTGCTCGATCCTTCATTGTCATGATCATGCAATCCATTAATGATCCATTTTGTCATGATCGTGCTTTTTCATTCTAGCTCTTCTCAAAATAGACGTTCGGGTCAATTTTTCATGGCCATTTTGACAAGAAAAATCAAGGATTTAGCTAAAAAATTCTTCTAAAAAATTGTTCCTCTATGTCTTAAGTTTCTAATGAAACTAATTCAATGTAATTTGTTTCAATATTTTGCAAGTTATACGTAAAATACTACAAACTGTTCCCAAACCATGATAGAATCCAAAAGCTCAACTTCAAGCCAAAAATTGAAATTCTTAAAGATAGAATTAAATTTTGATTTCTTCATGAAAATTATATCCATATGTCCTAGTTTAATATCAACTTAAAGTCATCTCATTTAGATGTCTACAAATTAGTATATGGCTAAAATATAGATGCATGTTCAGTGAAAACACTGTATTTGCACACATTTTCTAGCACCCTTCATCATCATTTTCATCTTGGATCATCTCTTTTTCTTAGTCTATCATTTCTAGTTTATGTCCCCATTATTTCCTCTTCATTCCTTCTCCAATCTCAGCTCAATATCATTTACAAACAAATCATGATCCATATTTGATCATTAACCCAAAAACAAAACATATACATGTACCCATTCATCATCAATTTTCTACACATGTTTTACTCTAATATCACCTTCTATCATCATGCATGTTTCACTCAACATATCAAGAAGAATAACATACTACTTAGTTGTTTAAGCTTCAATATCTTAAAATCACTCTTAACCCTACCTTCTCAACACCACACGATCATCATCATTTATGAGAGAGAGACTGGGTTTTTAGTTACAAAATGAAGGGATAGCAAAGACTTTGAAGAAAAAAAAAGTGAAGGAAGGAAAGATCTCAACGTGATGAGGGTGAGGGTGAGAAGATCTTGAGTAAAAAAGAAGAAAATAAAGAAGAAACCATATAGGAACATAAAAGACAAAGCAAGATAGTCTTTCAAATGTGATGAATGATGAATTTAATACTTGGTGAGTGTCATGACACTTGTTATGACTTTATCACTCAAATAGCATCTTTTACTAATGGTACTCACTACCATTAATCTCTAGTCTATTTGTCACCCAATTTCTAATCCAATTGTCTCCCAATTTTTAATAGCATATGTTATTAAATGTCAATGTCATTAATAAAAATTTCCATTACTATTTGACTCTTATTTCTACTGTCATTTATTAACTGTTATGCCATTTGACATTTTTCTTAGTCTAAAAATATCCAAAATTTTTTGAATATTCTTAAATTTCATCAAAAAATCTAAATCATTACGTATACATGTCAACTTAATTTTTAAGACACATAATCCACAATTCACATTATAATCACATTAAATATCAATTATACTCGAAAAATGTCAAATGTGTGCATGTACAGTCATTGTAATATGTGTAATAATCAAATTTCATATGTATGTATGCTAACATTATGCATGAGCATAAAATGCATTTTTCTAATCTCTTATTACTATTTCTCAATTACAAAAATCTAAGGTTCTAACCCTTTGTAACATCTTGTTTTCATACTAACGGTTATAACCTTAGATTTCTGTAATTGAGAAAACAACAATTCGAGATTAGACAATTGCATTTTATGCTCATGCATAATATTAACATACATACACATGTGAATATTGATTTTTGCACATTAAAATGATTGTACATGCATTCATTGACATTTTCAAGTATAATTGATCTATAAATGTGATTATGTTTGGAATTATGAATTATATGTGTTAAGAATTGATTTGGAGAGTATATTTATTTACTCATAATTTTTAGTGAAATTTTGGGAAGATTATGATATTTTGGATATTTTTAGACTATGAAAATGTCAAGTGGCAAAACAATTAGTGAATAGTAGTAGAAATAAGAATCAAATGGCAATGGAAATTTTTACAAATGACATTGGGATTTAAAAACCAGTGTCATTGAAAATTGGGAAAATTTTGGGTTAAAAATTAGAGACAAATGGACTAATAAAAAATACCAAAAGAGGACCATGAGAAAGTGACAAGTGTCACTTGTCACACCACTTGTTTAAATTAAAATTTTTATTATGTGAAAGACCATGTTTCGGTCTTTCACTTGCTAATTACGATACACACTTCTTTCATCTCCATCGTCATCATTTTCTTCATCCTTCTCTCCCTCATTCACGACCTTCCCACCTCACCCTTATCATGTTGATTTTTGTTCAACTCTTTCACTTTGTTTCTTTAAGATTCATTGTCTTCTCCATCTTGTTACTAAAAGACCCAATCTATTCCACCTTAAAAGGGTGATCATCGTATATGTTGGAGGAGTTAGGGTTTCAAGGTGATTGAAGAAGCTTTGGGTAAATTAAGTAAGTAACCTATTAATCTTCATGGCTTTGATGAATGAAGCATATTTGATGATAGTTAGAGTTTAAATGTTCATAAAATAAGGATGGGTACATGCTAAAACATGAATGAGTAATATGGTGGATTAATGTCTTGCTTTGGTGTTTTTATGGGTAATAGATTATGGAATGATATAATGTTGGATTAATTGAGTAAATGGTTGAAAGTGTGCTGGAAAAATGTTAGCTATAACATTTTCCACTGATTATGCATCTGTAATTTAGCCATAACTTGCTCTGTAGATATCTAAATGGAATGGTTTTCGATTTGGATTAAATTAAAGACGTGGCTACATTGCTCAGAATACATCAAATTAAAATTCTTTCAATAAGAGTTTCAAATTTTGACTTTAAGTTGTGTACTGGGTGCAACAAATTGATGGATGAACACATGTGTTTGTTTCCTATTTTGAGAGTATGAAAACCATGACTAATGAGTTATTATGTAGATATTACGAATTGTGAATTAAGGGTGTAAGGAAAGTGAAAGTTAAGTTAACCAAGATGTTGAGTTATGCTCTTGAAATGAGATGATTTAAGGTTATAGTTAGAAGTGAAATGAAAGTGGAAATAAGGATGAATATGTACAAAAAGTTCATGATGAATGTATATATGTGCATGTTCTGTTATTAGTTTTCATGATCAATCATGGACTATAATTTGTTTATGGATGATATTGAGTCGAAATGGAGTTATAATGATGGGGAAATGATGAGAAAATTAAACTAGAAATGATAGACTTGAAGTAAATCACTTGTTAATATAGAAGTCATGTATAATATGTAGAATACACAAGAAGGGGGTTGAATTGTGTTAAATCGTCTAAGATATTAATCTTTAAAATCTTGATTTTCTTTACAAATTCAGACAATTACAAAACAATTCACTTAATTTGATGAATAATGCAATAGTGAAAATTATTATCTATTCTTCTAACAACAAGAAAATTAAAGAGATAAGAGGTTACAGAATATGACACCATAATTTATACTGGTTCACCTTTAACCTTAGGCTACGTTTAGTCCTCAGAGTTTGTCTGAGATTTCACTATATCCTTCAATGTTACAAGTATTATTTCTATACTTGCAGAGTGTTGGAACCCCTTCCTGGTGAGACACGTGACCAACGCCCTACGTGACATTTGGACGTGCAACCCATGGGGGAGGAATTCCTCACCACAGAAGAAACTCAAATCAAACTTATTTTACTTACTCCCGAACGCATCTTGATAAATTCACCCTAATCTCTCTCAATAAAAAATGATCTTCTTAAGGCCCAAAATTAAATCTGATTCCTAAGATAAAATGAAATTTCATGCCTTTATATTAATAAGAATAAAAAATCACCTCAATCGGATATCTCTAGATCAAGAAATCACCAATATACAGAAGCATGTTCAATATGTTCGTCCCATTTGTCTCATTTTGATTTAATCCGTAAATTTCAACTTATCCTGAAAGATCAAATTTTGTATGAAAGGGGTAGAAATTTTTCTTAGAAAACCAATGCTTTGAAAACTGAGTAAATCGGAGGTCAAACGAAAAACTTACGAGCAAAAGAGTGAGAGGAGGTTTAATTTGGAAAAAGGAAAATCAGAAAATGAAAGAAAATCAAAAACGCGCAAACGGCGTTGCCTCGCGTGCGCGGGCCGCTCACGAGGGTGAGGCCATCATAGGGCAAGGCCCTCGCCCTTGCGAGGATGCTCGCAGGGGGAGGCGCTCGCCCTCGCGAGTGCGTCTGCGAGTCCGAAATTCTGTATTAATATTTTTTAAACCAAATAATACACTTGAACTTTTGAAAATTCATAATCCTTCACACCAAATTCCAAAACTCACAAATTTGGTATCAATAAAAAGATAAAATCAAGCTCTACTACTTCCATGAAGGATTTAAAAACTAATTTGGCCTTTAAGGGGATCAAAAGTTACTGCCCAAATTGAAATTGTCCTACACAATGCCAAAAGTTTGAAAAATCATATCTTTTAACACAATAGCCTAAAAATGTCACATTTTACCTCAATGGAAAGATAAAAAGATAATTTACAAATTTCATGAAGGAAGAAAAAATCATTTTAGTCATTAAAAGAGGTAAAAACACTCTCAAAGCTACCGTCTATAAAATGACCATACAAACAGTAAAATGACCATACAAACAGTAACTAATTATTTCCAAACCTCATAACTTCTTACTTCTAACCCCAAAAATGGCATATCATACCTCAATGGAAAGAGTAATAGATCATATACATCTTTCATAAAGAATACAAAAATCGATGACTGCTCTAAGGAAGTAAAAACCCTTCAAAAGATACTGCCTGGACAAACTCTTTTTCAACAGTAACTGCATTCTTTCAAACATTATAACTTCTTAATCCTAAGTCCAAAAGTGACATATTATATACCAATGGAAAGCTCTAAACATGAACTACAATCTTCAAGAAGACTTCCCAATCCAAATCAAACTCTAAGAGAGTCAAAAACACAGTCAAAGTTTCTGCCCATTTTAAAAAAATTTGACAGCACCTCCCCTAAAATTCAACTAGCCAAAAATCATCAACCTTCAATCAATTTCCAACACCTGCACACAAAAACTTCAATCAATTTCTAGCACCTGCACACAAAAACTTCAATCTCCACATTCTTCAATCTCCCAACTCCATACCAATCCATGCCAACTCATAATTTAACTTAAATGGCAGCAACCACACACCTATTAATCTAGCCATTTTCAAACTACAAAACAACACATTTTAAAGCAATATACACAAGAATACTTTAAAACTCAATTCTCTTGCATTTACATGAAAGATATAAGTTATTACAAAACTTTAGAGGGCATTTTAGCCCTAATACATCAAAAGTATCAAAAGTGCAAATTACAAAGAAAGATCATTGATCCAAAATGCATCTAAAGCTTTGTTTC